>MU226652.1:494638-512096 GCA_018584345.1 Thuja plicata | reverse complement strand
TAATCTAAATAAATAAATTATTTTTAAATTAAATAAGTCATGTGACAAATTTATTTATAATGTTTACTCTTACCATATCAACATGACTCGATGGCTCTACGTACCCCTCCTCAGCACTCTCATGAGATAGATGCTCCATGAGGTGTTGCAACCTCTATAGCTATGTCTCATGTGCCCTCCTCATCAATAACATATTGATATGTATCAGCATCATTAAGCGGTCCGAAGCACAAATTCTTGCACATAATGCAAGAATGGGGCACGCATACATGTGAACTACTGCCAGATGTCGATGTGCCAACATGATCCACACTAGGAGGCAACAATGACCTGGTCTGCATGATCAACTGATCACTTAGCATGTGAATGGCCCTAATACTCTGTGAGGTAGCCTCTGCAATGATATCAGGATGCTACACTGGAGGAGGGGGTGCGACATCAGTGGGGGGGACAAAGGTAGTGGCCTTTTTGCACTGGGCAAATGGCCTAGTCTGAGGAACTCCTCTGCCTACACCCATGTTGGGCCTCATGCTCCAATAATTAACATTGTGACCAAGCACAAACTCAGCATACAATTTTTTTATGAAATAGAAAGGGAGCTCCAAATTTCTATGGGGTGGTTTATCAAAAACCATCCACCAGTGATCCCAAAAGTGTGTGCGCATTGCTTCATTTGTGCACCATTTTATTGATAATTTTGGATTTTTGGGGTCAACTTTTAATCTAGTTTTAGGATTAACAAAAAGGGAGGCTATATCTTACTTAGTTATATTAAGGTCAGCAATCCCATCATGGTCAAGCTCGTCATCAAATTGGGTGTGCATATCATCACACCAATGAAGAGCAGCATTATGTTGCTGTGTAAGGGTGTCAATGTTTTCAACAATGGTATTTAGGGTGGAAAGCATAGGAGCTAACGTAGGTATATTCTTATATGTGTTTTTGAAGCCTCGTATAGTGTTCAGATTCTCTTGTATCAAATCCTCTAAAGATTGAGGGTTTTGAAGCGGTTCTGGATTATTTTGGGGATCATTATTTGGCGAGGGAGGGTTATTATCTTTATTGTTGTCAGCCATGCCTGATTAAATAATATAAAAATATAAATTTCAAATTGATTTCACATATTATTAAAAAAATCAATACAAAACCCCATTTTTACCAAAAGAAAAAAATTAATCCAGACATAGAAAGAATTTACTTACTGGATAAACTGTGGAGTCAAATTTGTTGTTGGAGCAATCAGGTACCCAAAAAAATTGTGTATATTAGCCATTTTCTAAACCTAAAGCGATGAGAGAAATGAGGAAAGCAGCTCATGGGTTTTTGATTTATGCCACAGGTTTTAGGTACCCAATTTTTTTGGGTACCCAAAAAAATTGGGTACCTAATATTTTCAGGTACCCAAAAATATCATGTACCCAATTAGGCTTGTACTTTGGTGTCAGGTTTTCCCAGGTGTACTAACACCTAGGCCTACTAAAAATTCAACAAACATTTTCATGTGCTTTTGGACGAGTGAAAAGTGGATTTTTTCACATCGCCACTTTTTGGCCCCCCATGATCTTGCACATACCCTTTAAGCTAAATATAAAAGTTAAGTGTTTTATCTGATGTGTAACTCAGATCCACATTTCTCATAATTAAATTTGTCTCTCGGTAGAATGGTGCTTGGGTTGCTCTGTATTCTTTCCTCGATGATGTCTCTATTGACATTCTGCTTCTCGGGTTGCTCTATAGACTGTTTGTTGGTGTTCACTGTGAAATTGTCTATTGGGTTTCTCTGTGAACTTGTCTGTCAGTTTACATTGTTGAATTCTCTCTTGGGTTACTATGTAGGTTGTGTTTACAGTTTGCATTGTAACATGTTCTGTCGGTGAGAACTAGTTTCGGTGACCTCTATAAACTATTGTGTCAGGTTACACTATAATCTCGTCTTTCGGTGATCATGTTACCGACGGTTCAAAAACTATTTCCTTTTTATACTAATGGAAAAATATGATCATCAATCTCCCCCTTTGACATTAGTATCAAAAAAATAATGTGTAAAACTAAAATGTTTAGTATATACACCATGTGTTCACTTTGTCAATACGACTCCCCCTATGTTCATGCATCGATATAGTATATGTACATGTATATACACTTGTCTTTATACATATATTTCTTCTTTTATCATCTCCCTCTTTCACCTTATCACACCAAATCATTTCCTTTTTATCATATCAATTCCCCCTTTTTTATAATAATGACAAAGGTGTCATATTACAATTTGTCAAAAATGTGGGAATGGGATTTTTGAATATCCTCTATTTGCTTTTCCCATTGTTCTTTTAGGTGCTCAAGGGTCATGATTTCCAATGAGATTCTTGCATGCATATCATATATGTTTTCTATTACAGACATTTCCAGAATGACAATCATTTGTCTTGCCAAAGTCATATGTTGTTGTAGTAATGTAAGATTCGGTAGGAGTTGAGCCTGGAGCTCGGTTACCTCATCTCTGAATTTAGATTCTACCTCTAAAATATCAAGTCTCAACCTTTTAGCTTCCATAATCTTTTCATAATGCAACTTGAATGCATTGTCATTGGTTGTAAGACCTTGTGCACTAGCATTTAGATCTGCATCTATCTTTGCAATCTTTTCACTACTCTCCTTAGTAAATTGCTCTATAGTGCATAACTTATGACCTAAGGTTATAACTTCTAAAATGATTGGTTCCAATGTATTGAATAGTTCAGATAGCTTTACCTTGTTCTCTACCACTTCTTGGCTATTTTTCTCCGTTATCTTGTATTGGTACTTTTTCTCTGCACGTTCTTCTATTGCCTTCTCTACATATACATTCTGTGATGTGATGGATTTGGTAAGAACTACTAATTGATCAAGTATAGGAGCATTTTGATCAATGTCGGTGTAAGGTACAATCTGAAATAAGATATCCTTTGTAGTTTCTAGTACCTGTGTATCCTTGGTTTCATTTTTGAGTTTATCTTGTATAGCTTTCCTTTTACAAAGGTCTAGATACTTTGTAAGTGACTCTGGATCCAATGTCCTAAGATCACAGTCTAGTATTTGAATGATCTCCTCCAAGGTGATTGGATTTTTATTCTTCTTTTTCTTTGCAATTGTGGTGGAGGCATTTGTATGCAGTACCCTAGTAATATCCTTTGCTTGGTCTGATGTACTTGGTGAAGGCTTTGGAGGTGTTGTGTCTTTTACCTGCTACTCAATATTTACCTTTTGGTTGGTAGTGGATGTCTCCACATCAACCTTAGCTTTATTTGCAGCTTCTCCTTTGGTATCCTTTGGAGTGGCATCACCTTTTTCTTCACTTGCATCTTTCTTCTCTCCACCTGTTAATTTTGACCTATCAGTTGTGCTTTTCTACTCCTCTTCACCTTTATCTTTGGATATGCTTGCATCATGGTCGAGTGACTTCTCCTTTTCTAAGATGATATTGATAGTTTGTATCAATAGTGGCATTTGTCCTGGTATATTAACTTGTACAACATCCATTGATGTGTCTTGTTCCTTGGTGTTCTCAGTGGCACTAGTGACATCTTCATCCGCCTTTACCTCATCGGCAAGATCACTTCCAATGATATCTATTATTATCACATCTTGGTTTGTGACATATGTTGTGTCCTTTAATGACTGCAAAATCTGAGGTATGTCATCCATTTCTTTACTAGCTTCTGTCTTCAATTCAACTAGATTATCATCCTCATTGTCATTTATAAAGGTGTGTTCAGGGCTTGGTGTAGCCTCTTCTTCTTCATTATGAGGCTTTTTGGTGAGTGTTAATACTTTCTCGGGGCTTGTATCCTCTTAAGGTACATTGAGTATTTTTCTCTAAGTATCATCACTTTCCTTGTCAAGCTCTATTAAGATTCCATGTAGTAATTTGTAGGCTCTTGATTTTGCTGAGAACTTCTTTGAATGCATCTTCATCATTTCATCAATTTCTTCCATCTTTGAGTCAGGTGGCATAATTGACACTAGGGATCTTTCCCTTATTTGTCTTTCAGAATTTAGTGCAAATGTTCACCTTGCTAATAACCTATCTAGAAGGTCTTGTGGCATCATCTTATCAAAATGTATAGGTATATATTTGAATACACACATTGTCTTGATGATGGCTTATTCTATTTTATTCTGATCCTCGGGAGATAAGGTTAGCCACTGCCTAATCTTAGGTTTAGATATGCTACCTATCTTGACTATTGATGCAACAATCTCTTCAATTGTCTTAGGAAATTTGTGCTTTTCAGGTTGTTCATCTTGGTCAATGTCTTCCTTATCTTCCTTGCTTTGGATTAATCTCCTTCTCCTCTTTGGTTCTGATGTTTTCCCGGTTTGAGGCTTCCTTTTATAAGTCCTCACTTGTCCTTTCTTAACTAGTGGTGAGGCTACTTTTGTAGTTTGACTCCTTGTTCTTGATGTAATAGTTTTCCTTGGTTTCTTTGGGGGTGGTGCATCAGACTCTGTTGATTTGGAATCACACACTGTTTCACCTTCACCGACGGGTGACTATTCCTCGGTGGCTTCTTGTTATTCTATTTCTTCTTCATTAATTGATAGCTTCTTTTCAAGTGTCTTTACTATTTTGGTCTTCTTTTTGTCAGTCTTCTTTACTACTAGGCCTATTTTTATTCTAGCCTTAGCTTCTTCATAGGTGCCAAATCTTGGTAATGATTTTTCTAGTGGTTCATTAAATAATGCTTCAATAGCATTTGTGGCCTGATCTATTTTTATCTCATAGTCAAGTGGTGCTAACCATGCTATCCTCGGTATAGCTGGTTTGATCAAAGTTGTATCGGTGTCCACCATGAAACAAATATCATCTTTATATTGATCCACCACCTGTTCTGATATCCTCATCCTTTTCTACATTCTTTCCTTGAATCCAGTGAAATGTTCATCCATGATTGATATAAATTTATCCCCTAGTGACTTAATGAATTCACTAATCTGAATTGTCACTGGTCGGGTAGTGTCCCAATTGACATTACCAAAAGATGGGAAGAAGGCTTGAAAGTAGAAGAATATACACATGAGGAGTGAATTGAACTTACATGAGTTAGATTTTGTTGATCTAATGGTCCACATTTTCTCCTCCAATTGCTTCGGTAGAAGCTTAGATAGATCCAGCTGTAGACCCTTCTTCACAATCTTATAGGCAGTGTCAACTGCTCCGCATGTAATGTTGTTTAGTCTGCTGGCTTGGAATACCTTGTATCCTATCACACATGCACCAAATTTTAGTTCTAGATCTGTGATGGAATTTACCTTCAATCCTTTTTCATCCCATACTGCACCTGTCATCTTTTCTATGTCTGGTTGAAGAGGATATTTGAGTGCCTTGGCCTTGTTGGTTATTGGATAACCAGTCACTGCATGTATTACATCCCTAATGATCTATTTTGACTCGTCCAGCAACATCTTGTGGTCATGTACCCTGCTTAGTACAATATTGATCCACTCGGTTTTAAAATCCTTCATGAAGATTAGGGCATTTATCAGCCCTTTCACCTCTATATGCTTATGTTCATCTTTGATGTTTTCATCTATGCAAAGCTTCTTGTAATCTTCCTCAACTTCTAGATCTCCAATTTCTTCAACTTTGTAGTGGATATACGCTCAGACATCTTTGATTAGAAAAAACCTAGGTGGTATGCTTGAAAAATGCTCTAGCATCATTGGGTTGTGAAGCTACCTCTGGGAAGAATTTGTATTTAGGCTCTTCACATGTAGTTTTCTTGATTAGGTTGAACTTTTTATCTTTGGCATTCTTGATCTTGGAAATGCGTGAAGTAGTTTCCATTATTTTTGGAAATTAGGGATTTTCTTGTAAACAAATTTTGAGCTCAGTGAGTCTTTAGATACTCACTTGATATGTTGTAGATGCTGTGAATCTATTTGAATTCCATGAATATGCTTGTGAGTCACTCTACAATCTGGTCATTGTTCTTCGCTATGTTTCACTTTGCTCTTCACTCTTAATCACATGGTGAATGAATGAGCTATCATGTTTCCTTTTTATAGACGATTCCCTAAGTGGTGCAATAAATGTTTTACCCACTTCTCAGTGTTTGAAGATAGAGTCACTCAGGGATCATACCAACTTCTTCCTTGGTGAGAGTTTGATGCTCGGGGTAAGTATCAATTCAATAGACCTTTCACATTGTTACCGACGGTGCTCGGTATGTGGCGAATACTAATTGTCTTTTACATGAATACTGACAATGCTCGGTTTACATTAACAACTTTAGCTTTTACATGTATATCGATGATTCTAGGTATGTATTGACTGACGTGATTGTATTCACAAATTCATAACAAGTAATACCATAGTGCATCTTTATTCATGCTAGTTTGGCATTTTATTAATGTATAATAGAACTGATGTAAAATATAACTTGGTATAGTGCAGTTCTATACTTACTTTCTCTTCTTAGGTGGGGGTGGTTTTATCACTAGATCCATTGGATAAGGTGTCACCAATTATATTGCTTAGTCCCGCATCATCTTTGTTTGTATCTTTCCTCCACATTTTGTTTCTCATCTTCTTGATGTCTTCAATGGTATTTCCATTGGAAAAAGTGCTTGTCTCTGTCACTCGGTCTTTGCAGTCTTTTCTTAGATGACCAACCTTATGACAGTGTAAGCATGTCATTCTAGGGTTAGTCCAACTTTTAGACCTTCTCATCCCTTTTCTCATGCAGTTTGCAGCTATGTGTCCATATCTACCACATGCAGTGCAATTTGTTAATGTGCTGTAAGCCCAAACATATGAGTTTGGTTGATAAGCATTTTCTTGTTCTTTTGGCTTCCATGCTTGCTTTTTATTCTTCCTACATTCAAGAGATGTGTGCCCATGCATTTTGCAAGTAGGACAATATTTTTCCATTTAGGTTTTCTTCTTTGGTTGTCTCACCTTAGATATGCATTTATGTGCTTTGTGTCCTTTCTTGTTACAGTTATAACAATTTTATATGAATGTAGATGTGGATTTAGGAATACCTTTAATTTTTCTTCTGCAAACATTTGATGTGTGGCCTGGTTTTCCATAGTGATTCCATGACTACTTCCTTGGTCTTGGATTTGTGTAGACATCTTTTGGATCAGCTTGGTATGATTATTCTCCATGATCAATATACCCTAGACTGGTATTGTTGTCAAGTCTTCTTTGACCATTTAGGAAATCATCCATTATTTTTGTGCTTTCTTTAGCTTTCTTAATCATGTCATTATGTTGTTGTTGAATCCTTACTTCATGCTTTAGTTTTTCATTTTCTTCTCTTAGCTCACTAATAGCTTCCAATTTTCTATTGAGTTCTATGTTCAGTTGGTTTGCCTTTTGACTCATAAGAACAATTTGATTAGTGATCTCATGATGATGTTCAGTAAGTCTTTGTATTTCTGATTCTCTCTCTTATAGCTTTTCAGTTATCTTCCTCCTGTCATCAATAGCTAATGTTCTTTATTTTTCATCTTGTCTAGCATTATTCATAACCTCAATCATCCTTACCATCTGTGTCTCTTGACTAATTTGTAGTGATTTCACTTGTCCACCCAAATGTTGATTGATTTCATGCAGACTTGTTATGCTTCCTTAAGATGTGTCTAATGTATTTCTAGATGTACATCCTGATGACTCAAATAAATCAAGTATCTCTTCTTCATGATAGTCTATTTCATTATAGCGAGATGGCATAACCTTTATTTCATCCAGTAGCTCTCTCATCTTGATTCTAGCTTCTTTGTATTTCTCATAGAAGATCTGTATCTGCAACTTCTAATTTTCAATATTCTTGTCTAGCTTATACCTTTCCATTGTATGATCTTTTCTCTCAAGTGATTTAAAATTTTCCAAATAAGAGATCTAGCTCTTATACCAATTGTTGGAATAATGGAATGTTGTGTATTGAGAGGGGAGGGGTGAATCAGTACCCTTGAAACTTTTTATCACTTAACCTTAATCCTTTAGTAATAAATTCTTTGTATTGCTGACCTTTGGTGCTTATCTATTAATATGCATTTAATATCAATTCATAAAATTAATTACATGTAAACACTCATGAAATGTAATGCAACATGACTTAAGAATTGGTAACGCATAAAACCCCTGTTAGAAGGTAAAAAATGTGGTGGGGATGAAACCCACAAAGCTTCACTATCTGTAGAATGGAAGGTGTCAGTTAAGACTTACAAGTTTGATCACTTCTGATGATCTTACAGTGTTAAGAGTAACATGTTTAGATGGTTAAGGTCTACTCTGTTAAGATATTTAGAAACACTGTTTAGTGTGCACTCAGTTAAGATATTTACAAAAGGAATGTTAAATCCACCTTCTTAAAGGATTTCTTCTATTTGATACACTTGGTAGAATGTAGTAAAAAATACTTATTGACTTGATAAAATGCAATCTTGAATTGGTGAGTACAGATCCTCTAAGTTCACAATATAATGTATCACCTATAGTGATTGATTAATACCTTTTTTGTGCTCGGTAGCCTTGAATCTTGTTCTTTGTAACTGATTTCATATTTTGTTGTCCTTCTGCATAAAAATTTGTATCTGATCCTTAGATATTCTCTCTGGCTATAATCATCATCAAATCTTCTTGTTATGATTGATTACACATCTATTTATACAATGAATTCACCTAAATAAGTTTCACACTTTACAATGATAACTCTATGATCAAAGGTTTACAAGTTGACCTTGATCTCCTAGTTTGCATGTTTTCAATTAGTTAGACTGATTAAAACAATTACAATTGATTTACTTGTCCCTCAAAAAATAGATTTAAAGCTAATCTTTAACGTAAATATAAAACTTAAGTGTTTTATCTGTCGTGTAACTCAGATCCACATTTCTTAGAATTAAAGTTGTCTCTCGGCAAACTGGTGCTTGGGTTGCTCTGTACTCTTTCCTTGGTGATGTCTCTATAGACATTCTGCTTCTTGGGTTTCTCTGTAGACTGTTCGTCGGTGTTCACTATGAACTTGTCTATCGGGTTCCTCTGTGAACTTGTTTATCAGTTTACACTGTTGACTACTCTATTAGGTTACTCTGTAGGTTGTGTTGTCTGTTTTCATTGTAACCTATTATGTTGGTGAAAACTAGTTTCGGTGACCTCTATAAACTATTGTGTCAGGTTGCACTATAATCCTATCTTTCAGTGATCATATTACCGATGGTTCAAAAATTATTTCCTTTGTATACGAATAGAAAAATATGATCATCAAATTTGGTGCTTGGTCATGGTTACTCGGTGGCTTGTGTAACTGCCACCTTATACCAGCCCTAATCATTGAAATGATTTTGTGTTTTTTCATTGTTACTTGGTCTTGTATGTAGCCTCCACATTACAAAGTGACTGTCACCTTAATTGTTATGATGTGTATAGTGATTTGATTTGGTGCTTGGTCATGGTTAGTTGATGGCACCTATAACCACCACCTTATATTGTCCCTACTCATCTAGATACCTTTTTGATGAGTCAAGGTTATTTTTTTGGATGCTGTTAAGACTATCTTTTTAATTTTTGAAGAATTATCATCGTAATGGGTTTTTAAATTACTTTGGAGAAAGGAAACTATAAGAAATTGAGTGATCTCATTCTCACTCATCTTAGTGAGTGTAATCTATTGTACTATTTTTATAATGAATTTTCTTGTCTTAATACATGTTGTATCTTATTTGGAAAGGGTTTAGGGATAGCATGTTAACGATGACTTTTTTGGAGTAACTTATTCACTTTGAGTGTCTTCATGCCCTTTGGACTAAGATTTAGGAGGTATTTGAAGACCATGATTCTTCATCATTTGTGAACACTCCTCTTTTAAAATCCAATTTTCCTCTTCTTTCTTTAGAGAAAATAACCCATAGCTGTGATCCTTTGAAAGAAGTTGTAAATTATTCAAAGGTTCTTAATTCTTCATCAAAGATAGTTCACCATCCTTTACAATCCTTTGATACTTCCAACATTTATAATTTCCAAAGATTTCACTGTCTTCCTCATTGGGACTCCTATTTGCTAGATATTGGATCATTGTTGGTGAAGTCTCATATTTCAGGTTTGGAAGATGCATTTGAGGGGATTTCTTCTCTTCGATGATAGTTTCATCATATTTGGAGATTCTTCTTCACCTTCTTTGGAGATTGTATTTCATGAGTCTCCTCTTCACTTTAATTATTACATTTCATGGTACAATTTGATCATGCTTATGTGATGGTTTCTTTGAGTTTTGAGACTCTCATTCAATTTTCAGAGGCATCTTTCATGTTTGATGATATTTGTGGCACCCATGTTGTCACTTCATCTTTGTCTTTTGACCTTGTTCAAAATCAGGTTCGATTAGTTCCTTGTTTGTCACCTTCTACTGTGATTGGGCATGTTCTAGATTGGTTCATGGCATCTTCATCATCCAAGGACATGGAAATGCATGATAAAATTTTAAAGACATCATTATCATACTATATTTAGATTCTACTTCCTAATTCCTATTTGGAATGCAAAAGATTCCTACATTTGTACTTGGTTTTATCTTCTTCCCAAGGGGAGAAATCTTATTTGTATGCATTGGAATATATTTTCCCTTCAAGCATTCACCATTTTTTTAAGACATTTTTTTATTATGAAGGAGATATGTTGTCACCTTGTTTCATTCCTATGGGGCATTACTTGATTGTATATACATGATGTATGTAATCCTTCGGGGTCTTGAGTTTTTACTGCATCATGATTTATTTGTTTCTTTTCTCTCTTTTGGAGATGATATTTTTCCCATGTGGTTTTCTCCTTTTCTATGCCTATGAGAGATTTAATTTGCATTGTATAAGGTTACCTAACATAGCCCCATGGACAAGACCCATATTGCATCCTTGCATAATAAATTTACTCCCTACGTTGCACATAAGGGAAGTGTTGGTTTAATTAAGGTGTTATACCTAGTGATAACCTCACCTAAGTCCTAATTACACATGTATCAATTAAGTTTACTTGGGGATCACATACAATCTAGGATCATCTCCACTTTAGGTGGCTACATCAAGTTATCAATTATCCACCAACGTGGATCTTCCACCTTTAGTGGTCTTATCACACTATCACTTTTCCACCTTATGTGGGTTATAGTTTGTGGATTGCATAGTATTGTGACACTTGTAAATGTCTTGTTAATTCACCTTTCCTATATATGTAGTGTTCATTATGTCTATTTTTATTGTCCATTAGCAATATTATCATTCTTCCAATCTGATGCAACCTTCTTGTCATTCTCTTGTGAAATCTATGTTGGTATTTATTTGATTTCGAGGGTGTTGTAAAGTCACCTAAATATTTAGGACCCTTGTTTATTAATTTTATGTTGCTACAATTGTGCACAATAATAGTTGTGACATTTTTATGATATTTTGATAAACCTGCAATTTTTTAGGCATATGTCTTATGTGTTGTTTGGGTGGGTTTAGGTAGGAGTTGAATCCCATAACAAGAAACTCATTCCATGTGAGGGGGTTGAGGGAGTTTGAGGAGATGTGGGATGTTCTTTATTTTAGATATGAGTACCCCTTATGTCCATATTTTGGAGAAATTTTTTGTTTGGTATGAGTACCCATATGTTCATATTTTGACAAAAAAAAGCTGGGTATGAGTACCCATACAATCATATTTTGGAGGAGTTTTTTGTTGTAAATGAGTACCCAAATATTTATATTTGATAAAATCTACAGGGTTTGAGTACCCTTGTGGCCATTGAGAGATATAAGTGTAATATATATTTTTGGGTAAGGATGTTGTGATTGTGAAATGTTGTTTCATGGAGGTATATTTGAAATATATTTAGCCAAGGTTGACTTAAATTTCCACTCCCACTTATGTTTTACTCTCTCCCACTTTGGTGGCTCTATGAAAAACCTAGTGTTGAACTCCTTGGATCATTTGTGTTGTATCAGTGTCTACCTTCAAAAATTGTATTTTATGCCAGTGAATATTGTGTTAGATTATAAATGTAACAATTCCACTTGCAGAAGATAACCAATCCTCTCCCTAAAAAAGATAACCCTAGTGGCAAAAAGGTCAACCCTTTGAGGAAAAAGAAGATAAAAAACCCTAATACCCTAGAGGAGGAAATATCCCTTGAGGAATCATTTCTTGACATGATGCCCAAGAAAAGGAAATCTACTCCCACCAAACCCAGCCCCTCAAAGGTCAATAGCAGCAATAAAAATGTCAAAAGAATAAGCCCATTTTATCAACTTGATAATGAGGAGGATAAGGATGAGGAAACTGAACGTATGGAAGAAAATAAGAATTATGGTAGCTTGGGGGAGGCAATGGCTGCTCGTCTCCTTAAAAAAGAAAAAAAAGGGTAATAAAATTGAGGAGGAAATTTTCCCTGAGATAGATGTGGAGTATGAACTTGAGGAGGAAGGCAAATCTACTGAGAACATTGATGATGATGACTATGTTTCCGAAGCTAAATATCTTGAGGAAGAAGAGGAGAAAGAAAAAATGATGGAGATTTCTGTGAACCTAAATGAGATGGAGGATATGATGAATATGGTGTGTAACTCTCCCACCCATACTGGTAATGAACCCCTAGAGAATGTTCTATATTTCCTTGTTTAAGATGAGAAAAATGCTCCCTCTAGCCTCCACGCTTAGATTGACAACTTGCAGAATAGAAATATTTCTCTTCAATGTTCTATTATATTGTTTATGAATGAAAAAAAACCAATTCAATAATGTCATTCTTCCTCTCTATAAGGTGGTTGACAGGATTATGAAGAAGGCCCTATTCAGAGTGGTCACTGATAAGAGCAAGTTGAAGAAAGTTGTGAAGAAGCATAAAGAGGACTAGATCAGTGAGGATGAACAAAATGAGTCCAGGATAACAAAGACTGGAAATTCTCTCTTAATAGTTTGTAAAAAGCTTGTGATAGAATTGCTAGGTTTATTGATAGCTAGGTCTACTGGTTTTGTTGGTTTCTGTTTCATTTCTCTATTTTGGTTGAATGACTTGTTTAAACTTAAGTTGGGTCTTTTGGCTAACATAGCATGTTTTTTGTTTTCTAAACTTTGGAAACTCTGCGAGAATACACTCTTTTAGTTTATGTAGTAGTGCTATAATTATGAACTCTTTAGTCTATATGATGATGATAAACCATGACAGTGTTAAAGTTAGTAGTAGTGATAGGAGCTCTCTCTTGATGGCTGTGGTGATTTTTGATTAATTTTTTGGGTGAGAGTTTTTTAGCTTTCTCTCAGTTGTAATGAAACTGGGTAGGGATTCCAATGATGTTTCTTAGTTTTTGTTTTGTTGTTATGAGATCGGGACCCTCTCCCTACCAACTTAATAAAAAAATTCCACTTATAGAATTAGACCAAATAATAGTTTTATACATCAAATAATAATAATAATAATAATAATAATAGAAATATACCTTCCCTTTTTATTTTGTATTTCATACAAGAGTAAGAAATCAACTAATGTGTATGCAAATTTGAGGGAACTCTCCTATAAGAAATTGATGATATGTAACTGATTAAATGTTTGATAATTTTAAGTTGAAGATAATGCAAGGCATTAAATTAGTTAATGGTTTGTATTGTCATTGATGTCAACTTGATATCATCTGTAAGGTCATGTATATAATGCCAAAGAATTCAGAGAATCAATGAAACAAAGGTTATGCTTTTAGAAATGCATAAAAGTCAAGTATTCACTAAGAGATAGATAACACCGATGAAGTGCATACCATGGTAAAGGCAAAGAAGAAAATTCACAATGATACCCAACAAGCAAAAGACAATGTTTCTCGATGAAGCAAAACCATAGGATGCCCGACGAGCTGAAAATAGAGTTGCCCGATGAGTAAAAATCCAATAATGCCTGAAAGATGGAGATCCCAAAGCTAACTGGAGTCACACCGATGGAATTGGCAGTTGTAACCGATGACTAACTTAAGAGCTGACCGACGAAATAGAGAGTTCATAAAATGACAAAATATCTAGCTGGTAAGAGCTAAAGATAGACTTAACTGGTTGTTTTCTTTGTTTTATTCAACCAGAGTTAAGTAACTAATTTAAAGTTGATTTATACAATTGGAATGAAGATAACTACAAGACAAATCAAGAGTTATACTTTAAATCAAATTGGCTGGATTGTTTTTTTTGCCAAGAATCAAGAATCAAGAAATAGTGAATATCATGTCTATATAAGAGACAAGCTTAATTCATTTTTGTATCACATGAAAAAGGGATTAAGGGGAGTGAAAAGAAAGAGGATGCTAAAGAGAAACTGATGAAGAACAACTTCATGTAGTACTGATCAATCAAGATGAAGGAGAGCTAAGGAATTCTGTAGACACTGATGAACAGTGAACACAACATCATAGAGTAGAAAGTATGGAGCACAAAAGAATTGAATTGATACATTGATCAGAGAGGTAATGTACTTAAATAGATCTAAAAATCTGTAATTCAATTTGCATTAGAAACAAGTCATTTTGTTTTAGTTTAACCATTGAAACATCAAGTCTCTTAACAGAGTAGGACTTAATAGTCTTCTATATATTGAGGTACATCCCAAGGAGTGCCAAAAAGGTTGATTCATGAAAGTAGCATTGGATATGCCCAATGCGTATTGATAGTCTAAGAGAGAGGCTGATTCAAGGATGGAAACATTAGATGCCCAATACTAAGTGACAACCTATATGTGTAAAATCCTCTAACAAGGTCACACCTAATAGTGTGTTTGCAACCTTCAACAGGGTTGGCTCCTAACAGGGCTCACTTTAGAAGAGTGAAAATTTGGGGTATCGGTCCCAGTGGTCTTTTCCCTTAACAAGGTTTCCACATTAAAATCCATGTGTTATATGTGTGTATGATATATTTATTTACTATTTTATATCCTGCATACTTCATTCTGGATTTATTGGTATACTCTGCATATTTACTGTCTTTTGGTAAATAGTTATACTACTTATCGGTAATCAAGGAGAATAAGGACAGACAAGGTAAACCGACAGACAGTTAATCATTATAAGCATTTCATGGCATGAATATTGTAGGGACATAATAATCTTAGGTTTATTGATTGGTGGTTAAGTATAAGGATAATTTTTTGAGGCCACTGATTCACCCCCCACTCTTAGTTATTACTAACAATTGGTATCAGAGCTTGTGTTCTTAGAAGGAAGGTTTCAAGACCTAATCCAAAGATCACAAGATGAATAGACGAGATGTGCCCAAGTTGAACAAAGATAATTTTTCCTCATGGCAGAGAAGAATAAGACTCCACTTATCAGGTATTGGTAATGATGTTACTCAATTCCTTGAAATTGAATATGTGTTTCCCATAGGAGCACCAATAGTTGAACAAATGAGAGAGAAGCATGAACATAATGGAATGATGATAGAGCTTGCTTACTCACTCTACGATGCTGAATTTGAAGATGTCAAAGAATGCAAAATTGCAAAGAATGTGTGGGACAAATTGAAGCTTGTACATGGTGGTGACAAAAATGTTTTGAGAGCCAAGGCAGAAAGCCTTAGAGGAAAGTTTGATGATCTCAAAATGAAAGAAGGAAAAAACATCACTCAGTACAACACAAGAATTAAAGAAGTAGTCAATGCTATCCGAGGAGTTGGAGGTGTACTGGAAGAAGATACAGTGGTAAGTAAAATTCTAAGAACCTTACTACCTACTTATGCTATTAGAGTATCTTCCATTCAAGAAATGAGAGCAGTAGAAAATAGCAATGTTACTCTAGACAGTTTATTTGGAAGACTAATTTCATTTCAGATGAATAACTTCGATAATAGTGTCTTACCAAACATAGAGTCTGCATTCACAACTTCTATGAGAATAAGTAAATCAAGTCACAAAAACACTATGAGAAAATATAGTGATAGTGAAAATGAAGAAGATGATCTTGATGAAATAGAAGCACTTATGGCCTAAAGAATGCAGAGAGGCAAAGGTAAATACAAAGGTAAATTACCACTTCTTTGTTTTAATTGCAAAGAGATTGGATATTTTTCTACAAGATGTACTAACATAAGAAAAGATGATAGAAGTAATGACAGATCTTTTGAGAAGAAGTCTGACAGAGGTGATTACAGAAGCTACCAACAATTAGAAAGAAGAGATACTTGAGACTATAAGGACAAAGGAAAGAAGGTCAGCTACCTAGAAAAATGCAAGGATGATGATACTGGCACCAAATCTGATGAAGACATTGAGATGGTGTTTGTGGCTGTAAAGGATGATCCAGATGATGATGAAGAAAGGTATGTAGAAATAACTCTCATATCTAAAATTAGCAAAAATGATGTTTGGATCATAGATAGTGGCTGCACTCATCATATGACTGGTGATAAGAAAAAGTTTGAGACTTTTGAATACTACAAGGGTAGATTAGTAAGAATGGGAAATGACACACTTTGTCTAGTTGAAGGTAGAGGAACAATAATGTTGAATAACCAGATAAAGTGTGAGAATTCTTATTGGGTAAATGGATTGAATTATAATCTATTGAGTTTTTCTTAGTTGAATAATTCAGGTCACAAAGTAGCATTTGAAAATAACAAGGCAAAGATCTTCAACAAATCTGGAAATTTGATTGGTACCTGTGAGCAGGAAAAAGGTAACTTATTCTATCTGAATGACACTGACTCCACTTATTTGATTGCTAAAAATGAAGACATATGGTTATGGCACAAAAGACTGTGTCATGTGAACTTTGACAACATGATGAAAATTAGCAGAAAGAGAAATGTCAGAGGCTTACAGACAATGACCAAGCCCGACAACATCATGTGTAAAAATTGTCAAAAAGGTAAAATGACAAAGTCTAGTTTCAAAAGAAAAACTCACACATTTGATACAATTCTAGAATCAGTCCATACTGATTTATGTGGACCCATGAGGACAAAGAGTTATTATGGAGATAGATATTTTATTCTCTTTGTTGATGATTACTCTAGAATGATGACAGTTATGTTTCTAAAAGATAAATTAGAAGCATTTAAGATGTTCAAATGGTATAAGGCTATGGTAGAGAAACAAAGTGGTAAGGATCTAAAATGTTTAAGATCAAATAGAGGAGGTGAGTTTATATCAGATGAATTCTCTAACTTTTTTAATGAGCATGGTATAAAAAGACAAGTTTCTACACCAAGAATGCCACAACAAAATGGGATTGCTGAGAGAAGGAATAGATCAATAGTTGATTGTGCTAGAACACTGATGATAGAAAAAGGCATCACACAAATATTCTAGAGGGAAGTTGTCAGTATTTCTGTTTACACATTGAACATAGTATAATTGAAGAAAGACACCAAGAAGACACCTTATGAGCTATGGTATGGATACACACCCAATGTAAGTTATTTCAAAATTTTTGGCAGTCAATGTTATATCTTAAAAGATGATAGAAA
>MU226652.1:441856-481804 GCA_018584345.1 Thuja plicata | reverse complement strand
TGAATTAAAATTATTTAATTCATTTAAAAATATAGGAATTAATTATTTAAGCATTTTATTGCTTTTTAATAATTAAGGGGACTATAGCCATTTTAATTAAATTAAATAGGCTAGAGGAATGGGTTATTTGCAAGTGGGTAATTGATTTAGGGATTTATTTAATTCCTTTATAATTAAATACTATAGCTCCATGTTTGTATTTGGTTTGATTTAAATGGTTTGAATTGATTTGAATCATATGGCTATAATAGTAAATATAATTCAGTGATAAAAATCACCTAGGACATTAAATTGATTTGAAGAATTATGTCAAGCAGTAATAGGGTCGTTTGGACACAATCGAGGGTATGACCACACTTAGGGAAAATAGGGTCCATAGTCAGAACAGACCAAATTCAGGTGGTTACATTTTCCCTTCTTTGAATTGATGTGTGAGTAGCGCATTGATTCAAAGAAAGTTTTTGATTTTGACCTCAGAAAGATTGAGAATCCCGTTCTTGGTTGTCGAACGAAATGTTGATGAGATAAGTCTCGCACTTGATCGAAAAAAACTAATAGAACTTATTTTGAACTTGGTTGTCATCCAAAGATCAATAAAAGATATTAAAGATACCAATTTTAAACTTAGTTGTCATCCAAAGATTGATAATACTGATTCCGAACTTGGTTGTCGTCCAAAAGTCAATAAGAAGCTGCTAGGAGCTTTAATAAAAATCTTATAAAATGAGGAAACACAAGACATCCATCTTATGAGGACCAAAGATTTTTATCCAACAGTTCCAATTTTAGTCAAAGAAACTGTTATGCCCCTAGTTTGTTTGATAATGAAGTCATTTTTAATGTTTTTTTGAGCAAAAATTTAATTGATGATAGTGTGATCATGCCCCCTCAAAAATGAAATCGAAGGAAAAGAATAAATCCCTCAGTTGAAAGAACGTATCACTTGCAGGAAGCGGTTAGGACAAGAAAGAATGGAAGAGAAGTGAAAAAGGTGTGTAAAATAAACACACGATTATCAAGTTAATTACATGAAAAATATGAGTGATAAGACTGATAAAATGATGTTTAGACCAAGATGTATGATAAAATATGCAATTTTGATCGATGTTTGGAATAAGTGAAGCAAATTTGCAATTTTTAAAATTGTTGTAAGAATGGTACTGTGCTGCTGAAAATATCTTATGCACCTTCGATTGGGTTCCTGATTGATTAGAAAGAGAATAGAAATGGAGTTGTAGTTGTCTGGGAGGAGTTTTAGAACTCCTAAATGGCTCAAAAGACCAATATAAGCCTCCAAATTTATAATTTTACTATTCATTTTCACTTTTAGCCATAGTAATTCAGAGAGCTCTGCAAAGAAGATGGTAGTCCCTATAAGGAAGCACTGTTTTGAGATGAGCCATCAACATGAGCACCCAGTCGACTACCCACCGTCGGTAAGTGCTCGACAAACTACCCTATGAATTTTACAAATTTCAATTTTATGTATTTTATGGCTTTTATAGCCCTTTCCATTTTGAATCACATCCGGGATTCTGGATCGCAACCTACGAATGTCGTGTCGCATCCGGTTTTTCCCGGATCGCATCTGATTTTTATGGATTCCTGCATCGCATCCAGTATTTCCCAGATCACATTTTTTTTCATTTGTTTTGTCTTGTTTTTAGTAAAAAAACCCATCAATACGTCGTACCCTATTTTCTTAGGGTTGCACCCCACACTTAGGATCGCATCCCATATTTTGGGGATCACATCCTGTAAACTCAGTCGCATCCTGTATTTCCATGATCACATCCAACAAAATAGATCACACCTTTCTATTTCAGAATCGTATCTAGTTAGGAGACTTAGAATTTTAATCTTGCAGATCTATTTGCATGCCACGAATTTGGAATTACTTAGTCGATTAGGAGTCTACCCCTTTGTTATAAAGAGGATACTAATTTTTTTTTTTTTCCAAAACAGGCCTAGTTTGAGGTAGTCGCATTTTGCAGAACTTACCTTGGTCGTGTGCTTGCATTGTCTAGACTATTGTCTTATGATGAGCAGATGACTGTGATCCGATGCAGATTACGTTCCTTGATAGGTTTACCCAAAATTGGGGTAAACTGTGGGTTGTTGAGTGCTTTGGCCGAGAGATGGCACTCAAAGCACAACACATTTAATTTACCAACTAGAGAGATCACAATGACTCCTTAGGACGTCTGGCGGATAGTGCGCATGCTGATGATCAGACATGAGGTATTCTTTGAGTCAAGAGCTGGCGTGACCATTGGTGTTGCACACAGATTTTTCCAGGATGATACCATTGACCGGAGATATCTTTCATGGGACTACATGGTCGATCATTATGATCATTTATCTATTTATTTAGCAAGTTTGGTAGGTGACATCCTCATGCCAGATAGGGGCTAGCATGGATTTATGGTCGGTCGGGTGGGTATGATAGAGAAGATGGTTACCCACCATCTGAGATTTGCATGGGGTAGTTGTATCTTAGCCCATATGTATAGAGAGTTGCATGAGATAGTATACCACTATACTCGAAGCATGACCATAGGCATTCTCATTCTCCAGACCTGGGCCTGGGAGCACATCCCTATGACACAGCCGATTGTAGACAGATAGAGGGCACCACAGCAGCCCTATGTTTATATGTATGCAGGTCTTCTTCAGTAGCCCCATCTGGGCAAGGTTGAGTATTGGTGCTATTTATTTGATGATATGACTAAGGTCATTTGGCAGCCCTATTTATATTGTGAGGTGTGGACCTCAGATGCCTTGCAGGTACCCTACTTATGTCAGAGCCAACATCTCATTGGTAGGACTAGATATATTATAGAGCGGTTTGTGATCACCAAAGTGTTGAGGTAGTATGGGCATCGACAAGGCAGGACATAGGACATTACTATATATGCTCGGACCATAGATGAGACACCATTATGGGGTGCACAGTTGACGTACGAGACAACACACTAGGAGATCTGAGATATGGTGGCAGTAGACTGGGATCTCTGTCCTGATGTAGCTGATGCAGGTGTGTTGGATGAATATGCTACTAAGAGACTTTAGTACCCCTTTCCTCAGTTCATTATTCCCGAGGAGATCATTCCTCACATCGACGATCCCTTAGACTATGATTCGGATGATTGACCAGCCAGGAGTAGGGGAGGTGTGCAAATATATAGGGCTCCCAACAGGCATGGAGGGCATGATGGTGGTAGGTATGGTGGCAGAGATGGCAGGCATCCTCCTCCCGATGATGATCATGATGGAGATGATAGGGGTGGTGGTGGTGAGGCTGTCGATATAGGTGGAGCTAGTGGCAGTGGTAGTGGAGAGGGTTAGCGTACCCGGTTCAAATTTTTAGCTCCTCGGAGAGATCCTGGTCCGCTCCTTACTAGGGACCAGCAGAGACAGAGACAAAAGAGGTCACAAGATAGACTGCAGGATAGAGGATAGGACAGGTCCCAGGAGCAAGAGATAGGTAGAGATGGAGATCCTTTTTCTAGGTGTGAGAAGGAGAGGGAGTAGCTCTGAGCTAGGATTAATCATTGGAGGCTTGAGTTACTACTGCCGATGCCTTACTAGCGGATAGGGATATACAGCTTGAGCAGTTGAGAGCAGAGAGGGATAGATAGGGTGAGATGCTTAGAGCTGAGAGGGATGCACATGCTTGGACAACGGTTCATCAGGGGTAGAGGGATACTTATTATTATGCCTTGTATCATGCAGCAGTGCCTGAGGGCCAGAAATCTCCTTCTTTTTTACAAGTGACTCAGCAGTCAGAGGGGGCCATGCCACCTCCTCCTCCTCCTCCTGACCAGGGAGAGGGGGTAGGGCAGAGTTGATATTTATATCATTTATATGTATATCTTTGACATCATATTTGTATATCTGGATTCGGCTGAGATCACTCTTTTTGTATATGACATTCATACATGTATATCTGATTCATTTTAGCTCACTGATACTCGGATACTCATTATGCATACTGTTCCATATTTTGATATGTACCATGTTTTGATGATATACATATCTGATGCAACTTCTTGTTTCTGATATGTTTCATGAGTTCTTTTTGCTTTCATAGATGCGGTAAATGTATCTTGCACATGTGATGATATCTTGGTCTCTTGATGAGTTAGTTTTTAGAGGATAACATCATTTTATAATTGGATGTGATGAGTCTTTACTAATATAAATATGTTTTAAATGATACTCATGTGAAAATGCAAATGTATGTTTCTTTTGATTTTCCCTTATGCAAAATAGATGTATGGATGCACTTAGGAGGAAAAAGTAAAATGCAATACACAGATGCTTTATTTTTGTATTTTCCTGTTTCTTCTTTTCAATGAATGCAAAATGTATGCTATTGATGTGCAACAATATAGATATTAGTAATATGAATGATGTAATTAACTTGATGTTTTAGAAGAAGATAGAAATCATTTTTGAGCACAAAAAGTCTTTATGCATTTACTATTTTTATAAATGTATCATGCAATCTCTAAATGCAACTATATGCAGACTCTTAGGACTTTGTCACTGGTATGCAAATGTATAGCTCTTTATCATCATTGGGCACTTTTGGAATGGATACCATCAGATAGTACAACAATCACTAATACCCACTAATACTATGAAAGTATGAATACTATATTTTATTGAAATGTCAAAAATAGACTTAGGCATCAAGGCATAGAAGCCAGGATAACAAAATAGTCACCTTCCTTTTTAATATACTAGACTCTGATTAAGGAAAGATATTGAACCTGCAATGACCTTGAAAATTCATATCCTTGGGTACATTATGATTCGTATACGTTAGTGAGAATCTGGATCAAAAAATAGACAAGGAAATTGTTTCAACCTCACCGTAGTTTACAAATAACAAAGATCGAGATATATGCGGCTATCCACCCATAGTGGCAGCTCTTACCATAAACATCCAAGTTAGGTGAAATTTATAGGATCATTTGGAACAATCACCATATGCAGAAAACCAAGAAAACATTATGACCCCTATCCTTGTCACTCTTTGTCTTTGGGCAGACATCATTGAGTAACTAAGAAGACATAACAAGTTATCAATTGTGAATCCATCAAATAAAATTTATAATTACTTAGATGCCCCTAGTTGAATACATCATCAGGACATGAAAGAATCATAGTTAAACCATTATAAAACTATGTGGTTAAGTAGTACTTGGTTATTCACATGTCAAACATAGTAGAGATTCAACAATCAAAAAGCTAGATTTCAAGCAAATATGTATTCCATGTCTGAGTACATCATTATTCCTATTCGCAATCCAATATAGCCTTGTAGGAACTCTGTTAATGTAAATGTCATGTCTAGATATGGGATGTTTGAAAAGACACCCTTGTTTTGAAAAGTGACAATGTTTCACATGTATCAAGAAACATTGTGTTCATGAGGCAAACCATCCTAGAGAAACCTAGAAACCACAACCTATCATGCCCACAAAAATGCCCCCGGTGCAGAATGACTTATTCCTAAGATGTAAATGCAGACAAATCCCAAGCGAGGATGAGATAGCCATTTAGGAAATGAAGTTAGCATATGAGAACATGTAAAATTATGAAGGCCTAGTGTCAGTAGTGCATTGATAGATGGAGCACAAAACATAAGTGACGCCTGATTGCCAGCTTTTCACCACTTGGAAAGATCTTTTCTTTCTTTTTTCTACCAAGATGTCTATTTTACTAGGTGCTCATCAAGGCACTTTTCTTTTTTTCAATTTTTTCTTTTTTGAATGTTTTTGTAGTATCAAGGCGCCTATTTGCCAGGTTTTCACCAAGGATACCCTTTTTGTAGGATCTTTTCCACTGTTTTTGGATTTCTTCAGAATCAAATTTTTGAATATTTTTGGTATTTTTGTTGTACAGGGTCTGCTAGCCAAACATCAAGCGTAGAACTAATTTAAATGTAGAGTGTTGATAGGATTTGGAAGAACGTCTCCCTCAGGTGTAGCTAGTTGATAAGCTCCAGTCCCAAAAGTAGCAGTGATAATATAAGGTCCTAGCTAGTTAGGTTCAAATTTTCCTTTCTACTCCCTATTAGGCTGGTTCTTAGGATTTTCCTTGAGAATCAGATCTCCTACTTCAAATTTGCATGGTTTGACCTTCTTATTGTAACCTTTGGACATACGTGCTTGATACACTTTGAGTTGATCGAACGCTTGTTGTCTGCACTCATCTAGCAAATCCAGAGAATTTACCCTATCTATGTGGTACTGCTCATCAGTAACAAGACCTTGTAAAGATATCTGCAAAGATGAGATTTCAACCTTAATAAGTAGTACTGCTTCATCGCCATAGACTATAGCAAATGGCGTGGCTCCAGTTGGTGTTCTTATGCTTGTTCTATAGGTCCATAGTGCCACATTCAGTTGTAGATGCCAGTCTCTGCCAGACTTACTTACAGTTCTATGTAGAATTTGAGAATATTCTTGTTTGATGCCTCAGCCTGTCCATTACCTTGAGGGTAATATATTGAGGAGCAGTGTTGAGTGATATGGAACTATTCACAAAGGTCATCAATGTCTTGATTTTTAAATTGGCCCCCATTGTCTATTACAATTGAAGAGGGTATCCCATATCTACAAATAATGTAGTTCAGAATGAACATAGCCACCTGTTTGCCTATGGCTTTGATTAGTAGCATGGCCTCGACCGACTTCATGAAATACTCAGTGGATGTAATGATGAAATTTTGTCCATTTGAAGAATTGGGATATATTTTTCCAATCAAGTTAAAGGCCCATTGCTGAAATGGCCAATGTGTTATGAAAGTTATAAGCTCTCTGGCAGGAACATGGATAATATTTCCATGGGTCTAGCATTTAAGGCATGCTTTTGAAAACTAAATAGAATCTTTCTCCATGGTAGGCCAGTAATAGCCTACTTTGAGTAGTTTCTTTGCTAATGAAAAGTCATTCGAGTGTGGTCCACATACACCTTCGTGGACTTCTTTTAATGCTAGGTTGGACTCTTCAAGTTCTAAACACCAAAGAATGTACCATCGAGACTACATTGATATAGGTTGTTAGTTATGAGGATGTAACACGATGCTATCATAATTAGGGATCTTTTCTCATTTCTGGATAGATTGGCGGGAATAGTTTGGTCAGAAAGGCAAGCAATGATATTGGCATACCGAGATTGGTCTAGGGTATTCAAAGCACATATTACCTGGTATTTAGGGGTATCAAAGGTAGTATAGGATAGTTCTTCCACCAAGAAGTCATAGCGGAATTGATGTTCTTCCAGTTGTAACATGGATGCCAAGGTAGCCATAGCATCTGTAGCTTTGTTCCTGATCTTGGTATATGTTGGAAGGTGACGAAGACAAAGTACTTCTTTAGGTCATCAACTAGTTGCTTGTAGGGTATCAAATTTTCATCCTTCATTTGATACTCCCCATTGACCTGATTGATAATTAGTTAGGAGTCACCATACACGTGTAACTCTACAATTTTCCATTCCATAGCTAACTTAAGGCCGTTTACCAATGCTTCATATTCTGAAATATTGTTGGTGCATGGAAACATCAATTTGTAAGATTTGGGAATCTTGTAGCCTCGAGGGATTAGGAATAGGAACCCTTCTTTAGAGCCTTGTTGAGTGAATGAATCATCAAAGTACATCTTCCATGGATATTCAGTGAGATGCATGATTGTTTCATTAGGGAATTCAATGAGTAAAGTTTCATCATCCTGGAGTGGTGAATTAGCCAATTGATCTGCAAGGACCTGTCCTTTGATAGCTCTCCATTCTACATACTCAATGCCAAACTCACTTAGAATCAGGACCCATTTTGCCAAACGTCCTGTTAATGTTGTTCTACTCAAAAGATACTTTAGAGGATCAGTCTTAGCAATGAGCTTTACTGTATGAGAGAGCATGTAGTTCCTCAATTTTTGTGATGCGAAGACAACTGCCAAGCATGCTTTTTCAATAATGCTATAATTGAGCTCATAAGTGACTAGTGTTCTACTAATATAGTAAATAGCTCTTTCTTTCTTTGCTTCATCTTCTTGTGCCAGTAATACTGCTAGGGATGTAGCTGTTGCTGAAATGTATAGGAGTAGGGGTTTTCAATGAATAGGCACCATAAGAATAGGCGGAGCAGCCAGGTATCCCTTCAATTCTCTAAAGTTTGCTTCATAGTGTTCATCCCATTTGAAGGTAACCCCTTTATGTAGTAGCTTGGTGAAGGGTTGTGCCCTATTGGCAAGCTGGGACATGAATGTCCTGATGGACTGGAGTCTTCCTTGTAGTGTCCTCATTTGACTGATGTTTCATGGAGGAGTCATTGCTAGTATAGCCTTAGCTTTAGCAGGGTCTGCCTCAATTCCTTTTGTTGAAACAATGAATCCTAGGAGCTTCCCTGATTGGACCCCAAAAAGCACATTTCTTTGGGTTGAGCCTGAGTTGGAAATGTTCCATCCGATCTAATATCTTTCTTAGGTCAGCGATATCAGTACCTCTTTCTTTGGATTTAGCCAATGTATCATCTACGTAGTCCTCCATGTTCTTGTGCATCATGTCATGGAATATTATTGTCATGGCTCTTTGATATGTTGCACCGGCATTCTTTAACCCAAAAGGCATGACATTCCAGCTAAAGGTCCCCCATGTGCATGTGAATGCGGTTTTCTCTTGATCCTCAGGGGCAATTTTGATTTGATTATAGCCCAAGAATCCATCCATTAATGAATACATATGAAACCCTGCTGTAAGATCTATGATCATGTCTATGTTTGGTAGAGGGAACTCATCTTTTGGACATGCTTTGTTCAAGTCTCTAAAGTCAGTACAAATCCTGATAGATTTATCAGATTTAGACATGGGGAACACATTGGAGATCCATCCTGCATATGCAATGACTCTAATAAATCCTGCCTTTAACAACTTTTCTAGCTCTGCTTTTACCAATAGTGCAACATGAGGATGCATCTTTCTAAGTTTTTGCTTTACGAGCTTGATCTCGGGAGCTATAGACAAGTTGTGCATGATTAGATTAGGATCTAGCCTTGACATATCTGTATAAGACCATGAAAAGTTAATCTTCTTCTCTTTCAAGAACTCTGTGAACTATACCTTCTCCTCTTCTGATAAGAATTGTGCAAGGTGTACTATTTGAGGATTGTCAACAGTGCCCAAATTTACTAGCTGTGTTGGTTCAATCAGTACCGAAGATCTTTCCTGAAAGTGTTCGGGGAGGATATCAAGAGTCTCATCCTTCAGCGTCTCAGAGAGGTTTTCACCACTAGATATGTCTTTTTTCTTTACTATTTTGGGATCTGATACTGCTAAAGAGTGGTTTTCACTATCAGTCTGCTTTTTCTTTTTACTTTTTAGTTTTTGACTAAGAAACTTGATATCCTCCTATGACATGTTTACACTCCTTGCATTGGTGGAAGAAGGGTAAGGTTCACAAGCATTGAGATAAAAAGCTAGGGTGTGGTCACTGGGAAAGTCAAGGATAGGAGTAGGATTTGTTTCAGTCCAATCAATTAGGTCCGAAAGTACCAATGTTAGGGAGTCAGTCTCTGGGAAGGACATCATTGTGTTAGCATCAAGACCATTAACCAACATGACATAATCTGTTAAGTTAATTCCTTCGATATTTAGATCAATAAGAGTGAGATCATTGTTAAAAGGGTCATTGTTAGTCATATGTGGATTGAAATCTAGCGACTCATTAGTAGAAATCTCATCATCATCTCTCCGTAAATGGAGGTTTCTTGCCTATGGCCTATGAAATTATTCTAGACTTATGTATTCACTAGTGTCTCCATCAATGATTGGGGGAAGGAACTCTCCTTCTACTTTAGGAGGATCAGTATCATTGAGAGGAGTGTCAGATTGTTTACCAGGAGCTGAAGGAGCTACAAACATGTGAATTGTATCTATTCCAATATCTTCAGAGGTGATAGATAGCCGATCCCATTCATAGTCATGAGAGTCTGTTACATCATCATCAGACCTATTTAAGTATTCAACAATGGTTATCTGATGTACTTTGTTAGCTTCTTGTAGATCAAAGTGGGGTAGATCAAGGACATGTGAAATTGTGACCAATTGCCCCTAGTTAGGATGTAAATTCCATGGTTGGGGTATCTCTTGAGTGATTGTTGCTATGGTGTCTCCTACCTCTTGAATGGGAGGTTGTGCTAGTAAAGGGACGTGAAGATCTTGTGGTACCTCAAAGATGGGTATATAGAATTCTCCTTGATATTCAAGATTCTCTGTACCAATATGTAATAAACTTTCATAAGGCCATGGTTCTAGTACTATCTCATCTATTTCATCACTCCCTTTATCAAAGGTCGGGCTATCTTTCAAAGTAGGTTTGTTAGATTGAGTATTAAAACCAAGTCCTATTTTATCTCTGGTGTTCTGGAACTCCATGGGAATAGGTTCAATGAGCCCTCGTCCTGTGTCATTTAGAGGCCCCTTTCCTTTGTATCCCATTTGTGTGAGGAAATCATATCCCTTTCTATACTATTCTAGGGATATCTTCACATGTTTGACCTTAGATTCCACCAGTTCTCCTTTGTAAAGCCAGTCCAAGACTGCCTGTTCTTCTGTGTTATGTAAAGAAGATGTGGATGCTTTTATCATGCCAGTTGCTTTGTGTACTTCTAGCTCCTTGGATGCTAGAGGTGTGAATGTCAATGAAGGTTTTCCATAGGATCTCAGTGACACCAAAAGTTCTGTCAGTGAGGGAGTCAGGTCCAGCTTGTACTCTCCCATACTTGTTTCTTCAAGTTTCAAGGTTTTGCTAAAACTCTTCATAACCATGTCCTTGGTAGTTTCAGGAGCATCTGCATCTATAACATCTTTGTTGTGAGGGATTATGCTACCTACTTTGATATTGTTGCAAGCGTAGTTAGCGTCTGTGGGAATCGTCACTTCCACCCCCATTATGTGGGAACTTTATGCATTGATGGTAAGTGGACGGTACAACTTGCATCTCATGAATCCATGGTATCCCTAGTAGGATATTGTAGGCCAATGGTAGATCCAAAAATTGACATCTGACGTTCCTCTCAATTGGTTTGACTCTAACAGGTATAAGAATAAGACCTCTAGAGGATCTTTCTTCCTCATCATAAGCTTTAATGGTTATCTTGCTTCTAGAGTCAATTGTTTGTTCTGAGAGACCTAGTCTCTTGATTAGATCCAGTGTACAGATATTCAATCCTGCACCTCCATCTATCAACACGCATCTAACATGATATTTATGAATAAGGACTTGAATACGGAGGGGTTGATTATGCAGATGTGTCAATGACTTGTCATCCTATTCAGAAAAGGAGAGGTAGTGTGGCATTGAGATGTGATTGACCATCGCTTGAAACTTGTCTATATCAATATCTTTTGGAACATTAGCAGCTTGAAGATCTTGTTCTAGAATTTCTCTATGCACTATGGATATCTTGAGTAACTTGAAAATGAAAATTTTGGCAGAGGTTCATTGCAATTGGTCTACAAAGTCCTATTTTTCTCCAAGAATAGTGACTATGTGTTTCACTGCTGTTTTAGGAATAGTTACAATAGGAACCTTGGATGTTGATGTGGGTTTTGGAGGTCCTTTGATTGTAACTTGTGCTTGGCTCCGTGTTACATCATTGGTTTGGAAAGAGGTTTTATTAACTCCCTTGATTGTGATCACATTTGCAGATTTCATTTTGATGTCTAACATATTGATCGCATTGTCATTTTTGGAATAGGTGTAGTGGACTTCGTTACCTTTCCCTTTAGATGTTTCTCCTTGATCATAATTAGGAAAGGGTTTGTTGAATGCTGTATGATCTACATTGGTAGTGTGTCCATCCACTTTTATCTTACCTCATTTGATGAGGTCTTGGATGACATGCTTGAGTTTGAGGCAATTATTAGTCTTATGTCCCTTGTTTTTGTGAAAGACACAGTAAGAGTTATCATCCCACCACCTGGGTTTGACCATTGGTTCCCACGGTTTGGAATCTGGGATTGTAAGAAATTTGTTATCCACTAGAATTTTTAGAGTAGTCTCAAGAGGCTCTCCCAAAGGAGTGAATGTTCTTTGGGGTTTTGATGTCCATGTCCGACCCTTGCTATTATCATTGTCTTCTTTGGGTGGGGGAGTTGTTACCTTAGCATCCTTGCTTGCTTGCATGCCATTGGATAGATTGAATACCTCGAGTTTAGGATTAATGTTAGAGGTGTCAACCACTCCATCATTAACAACATTTTTGTTTTGTTCCCACCATTTAGGCTTGGAGTTGGAGTTGTTGGTCTTGTTTTTGTTTTGAAGGGTGATCTCTCCCCTTTTGACCATGACTTCCTCAATACGGAGGGAATTTTTAATCATTCTGTCGAAGCTTGGAGAGTCTTGCATTTGCAACACATTGTTTAATTCAGGTACTAGATTATTAACAAATATCTCCATCTTCTCTATTTAGGGAATGGCCCTTGAATATCGTGCAAAAATCTTCCTCCATCTTTGTAGGAAGTGTGTAAATGATTCTCCAGTTCACTATTTGGTATTACATAGGTCCATCATAGTTATGTCATATTGGATGTTGTAGGAGTAATGTTGGACGAATCATTAGATCAACTCCTCGAATATCTTGACCTTGGGGTTTAGTTTTGAGAACCACTCCATGGCATTACCTCCAAGACTTCCTAAAAATAGTCGCATGAGGTATGTGGGTTCATGCATGTATTCTATGCTAAGAGCACAAAATTCTCTCACATGGTCATGTGGGTCAATTTCTCTCATGTACTTGTCATACTTTGGTCTTGTCACGTTGGGAGGAAATGGGACCATAGTGATACTCTTGTCAAAAGGGAATGGACAAATGGTGTCCAGAGAGTATTTTGTTTTAGGTTTCTCCTTCTTGTGTTTGAGATTTGTGAGCTCTATTTGCAAAAAATTGAGCTGTTTGGTGAGAATGGATATCAGATTTGGTACCTCCTTTTCTTTGAGCTGTTCCACATCGTAAGCTTTAGGCAATTTGATGCCTGTGGAAGCTAAATGGAGGAAGTACTTTTCTTTATCCTCATCAATCCTTCTTTCCATTATCTGGTGGAACCTCTTGCTTTGTTTGAGTTTTTCATATTCATCATTAGTGATTTCGTCCTCACTGCCATATTCAAATAAAGGATGTTCAAACTTGGGTTCTTCCTCTTCATTAGTATCTTTAGGATTTTGATTTTTTCCATTGTTATAGTCCTCAAAATCCTCACTCCATCTGTGAGTGTCGCTATCCATTTGAGGGGTATCTAGATCAAGAAGGGAAATTTGAGAAGTTTCTCCTTGAAAGTGTGGTGTTTTAGGAGGCACTTTCGATCCTTTAGATGTGTACTTGTTGCATCTTGTGTTAACCATGAAGTTGTTCCTCAACTTTTGTCAACATTTTCCAATAGTGCAAGTGAGAGTTTCAGATTGTTCAAGTGGGCGTGTCTAGGTAAAAGTAACAGTTTATTGTTGGATATAAATGATTCTAGTGTCAGAGGGTTAGAATGCCCTGATAGTGAGCTGGGAACCAAGTTGTTAGTAGAAAGCAGGTCGACCACACATATTGAACTGATCATGAAGGACTGACTAGGCATGCAATGTGGACATTTCAAAAGTGTTTGGAATGACAACAGGGAGACTAGAAGAGACAACAAGAACTAGATAAAGAGCCAAAAGGGTATCCTAATCAACTAAGACTTTCTAAGAAAAAATTCTACAAGTACCCACTGTCCTGAATGCAAGCTCCCAGATGTGAGCCTTTGATGATACCAGATGTGATCCTAGAATCTAGATGCGACTATGTGCTGACCAAATGTGAGCCTGTATATCGAATGCGACCCTAAACACCAAATGTGACTTGGGAAATCTGGGATGCAATTTTATGATGTCTTTGTCAATTTGGGTTAGTTCTAAAAAGTTTTTTTTTGAAGTGCGTGAAGTTGCTTGTTTCCAGATTGCATTAGGAGGTGTCATAATGAGTGAAAAACACTTGTATTCCAGGGTTTGAAACTTGTTGATTATTTTGAGGAGCTTATCTTTTTAATGATCTCTTGAACACATCAAATAGTTTTACATTGTTAGGAGGGTGAAACAAACACTCATCTTTTCCTATTTTCTAGGTGGAGGATGAAAATCTTTGCTTGTTGAATTAGGTACACACTCAAACGCTAATCAAAATATAGCCATCACCAAGCATGCAATGGCTCCAGTCATGATGTTGTATTAGCTGACTCCAAACGCAAGTGAGGGTACAATAAGACGAGTGTCTTGGGGCAATTACTTTTTGCCTTGCACAAATATTATCACCCTTTCGGGGATGAATCAAGAATTATTTTAGTTGAATTTGTTGTAGATTATTGGACAATCCCTTCGAAACTATCCCCTATAGAATTGCACAAGGCAAAATTCAGGTGTATAGCCCTATGAGTACCTGAATGTATGTAGTCTCGCAAGCAAGATTCAAGTGGCTCCGCTCTACATACACCCAAGCATGTTCAAGGAATGATGTTGAAATTCCAAGAACAAAACTAGCTCCATCTTTCGAGGCTTTAGCCTATGAGGAAGCAATTATTTATAGTGAGTTGGAAGGGTCGGCGTAAAACCTATCCTCACTTGGGTCATTCCTGGGAGATTTTTTTCTCAACCGGCAGGCCCTCTACTGTTTAAATATATGTAACCAGGATTGGCGAGCTTTGGATGTCTGGATTTTTTATTCTTCTTAATAAGAAGAGCATACTCTCCTAATCTAAACCATTTTCTCTCAAAACATGTAAAGCATAGTTCATTCCTTCAAGCTATGTTGAGCTCGATTTAGTTTGTTCCTATTTTAAGAAAAATAGGATTGCTTGAAAAGGAAAGTTGCCTTGTTCAATTAGCCACAAAATTTAGAGAGTTGCTTGTCCAATTACTAATCCAAATTGAATTAAATGATTGAACTTGTTTTTTGATCCCACATATTTAGTGCTTTGATTGTCCAATTTTTGAATCCAAAAATAAATTATACGATGTAGTTGTTCATTGAACTGCAATAATTAGTGACTTGTGTTGTTAATTTACTGATCCAAAACAAATTAGGGGACGTGTTTGCTTGTTCAGTTAACTCCAAATTTTGTTCAATCCATAAACTGATGTATGAGTTTCTGATTTTCCTTAAAAGGAAAAGAGCATAATCCTCTAGTTAGTTTAGTGATAGATTGGAATATGTATCTTAATTTGGAAAGCAAGTAAAATAGAAGTCAAGATAGGGGGTTGGGTAACCTGAAAAACCAAGTTAGTGTTGTTTATGTTAACTCCCACAAAAACCTTCAAGAATAACCTGCAAACACTTGTTAGGCTGCAAGATGCCAAAAACACAACTTGTCAAAATGTCAGAGTTAGGCAAACGAAATGCACAAACTTTCTAACCAGATGCGAGCCTGAAATTTTATTGAATGCGATGCAACATACTGTATGCAAGATTCCTTACCAGATGCGATTCCATGCTTACCAGATGCGAGCCTGAACTGAAAAATGATCTGGGAAATCCCGAATGCGAGCCTCATTTTCTGCGGTACGATGGCGTATCCCGAATGCGATCTAGAATGGTAAAAAATGAGCCTGTAATAGAATTTTGGGCATGAAAATTAGTGAAAAAGTGTTAGGAAATGAGGCCAAGTTGGAAATCGAGCCCCACGGTGGGTGCCATAAATGTGTGTGTATATTTGTGCACCTGTTATCTGCAACACAACACTTCAATAAGTCATTCTGTTAGTGAAAAACAAGGGTTAAAGAGCATATAAACCATAACATCGACTTATTACTTTCTAACTAGGATGAGTGTAGCATGTAACATAAAATCCCTCAGATTTATGCTAAATACCAGTGACATAAACAACCTAGCATGAAAGATTTAGTTTAAAACAAGCTAAATATTCAATGAGCAATGCATATTAATCTTAAAATGGACATTCTAACAATGCAATAAACATGAACTATGAAATAAAGTATGAGCTAAGTCTATTCCAATAGCATAACAATGCATTTACAATATGGGATGAAGGCTTAATTGCTCTAAAAAATGGCTTCTATTTATAGAAGAATGAGAGAGAGAGAGGGGAGACAAGGCTCATTAATGAGTTGAGGGACTCATTAATGGTGGTGTAAGAGCCATTAATGCCTTGGGCATTAATGAGGCATGGAGGAGACATGGGCTTAAGGCATATTCATTATTGAGGCATTAATGAAAGCCTTAAAGAAGCATGGGAAGGGTATAAGAGGGTGGCTTGAGAAGGTGGACTTGAGAAAGGAATATTGAGATTCCTTGACTTTTTCAAGTGGGTGGAGTTGTTAATCATTCCCTAATGGAATGTGACAACATTAGGAAGTGGGTTAGGGTAGAATTAGAATGAGGATTAGATTAGCAAGGGTGGAATGGGTTGAGATGGGTTAGAACCCAGGGTAGAAGTGGTTCAGATAGGTTAGGTTGGGGTTTAAGGGAATATTAATTAAATGAATTAACCTTATTTAATTCATTTAAAAATATAGGAATTAATTATTTAAGCATTTTATTGCTTTTTAATAATTAAGAGGACTATAGCCATTTTAATTAAATTAAATAGGCTAGGGGAATGGGTTATTTGCAAGTGGGTAATTGATTTAGGGATTTATTTAATTTCTTTATAATTAAATACTATAGCCATGTTTTTATTTGGTTTGATTTAAATGGTTTGAATTGATTTGAATCATATGACTATAATAGTTAATATAATTCAGTGATAAAAATCACCTAGGACATTAAATTGATTTGAAGAATTATGTCAAGCAGTAACAGGGTCGTTTGGACATAATCGAGGGTATGATCACACTTAGGGCAAATAGGATCCATAGTCAGAAGAGACCAAATTCAGGTGGTTACAGGGTTTTTTACCGAAAGGTTTTCCCAGTGTAAATCATTGTGTCATTCTCATTTTTCTATGTATGCATGTTATTGTATTATCATTCTGTAATTGCTAAGGGTTAAATCTGAATTTTTACAATCCTCTTCTTGGGAGTTTAGCGTAGGGAACTATTTTCCGCACACTTAGTTTCCTTTCATTCATCCATACAATAGTTTATTTTGTGTGGATAAAGCAGGGTAATATTCAATTAATATTTGGATTAGTATTTTATTTGGAGAGGAATGGTGTATAAATAGGTTTGTATTTTTGTATTATTTTAATTAATATGGTTGATGAAGTTTTAATTTATAGCCTAACTTTGTTTTGCGTAGTGCTTCACTCAATTTCTTTGTATGACGAAGTTAAAGAAAAATTTATGTTTTATGCAAGTTTTATGGTTGAAATATCGATAATGCTTATTCAACTTTAGAGATAATTGTTAACGCATGTTCCAAATTGGTTTGGTGTAGTAGTTATTTATTTTTAGGAGTTGGGATCATTTGTCTTCATTTGGATTAGGTTTTCATTAATTTTATGTGCAAGTGTTATTATGGTATGTTAAACTTTCGTAAAAAAATTGAACGAGGTTTGATTCAATTGTCATAATAAACTTTAATTGTAGAAATAAATGACATTTCATTTGATGTTATAAAGTTTTTAGTAATTATGATAAGCAACTATAATAAATTTTCTTATTATTTTCAAGTTTGTTGTAGTATTTATTTTTGGTATAAGGAGTTGGGATCAATTTTCTTCAATTGGATTACATTTTCATTAATTTTATGTTCATGTGGTGTTATGGTTATGGTAAAATTTGTTATAATTTTTGAACGAGGGTTTGTCTCAATTGTTATAATAAATTTTAATTCTAGATATGAATGATATTTCATTTGATTCTATAAAAATTTTAGTAATTATGATAAGTAACTATAATAATTATTTATTATCATTCTCAAGTTACAAAATTGTGAAACTTAATCAAGCCTTCACATTTAAAAAATATAATTAATAAAACACATGTAATTAAAAAATCTATTTCGTGTCACATTTAGAAATATACATACACGTTTTGGATCAAAATAATAAGAGAATTACAATTCACTCTTAAATCATAACAATGTCATGAAGATCAATTCTTTTATTGTGGATGATAATATAAAAGTTTATAAACAGTTGAAAACATGCATTGTACTAAAAACATCAAAACTTTTCAAATGATAGTTAATTATGTCAGTGCAAAGACCTTACAAAATGTTCACTGATGAGAACAATATTTTGTCCTTCATTTTCGTAATGATCACGATCGATTTCTTCCATAATTTTTGGTAATGCAGCGATTCTATTATATGTCTCCTTAACCTTTTCCACCACATCTTTCATTTGCAAAATTTCATTCTCATGAACATAATCAATCGATAAAGCTGCATTTTCAAAATCTATAAGTATTTTATAACAACACTCCAATATGGATCTTGCACATTTATCAATAGTTGTTTGAGAAGAGCCAACAGAGTTAATCGAGGTAGTTGGACTTGGTGTGACAATTTCATATTCATTTTGAGAGATGCATTATTTTAATAATCTCGTGTTAAAAAGGAAACATTATTTTTTTAAATAAATTGTAAATAAAAACTATAAAATGAGGGGAGGTAATTAAATACAAAGAACATGTATATTCATGAAAAATTTCTTGAAATTAAAGAAATAGTGGCAATATTGTAGTGAGACACACAACTATGTTGTATAAAGAATGATTAATAAATCAAAGTGCATTATATGTGTTATATTTTAAAAAAAAGCAACTCTATTCTTGTTGTTATTTTAAATTTTTTTACGATTTATGTTTTTGAATTAGGTAGATATGTGTTAATACATTTCATGGACATTTACACATTCACATACAAAACAAAAGATCAATAAGTCACCTTTTTTGAATTTTTTTGATATACTTTATAAACAAATTGGATATTATCATTTTCAACTATTTTGGTCACACCTATAGTTCTGCGCTATATTTTTATCAATTAAATATGCAAGATGTCGACTTCTTAGAGTATTATCTAAAAATTTAATGTGAACATATTGGAAAGAAAGTACTATAGTATTATTGGAGATGATCTACAACATATATAAAATAATACTAATGCCAAGATAATTTGTTTACCTACAATCATTATATCGTACTTTCAATGTTCTAGGATTGTGTTTTAGCATTACAATTACAATATTTTATTAGAGCTATAATTCATGAAATTTGAACATTATTATGTGATTATTTAAGTGATATAAGACATAAATTTAAATCACCTTTCCAGAATTTTTTTTTTTTTAAAGAGTCACATTGAAAGCTTGAAAGCATGTATTTGAACTGAAGTAGTTCACTACAATTCTATAAACAATCAATTATTTTAGTCAGAGTCACTGTATTCTTTATAGTGAACCAAATTTCATGAAATCAAGTCTTCAACTGTAGGGTTAAGTATGTCGAACCAATAAAGATGCTCATAAGTGCGTCGTCGTAGATACCAGGTGTTTGTATTTTCATGCCTTGTTGGATAAAATTCACAAATTGTCTGTGTCCATGTGGGTATTTGTTTTGTGATAGTTTTTCTTACTCATTCAGTAAATGGTAGAGTTAAGAAAATTCCTTGAGGTCCCCATCTTTCAACCACATGTCGATTCCATGGTGTGTCTGATATCCCAGCAAATTGCAAACAGAAAATTTGCCCATGATAGTGTAGATTTGATAGACCTTGAGTACTAATTTGTGGTTATCTAAGCATTGTTTTTAACCATAGTGGGTCATTCTCATCTGTCTCAATCAAAAAAGGTGTTTGTTGTAACCAAAGTTCAATTGGAACAAAGTACAACTCATTTGGATCACATTCTTCACAACAAACCAATTCTGTAAAAATAGGATCTTTGTAGAAATGGTTGAAATTTCTAAGTAACTACGGTTGAAACCTAAGTAGACCTTTTCCTTGGAGATTCCTTTTTGAAGAAAAATAGTTTGTTCTTTCTTGAGTGTGAATTCTTTGAAGATCAATATGCTCATATGAGTCATCAACTCTAATTGTTCTTTGCCTCAACATATTAGTTTTGTTCAAATATCTGGAAAATAAATTTCAAAAATGATTTAAAAAATGAATTAAAATATTGATATTCTCATTTTAATAAAATCGGAAGAGTACATGTGGTGAGTGCTTCAAATATCTTAATATAGAATTTTCAATCATTTTTTTTGACAAAAAACATTTTACTTGTCAATTGTAAATGCCACAATATAATGAATTGATAAAAAAAAAATTTCGAGAGGAAAAATTAAAAATATTATTTAAAAACTTTGTTAAAACTTACAAAATCACATTTAAAAAAAATGCTTATTCACAAATGCATTTTATTGTAGTACTATAAAAATGTCATTATTCTATTCAAAATTGTTGTTATGTTTGTTGAAAAATGTTACATGAATTGATTTCCAATACCTTGAGCCTTCTTTCTTCAGCTTTTCTTTTGTAAAGTTGTTTACCCTTTCTCATTTTCTCATAATGATCATAAGAAAAGGGTGGCATTATTCTCAATCCTTGTAACAACTCTACACGGGATATTGCCACAAATGTCATTCATGTTCTTTCTATTGGTCCTATATCAATTGTTGTCTTTTCAAGTGTCAATCCTTGGGACTTGTGTATTTTCAATGCCCAAGCCAATCTCAATGGTATTTGAGTTGTTGAACCTCTTTGTACTGCACATATTGGTACTATTTTTGGGCTTTCTTCACTGAATGAGAATCCAGATAGGTGTCAAATTTCACCTTCACATACAAGGGTAGTTCTGGTGGAAAACTTCCTGGTTTGTATATGATTTTTTCAACATAACCTAAAGCGCCATTTACAAGGCCTGCTTCTATCCATAGATTTTAAGTTAACATAACTCTTGCATGCATTGAAATCAATAATTCCATATCAAGCTCTTCAGAAAAAATTTCTTCTGCTCCACTAACATTTGAAACTTTTTTTGCAATTACACGAGCAACAGGTTGTCTTAGAGAATGTAATTTATTTTTATTATGATTATGAACATTATCATTACTGTAAAATGAATGAACATTATTGTCAAAATTTGCATTCATCACTAGTGAAATATTGCTCCTTGTTCTTGACATCAACAACTTCCAGTCATCAATTGTTGGTTGTGCATCTCTAAGATTTGTCAGCAATTGGCAAATTTTTTTTTGTTCAATATCCTCTCCATCTTGTCTAAAAACCTTTTCCAATGTAACCAAAATTTTAAATTCTTCCCATAGGAGCTTTGCTCATCTCCTGCTATCATATGTTGCCCTATCCTTCACTGGAGGGAGCTTCCCAAGGTCACCAACTAAAATAATTGAAATTCCTAGAAAAATAGAAATAAAGAATTGATAATTCCTTAGAGTATGAATATATTAATTTCATATATATGAATCATATGCACTAAATTATGACACATATAGCATATCAAATTTGAAATAAATGCACACCAGCAAAATTGAGATTGACATTTTGAGGAAATGCTTGACGAAGTCGAGATTCTATGTTCTCAAAGAGATTCTCCCCAATAAAGCTCATTTCATCAATCAATATATCTGATATGACTCATTTCTTCTTGAAAGCTTGTCAGACGTGTTCCTTCCAACTGAATAAAATCTTTTACTAGAATCTTCATCTTGGAATGAATAGTTGATCCACCTATGTTGAATGTTGTTACTCCTGTGGGCACGAGCAGTAGAAGCGGAGATTAGGCATTGCTACTCGTTTGAAATTTTCACAGATTGCACCAATTAAATAGGACTTTTTGGTACCTGTTGTTCCTTGAACTATCATATACAAGGGCTCCACATTTTGACTATTGTGATAGTGTGACATAATTATGTCGAATGCATTTCTTTGTTTATCACTAAGAATATTGCAATTGATATGTTGTTATGTGTGAATATTTAGAAGACATCCATTTTCTCACATTCTAGTGATAAAATTGACTACCTCTGTAGTATGTTCATCAGATGTATACTCATTTGACCAATTATATTCTTTATCCATATCCCTTCTCCCCAGCATATCAATTTTAGAAACATGCATTGTTTGTCCATGATGTAATTGTGAAATTATTTCCCATTCATGCTCAGTAATGTTACCTTGACCAATTTGACCCTTTTCACTTTCCGATTCACTAATGTTTTCACTATCTTCAACATCTACACTTTGATGGACATGCCATGCATCATAATTTAATGACATACAAATTAAAATTATCATTTCACTATCTTCACCAATATCTATTGCAATGTCACAAAATGGTTTGTACAAGAGATATTCAGATAAAAAAAATTCAATAATTTTGTTGGACTCACGTGCTGGAACAGATACAAATCTTGGATAAACTCTAACAATTGCATTCTTTTGCCTGTGCTCCCATTTTTTATCCTTTTTTTGACTTTTTTTATATATCCATGATCTAGATGCATAAATCAATGAGATAGTTTCCATAGACAAAGGCCTTCTTCTATATGCATCAATAAATGATTCAGTTTTCTCTTCACTGCCATCTTCATTATTTATAGTTATAGGTTTGAATATTTTACGGGAAACATTGAGGTTCACAAATAGTCTACTACTTTCAACCAATGGTAGTTCCAAGAGCATGTGACATGTTTCTTGAGATCTAACATCTCTTTCAATAATTGTTTCAGTTAAAATTTTCTTGTATACCTTAGAGGCAAAATCATCAGGATTTTCTATATTGGCCAAACGCATCAACATTTAATGGTAGGTTTCTGAAATTTTCTCTACCTTGGCTGCATATTTTGCAATGTATCTAATAACAACATGCTTTGACAATACAGGTTTCCAATCTATATTAGCCCTCCAAAATTGCAATATATAACAATTATGTGAGTTGACTCTATCATCATTTCTTGCAGGCTCAAATTTTTTCTCACCTGTTTCTATGTCTTCATATAATTTTTAACGATGTAGGTTTAAAGTCCAAGGGGCATTGTACCTACAATTCATATAAAAAAAAATCAAATTTTGAAAACCAATCTATGTATTATGTGTATAAGAAAGCTTTCAAAAAATTCTTACTTGCAAGCCAATCTTCCTTTTTTTTTTTTCCTAAGGCATGCACCCTCTTTACACTTTGTATGTCTTTGCACAGTGTTTAGGATTTGTTCATAATCTCATTCAATATCCATATCCACAAGTTGCCCCGTGGTTCTCAAGCATGGATGTTGTGTAAAATTTTGAAACGTCTAAAAAAAGAAATGCAAACTTCAAATTTGGTATAATTCTAAAATGGGCATGTCTCAATTGAAGAAAGAAAATGTTTTAAATTTATTACAAATATACCTGCATATTGTGCTGGTGAACTTCTTCTCTTCTATTCCACGCATGAATAATGCGGTGGAAAAATGTTTCAGCTTCTTTGACATGTTCTTCATTATGCCAATCCATAAATCCAAATTTGGAGCCCCATTAATCCATAAAAAACCCATGTACATGTGGAGATCCCCTGTGTTGCCATTCATATCTTGACCAAAAGTCCTTAACATTCAATCCTTTCTATAAAATCTCTTTTCAAAACATTGTATGTATGAGGTGCATGTAGTGGGCGACTATGTGAGGGTAGTCAATAACATTTTGTCTCCTCCAAAGTTGGGCCTCCCTTGGGTTTGTGGGTGGCATTCTTGGCATTAGTGCATGCAAAGCTGGCCAATACATATCAGCTGCACTTAGTGTAAATTTTTTTTTGGCATCCCTAGTTCATTAAGAATATCACATAATTCTCCTCGACATTTTTCCCAATATGACCTTGTTTCTCTTAATGTTGTGCCAAAGTGCATCAATTTATCAACAAGGTACAAGTTAGGTACATGTTCCATGTGTTCCCTCAATTAATTTATTGTGATTGGCAATCCTGAATGTTTCTTTTTGTAAACACAGTGCTTGAATTTTGTGCTCGGTGCCTCATTATCATGTTCATAATGTAATACCTAAATCTTGGGTCTTTTCCAAAATGATGGTCCCTATATCAAAGAATATGTTTAACATACTCATGGAGTTGTACACATCTTACATGAGGTTCCAATCAATCACAATGACCATCTAGAAATAAAGTTGGAAATTCCATATCGAGAAAACCTGGAGTAACATATTCATTCACTGGAGATGCATCAATTGAAGGCCAATCTATCAATCATAGAGGATTTTCATGTGGGTTGTTTACCCATGATTGAATGAATTCCATCTCTCTTTTAATGTTAGGTGGTCACGTTGCCATAGATGTTGTGTGATTTATTATGTTTCCTTCATCTGACTCCATTCCTGGTTCTACAAAGATAGTTTCTTGTGCATCTGAGTCAAACTTGACTTGAACAGTCTTCATTCGGCTAAAAATATTACAATCAATATTTATTTCAATATCATCTAGAACATGACCATCAATTTTGACATCTGAATAAAATTTATCATGTTTTATTTTCTACTGAAGTGCTCGATATACCTGATCCCTATTTACAGTAAAGTTATAATTTGTACCTTACTGATCCTTTTTTCAAAAAATAATTATTGGCAACTCTTTAATTGGAAGTGGAAGAGTTTTGTATATATGTTCTATATTTTTTGGGAAGCTTATTGTGTGTCCTTTATATTTATATTGAACACCTGTTGCATGCATCACCTGCAAAATTGGACTAACACGTGCAATCTATATTTCTTCAGCTTGAGTCAATTTTGCAAGTTCCTCTAGTTGTGAGCGTGGATCCATATTATTTAATGAAGAGAATCTATGATTTCCTTTTTCTTGCTGACATCTAGAACACAGGACCTTCTTTTGTGCGACTAACTTTTATGCCAAGGTAATGCGCTTGACATATATAACACATTGTTGGATGAATCAAACTATCTAATTGATGTCAAAATAGTAATTGAAGGCCATGAAAATTATTGTGGAAATTTTCACAACAATTTTCATGATTTTGTACATTACTACTATTTCCTTCATTGTATTTAATTTGGATTTTTTGTATAGAATTTGGAGGCTCAAACCCACTTCTTGGAATTTGTCCATATTGAATATTTAATTGATTAGCCACATCAATATTTTGAACTTGTAATTCTTATACTATATTTTGTACTCTTCTTCTAGAATTTCTTTGTCTTTCTTGTTAGTTATGGTTCACACGTTGATTTTCCCTTTCTATATCCTCCATTTGTTCCTGTTGTCTATTTTTATATTCTCTTTGATATTCCCTTCTATATTCTCTTCCTTCATTAGCAGATTAAAAATTCAAAATTCTAGTATGAATTTGTTGTTCATTTTCTATTTGAAGTGGTCTCTATTGTCCTGGAATTATCTCAGTGTCTTTTAAATGTATATTGACCTCTACTCTATTTTCATCTTATAATCCTTCTACCATGATTTCTTCTCTTCTTCTAGCATTTGTTTGTCTATCCTGATGATTGCGGTTCAGACGCTGATTTTCCCTTTCCATATCATCCATTTGCTCTTGTTGCCTTCTTCTATACTCTCTTTGATATTCCCTTCTATATTCCCTCTGTTCCTCAGGAGATTGAAAGTTTAGACCCCTAATATGAAATTGTTGCCCATTTTCCAGTTCAAGTGTTATATGTTGTTTTGGAATTATCTGAGTGGATGTATTACCTATATTACCTTCAATTCTATTTTGACCATGTAATTCTTCATCCATTATTTCTGATCTTCTTCTGGCATATCTTTTCCTATCTTGTTGATTATGATTTAGATGTTGGTCTTCCCTCTCTATTTCCTTCATTTGTTCTTGTCGCCTTCATCTATATTCTCTTTGATATTCCCTTTTATGTTGCCTTTATTCATCAGCAGATTGAAACTTTAAACTTCTAGGTGACATAACTATGAAACGATGACCAAACACACACACACACACACACACACACACACACATATATAAAATTTATATGATAATCTAGATATTATGAAATTTAAACACTGGAAATTAAATAGGGAAAATATTAAGGTTTCATTTTTGAAATAAAAATTTACTATGTTGAAAATAGATACGAGTCACAACATATTTAACATATTTCATTTTTGACATATATGTTTATAAAATCAAACATGATTCATTTTTTAAACAACAACATTATCATGTTTATGATACATGTATAACACTTTATCCATGTTACTATATTGAATTATTATATTCTCTTTAATTGTCAGCAAAAAATGTGGAATAGTTCATCTTCTTAAAATACTATCAAATTTTTATGTCCAATTTGGCATCAAAATATTCAACTGTAGAATTGAAAACAATTTATAACAATTATCATCAAATAGTAACATAAACACAATTTTCATCCATCAAAGAGAAATATTTACATAATCAAAGAGAATAATTTGTAAGACTCTATTTCATGAATTTTACAATGAGTTCTTTGTATTGACAATGTCCTATGCATGTTGCGGATTATGACCCACATATGTGCTGATAAGTTTCCTCAACTCATCTTCATCTGGACCTGATAGATACTTCATTTTGACATGCACAAAAGCAACAAGTCTTTTCATTTTTTGTATGGTCTATTTAATCTGCATACACTCTTTCTGAAATTGACATATTATACTTTTTTTCTTCATCATATGGTCAATGTCTTCTTTATACACCAACTTGTCAAGGGAGTTTTAAAAATGTTGGAAAATATCATCTAGTGATCGAACTACCAACAGTCTTTGAAGAAAAGAACATCCAAGATCTTGTCCAAATTTCTCTATTTTTGACAAAAAAATTTGGGCTTGCCCTTTGATACCATGCAATTTTTTATTATAGCTTACAAGTATATTCCTTCTCATGTTACTTGCTATGAGCCATTCAGATAGCAACGCTTTAGTCTGTTGGATACCAAGCCCCTCTAATTGATCTGGGGAAATTTTCTCCATTTCTTTTAAAATTGTGATATTTTGATTGCAAATCAGAAAGCTTGTTTTAATTTTTTCATCGACCTCACTTGCAACATTTTCTTGTTCGATTATATTTTGTAAACTTTTGGTGCCTTTCTAATCAAACTATCACCCAAACATTGAAGTTTATTTCTCCATTCTATAAATGCATAGTAGATTCCTTCTGCATTTGTATTTTGAACAGGAGGCAAGGTTTGAGAAGGTGAAGAGAGAGAGCATGGGACAACTTCCACTGAATTATAGCTCACAGAATGGTCAGAGTGAAATGATGGAAGACATGTATGTGTCGAATGTGTAACATGAGATAATTGGGCACTTACATTCTCTAATTTTATCACATTAACTTTTTCTGTCCCCAATCTTTACTTTTTCAAACAACATTTACCATATTCTTCTTCATCATTTATATTCTGGAATTCCTCATCTTCATCTTGAAATGCACCATCTTCTATATCTATTGGAATAATCATACATGTATTATCATTGTCCATTTTTGCAAAAACTGTATTTGATTCATCTTTAATTTGATTTCCACTTTGATATCCTGGGATAGGTGTGGCGAGTAAAGCATAGGGTCCAGCCATTCCATTGACATTAATATTACATTCATTATTCTATTTTCAATTGACGTATCTTCTGAAAGGTACCAATTCACTCTACCAACATCTTTTTCTGATATGTTTTCTGTGTTGAAGAATGGAAATAATCTATGACCATTTTCTGCTATGTCTTCTTTTATGTTATTAGATTGACAAGATCTCATCACTTCAAAACTTAATTTGCAATTTTCCCTAATTATAATATCCTTTTCATGTTGATAGTTGGCCCAATGGTCTTCGAAAGATGGGTGATGTTTGTATTCAGGCCCTATTATTTCGCTGAGCTTACCAATTGGATCAAAGTTGAATCTTGAATCACTAAAGACGTACATGTGAAGAGGGGCCAAGTTTATTTCAACTGTTTTAGCTACATCTCTATTTTCACATGAGTGATCCCCTATTTTAATTGGAAATTGGAATAAACTGGTAATCTTTTCCTCATAATTTTTTTATCTTATTTGCAACTTGTCTACACAACTCCAGTAGTATGATTTGATCAGAAGGGTACCTTGGTAACTTCAATGGTATCCCGTGGAAACCTACAACTATTATATATGTAAAGGTCTAGAATTGGATATACCAGTTTCCAAAATTGACAATTTCATTGCATGCTTCAGTAGATATCCTTTTGCCTATATCATTGTCAAGTCACTTTATTAAACAGAAGAGGAACGCATCATTGACTCTAGAATAATGTCTCTCACTTTCAATGAGTTCCAATTGAGGATAACATTCATATATCCTCCTGAATTCCCCACTGACTTGACCAACCCTTTTCAATCCTGGATATTTATCTTGCAAGGCCAACATGTACACTAAATAGGATGTCATGTAAAAAAAATTTTTTGGCAAGACATTGATCAGTTGCTCATCTAAGTTATTACTGATGATCGTTTCCCAATCATTTGGTTTTCTCTTTAACAGTTTCATGATGAAATAACACATCCATGTTTCAAAGATCTTTGCATCTTGTTTTCCATAAACCCTATTCAATAGTGTGATATAATCTTTAGCATCATCTTCAAACTCTACTCTATGTTGTCCTTTGGCCATTTTATTCACATTGATGTTCTTCTGAAGCATTAATTTTTCATTGACAAAGCGAAGAGCTTTTTGATTTTTTTTCCATTGTACTCGTTAGCTATCTTCACATCAATGGTTTTATACTATGAATGAATTGGAATGGAGAATGTTTTTTGTACCATAATTGGGCTAATATCCAGAATAGTTTCTCCTAGTGGACTGATTATCTTTCTTTCTTCTTCATTATAAACTGTGCACACTGCAAGACCAAGTCCACTGATTGAACAAAAATTGGAAATGCAGCTACTTCAACTAAACCTGAAGTGACCATGGACTACGATAAAATTGATCTACCCCACCATTTTTCATTCTCTCATTAAATTCCTCTAAATTGACACAACCTATTTTGGTGTCCGCTATCTCTGTATAGGCTATAGAGAATTTTGATTGAGGAAGTGTTTGAGTATATTTATACTTCATGATGAATGGTAATCTTTTTTCCTGAAAACAAAAATCCTAAACAACCAATAGTAATGGTATTGACAAACTACAATTAACAAAATCACTATATCTTGTACAAATAGAGTGAAAGAAATTGATATTTAAAGTTAACAATGATACAAAAATTTAAATATATTTTTTAATAAATTCAATATCAATATACAATATATAACTGGAGCAACTATAATTTAAATACAAGTAATTTCATTTAAGATTTTAGAGAAAAAAAATTTAATGTTGTGATTTGGACAAAGAAAAATCTTCAATATATTTATATATTCTTAATTATCACATGAAACAAAATTATAAATACCTGCTATGGATTTGATAACCTTTGATGTGATAAGAGAGTGTATCAATCTGTAACAAACATAATTCATCATTTTTAAATAAACAGAGCCATACAATATCTAAATGTCTGTAATATGAAACATCAAAATTTGATAACAGAAAAGGAGAAATATCTATAATAACTTTGATAACTCAAGGTAGAAGTGACCACTGATGGAGAGAGATGCCTAATTGCTATGCATCGTAGAGATGACTAAGAGAATAAATCTGTATAAAAGTAAAAATGAATATTGAAAAGGTAGAGATTATAAAAAAATTTAAATAAGATTAAGACTTAGAAAAATGTATTAAAGAATCAAATAAATCTTTTAATGTAATTGGTACACATTAACAATTAAAATTCAATATTGTGATTTTAACAATTATACTACAGGATTATACATTAATGCATTTTTCATATACAATAATGTATTAAAGTATACATGCTTATACACTAATCTTTCAATTAAAGTATAACATTACACTTAGTTTTAGGTTATGGTTAGTGTTGAACATTAACTATGAATTTTGTTAACGTTAGTGTTTCATTTTGTTTAAGATTATAGTTCTGTTGTTTATGCTTACTCCTAGGGTTAGGATTAAAATATAAATTTAGTGTTACTATTTGCATTCAATAGTAAATCAAGTCAATTAGGGTTAGAGATTGTGTAGAAAATTTTGTTTGAGTAAGTGCTCTAGTATATGAATGATAATTTATTTTTCTTGAAAAATAACAAAAAAAATGATTAATCCTAAACAACCAATAGTAATGGTATTGTGAAACTACTATTAAATTACAACATTATTAAAAAAAAAATCAATTATTATAAGACATTATCAAAGTATTAAGGTATAAAATAGTAATAAATTATTAAAGTGATAGAATATGTTTTGAAAGTATAATTATCAAAGTACTAAACTATATTTAAGTATGAAACTATATGGAAACAAAAGTATATGAAACAATATTATAGTATGACACTATATCAAACTAAATGAAATACCAAAATTATGTGAAATTATAATAAAGTATATGAAATTTTAGTAAACTATATTAAAGTAAAACTAAGTGAAATTATATTGTGAAATTATATTGTGAAATTATACTCAAGTATTAAAGCATATCAAATTATATTTTATTATATGAAACTATAGTAAAGTATATTGAAGTATGAAACAATAAAAAAATAGTAATGTGTGAAAAAATATAGTAATGTATGGAGTATTGTCAAAGTACTATTTTATTGAAAGAATATAATTTAAATATTAAATTATATGAAAATTTATTCTAAGAGTATTAAATTGTTTTAATATACTATCAAAGTATGGAACTATATTAAATTATGAAATTGTATTAATGCATAATCTCTAATAAATTACAAAATTATAATAAATTATAATAAACTATATTAAAGTATATTAAATATTAAACTATATGTAATTTTTCAAAGATAAATTGTTAAAATATTATCTAATATTATCTAAACTTTATTTACTATAAATTAATATCTAATATGTTTCTTATCTCTTTAAACATATATGTTAATAAAGTAAAATTAATACATTTATTATACAAATATAGAACTATGACTTCAATATACATTATTATAGTTTCATATACTTTTAAGTATAGTTTACTATTCACACATTACTGTAATATAGTTTACTATAGTTAAAGTACATGTGAAATTAATGTATATTTTAAGTTATTGTTAACTGTTTTAAACTATTATAGACAATATGATTGTGTATATTAATAGGTGACGTATTATATGAATGTAATAATTGGTGAAGTTATAATTTTTGAAATCATATCGATCTATAAATTAAACATTGTATGCATTAAATTCAGGAGAATATAATTGTCTTTAACACATTTAAATTCCAATTGGAAGATAACTACAGGAACAACATACCAACCTGATAACAACATTCGAGTTTGATGGCACTAGCGGGAGGAGCGGGAGTGGGAGGAGCCAGAGGAATTTCAAGTTTAAACACGGGCGAGAAACAGAGCTCACAGGCGTATGAGGGGGCTGTAGGAGCTGGCGATGGAGGCACTCTGGTAGACCAGGAAAAGGAAGACACAAAAAACAAGGTTGGGTTCCCACTTGACAGACGGAAGGATCAAGGAAAAATGGAGGTGGGGTCAAAGGAGCTTCCAGCTCAGTTTGAGACCCAACTTGGTGTCAAGGAAGATTCTGCCTGGCATCGTCCTTGGTCAAATTTATTCGGGATAAAACCAATAGGAAATTCCATTTTCCCGGTTATAAAAGACCTATCTGAGAAGGAAAAAGGAAAGTTGGCTATTTATCTACCGGATGAACTAATTGACCACAACATCGCCACGATATCTCTTACTTTGGTGGGAAAATTTGTTGGCTCTAGGCCTAATATTGATATTGTTAGGTCCTTTGCTAGAAACAAGTGGAACCCAAAAGGCGAGCTAGAAATCAAAGCCATGGCAAAGGGATTTTTATCCTTTGATTTTTCCTGACAAGAATACTTAGCCAAGATCCTGTGTGCTGGGGCGTGAGCTATTGGGAAATCATATTTAGCCTTGTAGAGGTGGTCTCTGAATCTGGATCTTAATGCTTCATTCTATTCCCAAGCCCCAGTATGGGTTAGGCTACCGGAGCTTCCAATGGAGTTCTAGTCTGAAGATGTCTTTGTTGGTATAGTGAGATCTTTTGGAGAGCTTCTTTCAATAGACCTAGTGATGCTGGATAGATGAAAACTCACCTATTCTCGTATCTATATAGGGGTGGAAGAGGGGATATATATGCCAGAAGTCATAGAGATACATTCAAAGCTTGGCAAAAGACTATAGAAATTGGAATATGAAAGTGTGCCTTTTGTGTGCTTCCAATGCAAGAAGGCAGGGCATATGGCTAGGAAATGCCCCACTCTAACTAAAGATAAAGAAAGGAAATCCTAGAAGTCAAGGGGCATGACCAAGGAGAATGTTCCTGAAACATCTAACTCGGGGCCTCATACTTCTCTTGTTTGGAGGAAAAAGGACCCTGAGTTTCCTGAGCACATACAAGGAGGCTCTCGTGCCCCCTCCACCGAGGCCATGGGGGAACCTCATTTGGGCATGGATGGTGACTCGCATTGCATGGAGCTTTCACCATTTGCAGAGGTAGAATCAGTTTCAAAAGGCCTTTGCTTTCCCACCATGATGGATCTAGACTATGCGATAGGGTCTCCATATTCCCTCTCGTCGTTGGCTCCATGTTCCCCTGAACCTTCCTAGGAGATAGGGGTTTTCCTGCTAGAAAATAACATCCCGGGGGATGAGAACACTCTTGTGCTTCCCATTAGGAATTCTTTGGTGTCACCTTCTCCTGAGCTGAAATGCCAGGAGCAGGTCCATAAAATGGAAGCTCTGTTAAAATCAGCTACTCCTGGGCAGTTTACTAAAATAAAACAAATTTTTGATATGCAAAAGGAAGGGAAGGAGGGCGATTGGACCAAAGTCAAAAATAAAAAGAGAAGTAGAGACCCCCCCCAGTCTCTCTTGTAGCTACGAGGAGAAAAAATAAAGTGGATCTGGGCGCCAAAACTAAAACCCTAGGGTAGAAAAAATCTAGCCAGATCTGGAAAGAAGAAGCCTGTAAGAAAATTGTAGATAGAACCCAAAAGACCATTCAGGAAGCCTATACCTCCAGTTATTAATGAATTTGATCTCCTAGAATGTTCTCAGTCTTAATGGGCCACATAAGAAAGATATTATTAGAAATATGATTAGGGATCATAGACCTGATGTCATTCTTTTTCAGGAAACCAAGATGAAAAAGGACAAACTAGATTGCATTAAGTTCTATAAGACTATGGATAGGGTGGAAACTAGCTCAGAAGGTGCTTCTGGTGGTCTGCTAACTCTGTGAAACTCCTCAATTTTGAAGGTCAATATTTTCTATGAAGAAGGTAATGTTTTGTTTCTCAATCTCACTAATATTAAGAATAAGGATAGTTGGTTCATTATGAATATCTATGCTCCCAACTCTAAAAAAGGGCGAAGGTTGTTTTGGGATAAACTTAGAAATATTATGTCTATGTTTAATCTATCCAAATGTATTATCATGGGAGATTTCAATAACCCTTTAAAATAAGGGGAGAAATTGGCTGGGATTTCCTCTGATCTAGAAAGCAGGAAGGATCTCATGGATTTTATCAATGACCAAGGCCTCTTAGATGTTGATCTTCAAGGGAAAAATTTTACCTAGAGTAATAGGAGATCGAGGATGGAGTGCATCCAAGTTAAACTAGACCAGGATTTGATCACGATGGATTGGTTGAACTTCTTCAACTACCCCCTCTTTGATCTGGTGCATATCGCGTCTGATCACTCTCCCTGTCTCTTATCTTGGACCCTTTTATTAAGCAAAGAAATTTCCCCTTCAGATTTGAGATGATGTGGACCACTCACCCCAATATAAACAACAAGATCAAAGAATGGTGGGATATTGAGGTTAAAGGTTCGACTATGTTTAAAGTAGCCAAAAGACTTAGAAATGTTAAGTTAAACATCAAGATCTAGAACAAGAAGGATTTTGGGGACATTTTTGCATCCAAGGAAAAGGCCATTTTTGACCTGGGTATTATCCAAGAGGAAATTCAGAGGGATGGATATAATGAGACCAACCTGAATCAAGAAAAACTTCTTCTCTCAGAGTATCAAAATGTGATTGGGAAGGAGGAAATGTATTGGAGGTAGAGATCTAGATCCATATGGCTGAGGGAAGGAGACCAAAACACCCGCTTCTTTAACTTATCCACCATGAAACATAGGGCAGCCAACAGAATAAATTGCATTAGAAGGGGAAACCAGATCTTGAAGGAGGATAACAATATCTCTTTAGCTGATGTGGACTTCTTTAAATCCCTCCTATCCAGAGACCCCAACCTCCAGGAACTGGATCAAGAGACCCTCTTGAGATTTATCCCTTCTGTCATTTTTGATTCCCAGAATAAAGCTATGTCCGCTATCCCCAAGAGTGATGAAGTTAAGAAATCTTTGGATTCTCTCCCAGGAGATAAGGCCCGAGGCCTTGACATCTTTCCTATGTTCTTCTTCCACAAGTAATGGGAAATTGTTAAATCATATGTGATCAAAGCTGTGCAAGAATTATTTGGGTCCAAAAATCTCCTAAAAGAACTCAATGCTACTTTTCTGGTCCTAATCCTGAAAGTCTTGGGGGTGGATGCTATGGATCTTCTTAGGCCCATCATCTTATGTAATTATTTCTACAATATTATCTCCAAAGTTTTGACTATCAGAATTCTTTAGGTTCTCCCACTCATTATTTCTCAGCAACAGTCTGGCTTTGTTCCTGGTCATCAAATCCTGGATTCGGTTATGGCAGTTCACAAAGTAATTCACTCTTTAGAAGCTGGTAAAAGGGAAGGATATCTCCTCAAGCTTGATCTATCCAAAGCCTACGACCAGGTGGATTGGTCATTTTTTTTGAAGGTTTTGAGTGCTTTTGGTTTTGATAACACCTTCTACCAGATCATCCTTTAGCTCATTTCCTCACTGTCTTTCTCTGTCTTTGTTAATGGATCTCCTGAACAGCTTTCTTCAAAGCTTCTTGGGGTCTAATACATGGGGATCCCCTATCACCTATCCCTTTTATCATCTTGGCTGAATGCCTTGGACGGTCAGTTTCTGTCCATAAGCTTTCAGGGAGGATGAAATGCATCAGGCCTTCCTCTAGTTTGACCACCTTCTCTCATCAAAAATTCATTGATGACACCATCCTAGGTGGAGAAGCCTCGGTGTCTAAGGCAAGAACTATTAAAATTTTACTGGACTCCTATACTAGGGCCACTGGCCAATCTATCAACTAGAGTAAGAGCTCCCTCTTTTTCATCAACACGTCGGAGGTAAGACAAAGAAGAATGGAAGAGATTTTAGGGTGCAGTATTGGTTCTCTCCCCTCCACCTACTTGTGCCTTCCTTTGGGAGGAAAACCCCCAGATACTTTTTGGAACAATCTCATAGAAAAATTTAACAAAAAATTGGTAGGTTGGAAGGGAATTCTTCTCTGTCAGGCAGGCAAGATTCAGCTAGTTAGGTCCACCCTTCAAAACCTCCCTACTTATGCTCTTGGCCTCTTCTCTATTCTGGCTAAAGTAGCTGAAGCGTTGGAAAAAATCCAAAGGATATTTCTTTGGTCTAGGGCTGAGGAGCATACATGTCTTCCTTTGATTTCTTGGGATGAAGTCTGTTTACCCAAAAAGGCAGGGGGTTGGGGATTATGAGGATTAGGCCTTTCAACAAGGCGCTTCTTGCCAATCAGATTGGAGGATTTTTCATGGTAAAGGGGAATGGAGGGACTTCATTGAGGTAAAATATCTCTCCAGTGTTTCTTTTCTTTCTTTTTTTGAAAATGATGACACCCCAAAAGGCTCTTGTATCTGGAATGGCACCCTCAATGCTAAAGACCTAGCATAGTCAAAAGCAAAGTCAAAAATTGGAAACAAGCACATTATCAATTTTTTCCATGATAACTAGATTCTATCAGGGGCCCTGGAAGATATGGATTGTTTCAATTCTTGGAAGGAGGAATGTATCTTACGATTTGGGGACAAAGTGTGTAACTATAGATTGGGAAACTCTTGGGTGGATTTTTCCTCTGTTTCCCAGGAGCTGTCTCTGTTACTCACCGCTCTCAATGCCACCTCCCTCTCTCAGAATTAGGATGCTTTTATTTGGGAAGAATTCCCAAGTGGTTCCTTCACTGTTGCTTTGGCCTACTCTTCTTGGATGCATCTGGAGGTTTCACCTCCTTGGGTGCAAGCTTGGCTTCTGGGCCTTATTCCTAAAGTCAATGTTTTTTACTAGATTTTTCTTCAAAACCACATCCTAACTGTAGATAACCTCATCAAATAGGGTATTCCCATCCCTAACAAGTGTTTTTTGTGTTAGATCAAAGCTGAGTCAGTGGACCACATCTTTATTCACTGCTCTTATGTGTAGGCGGTATGACATTTCTTCCTGTCTCTTTTTGGGCTGCAATGGTGCGTCCCATCTACTATTATGGATCTCTTTGCCCAAGGGACCCTACCCTTCAAAAATACTATTTTTCACAAATTATGGTCTTGGGTGCTTCCTCACCTATGTTGGGGAGTTTGGAAGGAATGTAATAACCACATCTTTAGGGATTGTAGTGTTACTCCAAAAATTATTTTTGTAAAAATTCACCATGATCTCTTGGAAAAATTTGTTATTTGTGGGAATCTTAACCCTTTTGTAGGTGTTGTTGATGTTGCTATCCATTCTTGTACCATTGATAAAAGAAAGAACTGTACCTGGCTTCATCCCCCGGAAGGTCAGGCTAATTCCAACTTTGATGGTGCAGCCAAGGGTAATCCTAGGAAGGTAGGAAGTGGTGGCATTATTCATAATAGCTATGGCCAAGGAATTGATATTGTTAGTCTTCCTTTGGGCACACAAACAAAACATTTTGCGAAAGAAAGTGCCGCTCTTCATGTGACCAAATTGGCTCATGACTTGGGAATTAGAAATTTATGGTTAGAAGGGGATTCCAAAAACATTATCAACTATCTCAATTTGAATCACCCACCATCGTGGACCATTGTGAACATGATTGAGGAAACTCACTCACTTTTGAAAACCTTTGATAAGGTCCATTTATCCCATGTGTTTAGATAAGGAAACCAAGCAGCTGATTGGTTTTCCAATTTGGCAGTCAAAAATGAAAAGCAGACACGCTGGCTTTACAGTGGTGACCTCCCATGTGAAGCATTGGATTTAGTTTCTTATGACCGAATCCATGGAAAGGTGGCCTTCATAAATATCAATTATGATTGTTAGTGCTTTGAAGGCAAATGAATTTTCCATTATTGAAAAGTATGAGATATTGGAGTTGATGAAAAACTATCAACCCTACAGCTCCCAAGAATCACCTGCATGCAAACACCTGTCACAGAAAGAGAGAAGAAAAAAACTATGGAAGCCAAAAACAATAGATCTGTGAAAGAGGAATCATCCTCAATTGATTCAATAAAAATAGAATGGAATTACAAAAAGGATTCAATAATTACAAAGTGATCAATCCTTATAAAGGAGATCAAAACCTTGAGATGGGTGAAGAAACCAAGGTTGCATGAATAATTAATAAAAGAATCAATTATTGCATGCCTAAAGTTTAGCTTAAGTGAAATAGAGATAAAAGGGACTTAATAATTAAATCAAATAATAATTTAATTAATAATTGAAAGGTGAATTAATAATTAAATCAATAATGATTTAATTAATAAGTGAAATTACCCTTTTAACTCTAACACCCCCCTTAAGATAAACTTAGGGAGAAGCTAAAAAACTTAGAAACAACTGTAGAAAATAGGAAAGATGGGTCCCGATAACATGGCCTGATGAGGTACCCAAGTACAAAAATTCTCTCTAAAAGGAGAAAAGGAGAAACCCCAGTGGAAAAAACCCCTCTCCAAATAGAGATGAAGTCTAGTGAAGGACTGAAGAAGCCTCCAAACTAGAGAATGTCCCAGAAAATAGGAACAAAGAAAGAATATGTAGAACACCTCTAAAGCATGAAGCTGTAAAACACTGTCAAATAACTAATCTGTATGAGTGCCCTCAAATGACACTACTCGAATCTGGATGGAAAACAAGGCAAACATCGAAACTCAAAGATACAGATGCAAAAAATACCAAGTCCAAAGCCTCCAAAATAGGAACGAAAGAAGAGTGTCCATATGGTAAATGATCCATCTCACTGAAATGCATAGGTACCAACAACTGCATCTACCTAGTACATAGGAACAAATACTGAATACATAACTCACTCCATCAAACCAAGGAAACATAAGAACCAACAATAATACCCCCCCATAATGTTAATAGGGAGAGGTATAACAGATACACTGAGAGACTGCCATGAAAAACTGCACGATGAAGAACGTACAAGCAGAACTAAAGTATGTGTCTAGGATGATCATTCGCTGACACACATGGGGATAATGTTGTGGAAGGAACACTCACTTGACAAAGGTTCAACAACCCCCCATGGCACTTTATAAATAATGCGAGTATAATCAGGCACAAAATGTGTGGAATCCCAAGCATGCAAGATGACACTTTATCTCAGTGTGTTTGCAAAAAAGCTACAGAAAAGGATGTATACAATATCTAGGAATGATTGAAAGAAAAATAAACATATGTAACTACTCTAAAGGAGTCATCCCATGCATAGAAAATGATCCCAGGACCTGAAACATCCTAGATATCCACCAGATTACAAAAATGCAAAAAACTGAATAAAAGATACTTGGAGCAAATTCTGGGTGTGAGACCCATACACTAAGAAGGATAACAAAACCAACTTTCCAACACCATGTGGAAGTCAAAAAATAGAGTCCGGAGGAGAAAGATATAGCTCCCGGAGTGCAAAATAGATCGCTGACTTTGACTTCCAAAAAAGATTACAAGATGGAAAAATTAGAAAATCTAACCTCCAGAAAAGCGTCCGGCTTGGAAAGAGCTTTTCAATGATAAAAGAAGTCAAAAATCTACCTTTGTTTGCTCCAGATAGAGTGAAAAAACCGCAGGCTACTCATTAGGAAGAAAAAGCAAGTTGTATGACAGTTTCATGGTCATCAAATTTAACCTCACAATTTCAAACTTGCAACTGCTGACATCAGTGGCATGGGAATCGAGGCAACACATAAATCAAGGAGGCACACAAATAAAGGTGGAACACAAATCAAGGCATCACAAAAATTGAGGTGGCACACAAATTAAGGAAGCATGCAAATCAAGGTGGCATAGAAACCAAGGTTCATGCAAATTGAGGCGGCATAAAAACTGAGGCAGACTTTTGCCCCGTAAAGCATGCCAAGGGCTGTGCATGCAAAAGATAGTGCCCAAATTTCAATTATGTCCAAATAGGATGTGCCTTATATGAAAATTGGGTTTCTTGGGCCTTATGGACACAACCTAGATGTCAGTTTTTTCCAAAGTGCTCCAAAAAACAAATCCTCCCAAAATCCATGAAAATCTGAGACAAAAACCTATCCAAAAACACAGATTTAAAGAACAAGGCCAAATGTCTCATTGAGAGAACAGGGGAATGAAAGGGAAGAGCTCTGATACCATATTGGAGTTGATGTAAAAATATCAACCCTACAGCTCCCAAGAATCACCTGCATGCAAATACATGTCACAAAAAGAGAGAAGCAAAAAACTATGGAGGCCAAAAACAACAGATCTATGAAAGAGGAAACATCCTCAATTGATTCAATAAAAATGGAATGGAATTACAAAAAGGATTCAATAATTATGAAGTGATCAATCCTTATAAAGGAGATCAAAACCCTGAGATGGGTGAAGAAACCAAGGTTGCATGAATAATTAATAAAAGAATCAATTACTGCATGCCTAAAGTTTAGCTAAAGTGAAATAGAGATAAAAGGGACTTAATAATTAAATCAAATGATGATTTAATTAATAAGTGAAAGGTGACTTAATAATTAAATCAATAATGATTTAATTAATAAG
>MU226652.1:420822-441243 GCA_018584345.1 Thuja plicata | reverse complement strand
CTATTCCCTTTTACCTATATGCTTCAATTAATGAAAATATAAATGGTTATAGAGAGAAGGCAATAGCTAACCCTGCCTTGCATGAGGGCCTTATGTTATTAATCTATGAATACTTCAAGGCACAAACCCTAGGAAAGGAGGTGGTTAAGAAAGACGAGGAGGAGGTATCTAGTTCAGATTACATCCCCCCGGAGATGGAAGACAATGAGGTTCTACATTCTGACAATGAAGATGAGTATGAAATGAAAAAGAAAACTCTGGGCTCATCCTCTAAAAAGAGAAGAGTGAGTATGAAAAGCACCAAAAAAGAGAAACTGGTTACTCCAAAAAAATAGAGCACCATGATTATCTCTTCTCAGGAGTACATAGAAGAGGATATGTATACAGAGGATGAGGAGGGCATTAAGAATGGAAAAGGCACACAGAGGAAAAATTCTACCATGGGTAAAAACAACAAGGGTCAGAAGAGGGATTTGGGAGAGGACCGCAAAGCCACTGCAGACAATACCTGTAGTGTTTCCCCTATTTTAGGTCACAATCTAAAGAGGAAGCTCTAGGAAGACTACCAAGACACTAATCAGACTCCCCAATCCCCTCAACACTCTCAACCTCATGATATGGAGAAGGATGACAGGCAGGATAATGAATTCTGTTGCTACATGGCTAAACAGGGGAAGATTATTGGGTGGCACGGTTTCAATGTGAAAATTGCAAAGATGGGGATTACAAGAGAACTCATAAATCCTAAGGTTATTGAGAGGGAGGGAGGCCAAATCAAGCTGGATGAGCTCATCGACCCCTCTCTTATGGTGCTAAGTGATAATAACAGGTATTTTGAAATGGACCTACTCAATAACTCCCGTAACAGCATGGTTGACAATTACAAAACCATCAAATGGTTATTCTATGATGTAGAGGACCTCAAAAAAATGGTTAATAGAAAGGAGAAGGATAATAAGGAGAAGACTACGGAGGAGCCGAAGATAAATAGCAAAGTGAAAAAGTTGGAGGAGAACATGACTAGGGTTGAATCTACCCTTAAGAATATTGCAGAGCAGAGCTATAATATCCTTAAGGCCTCTAAAGAGAACACTAAAACTATCATTGAGAAGCTAGAGGCTAAATTAGATGGGCTGGAAGTGGATGATATGGAGGTGGAGGTAGATCAAAACACTGAACAGGGTCCCGGTCAGTGCACTAGAGCCAGAACCAAGAAGATAAAGGACAAGGACAAGGACACGGTATTGGATTTCCAATAGATAAAGGAGTTGGTGGCCAACATGGAAATGCTCGAAGCCAAGGCGGCCACTTTGATGGTGGATTTGTCTTGAGGGTCCTTTTTTTTTTCTTCTGCTGACCTTGTTTTCTCTACTTTCATAGAAGCTTTTTTTTTTTTTTTGGCCTTTCCTGGCCTACTCTGTCTTTTCTGTTTTTCTTCGTTTTAACTGTGCTTCATGATAGTTCTTTCGTGTTTTAGGTTTTAGGAACCCTGTAAAACCTATTTTACTTAATCAAAAACATACCAACCTGATAAATAGAGTAGTGGTCTATACAATTATTTGATAAGATCAATAAATATAATCTGTTATCACAACACAACACAAAATATTTATTAATATATAAATTATAGTGTCGGTGATTTCTTGAAAGCATAAAATAGTGTGACCAAATTTTATTTCCTTCTCTTCTAATTATCAAAACATATATTAAAGTCATTGTCTATGTTAAAAAATAAATTATAATTTATTTATAAACTACGATGAGTAAGGTGTATAACTCACCTCTACCTTTCTACTTTCCAATTTTCGTATGTCAACTCCTTCCACGGTATTGATTTCTTCCCCCAAACCTTCTATGAAGAATTTTCTAATCATAAAAAAAAAACTCTAAATAAATTCTATTTCTTAAACTTAGAGAGTAAACAATGCTAATTTTGAAATATAATTGAAAATTCAATTTTATATATACTACTAACAACATTTTATCATCCACACGTAGTCTCAAGAATAAATCAGCTAGTGCAAAAGTCTAGTCAAAATAAGTTAAAATTAATTAGCACAAAATCATACGGCAAAATCTGAAAATTCATAATTAAATTTATTCGCTAATGTTGAAATCAATATAGAATAAAAAATGGAATCATACATATAAATAAGTCTTTGAAGATGACACTTTTTTGTAATAAAATTTTAGTTAATTTCTCCCAACAAACATGATTATAGTTGCAATAAGGGAGCATGTAACAATAAAATGGTTGGGAGAACAGAAACATAAGAAATAACATGACTATGCCCTTTGAAAAAAAAGTAGAAAAAATGGAAAGAAGGCTGCAAGTATCGGTTTCACATGCCTACACTAATTTCACATGCCTACTATCTAAACTAAATCTGAAAATTTATAATTAAATCTATTCGCTAATGTTGAAATCAATATAGAATTAAAAAATTGAATCATACATATAAATAAGTCTTTGGAGATGACACTTTTATTTAATAAATTTTTTGTTAATTTCTCCCAACAAACTGTTAGTCCAAGTCTGGTACTTGTCCTTGTTTTTTATTTTTAGAGTCGCCGTGTTATTTTTGTGAATCTCAAAGCTGCTTAAGTCCTCATGTACAAATTCTCAGTGAAAGTGTCGACCCTGTGGTCTATCCGTGTTTGTGGAATTAGAAAAATCATTTTCTAACATGTTTCTTGAACAGATTTGAACAGGTTTGAACATACTTGAACAACCTTGAACTTGGTTCATGAGTGTTCAAGAGTGTTCAAGCCCGTTCATATTTTTATGAAGGAATAGCAGGTGAATAAAGTCATCACTAAAAAAGTACCTCACATTTGTGGTGTGAGGAATTTTGATTGATCAAAGTTGGGAATCAATGACTAAGCATGGGATATTCAGTTTAAGGATGAAGGTGGGAGATTAAAACAGGAACAAACTTGAACGGTGGTGAACACATAAGAACACCCTTGAACTTAGTTCATCTGTGTTCAAGAGTGTTCAATGATTTTTAAAAGTGACATGTGGCAAAAGAAAAGGACTATCGTCGTCACTCAGTTGTGGGCCCTACCTAGAAAGGCTTTTAATGAAGAAAGGTATTGGTGGCGGTTAAGTGTGTCTGAGCTATCAAATTTATGAGGAATTTGTGCGGCATAAAAGTTTGTGCAAGTGGCATTAAATGATTGCATGCATGAATGGTCACTTCACTCTCCGAGCTTTTATTGCCTTAATGATGGGAAATTAATTGTCAAATCTGTGGTATTTCTTATTTAAAACCCTTCTTAGAATTCATTATTTTTGAAATGCTATCACTGTCTGTATGTGGGTAGATTGAAGGTAAGGGTTTTCGGAGCTCCAGTTGCAGAGTTTTCTAGAGTGATTAAGGTAAGTCAAGCTGCAATCCCTACAATGTTTAAATTTAAGAGCTTTTGAAATTTATAGAAGTTTCTGTGACAATTATCAGTTTGTTCTTGCAAGTATGAAGTCTACATTTCACTTGTTTGGAAGCGTGTCTAGCCTAGTATGTAAAAATCCCATTGTGACAGACACGGATTTATAAGGATATGATGTAGAAGGAATTGATGATAGGCTCACTGGGTCTATAGAAGAGAATGTCCCTTCTCTTGAAATTTTGAGTAGTGGGTTGTGCATAGCTGCTTGTTTCCCTCCTGCAGTAGTTTGTCCTGAGCTTGTTCACAAGTGTATCTGCAACTATGACCAGCAAACCAAATAAATTCTCAAGAAAAATGGTGAGCTCTTGATGGCTGTAAATAGAGGAATTATTGCTTCGGCCTTCCAAATTCAAGAGAAAACTTTTTCCTCTTTCTCTCCTGCGCAGTCCCTTGTTAAGTTCAAACCAAATGCAGATGCAAATTGCACCTCAATAGCCGAGAATTGGTTATTAAATGCCCAGAGGGAAGGTTCCCGTTTTCCCAAAAAGCTCAATAGAAGTCATGTGCACCCGTATATTAGTGATGTTTTGGTGATGTTGCATAGAGTTAGAGGGTCACCTAAGGCATTTTTCTTCTTAGATTCATTGTTCTGTTATGTTCAGATTGTTTTAGAAGGAAAACAAAAGTTGGATTGGGCCGAATTAATTGCAGACTCTATGAGAGAACAACTGAACAATTCCAAACTCACTAGATGCAGCTTTTTCATGTCTTCTTATCCGATGTACTATCTAGCCTGTAGTAGGAAATGGGATGGCATGATTCATGAGCCTTGGATAGATGGAATATGTGTTTTTGAGTATTTCCCCATTGTTCATAAAGATAATGTAATTCAGAACTATAGGAGGGTACATGATACTTTTATGGGTAAACTTTGTTTTGAGATGATTGGGGATTCAGCTAGAAGAATGAGTTTAGAAGCTCAATAATTTGTGACAAGATTTGGAAGTTTTTACATTTAGTTCCTTAGGTTCACTTATATTAGAATTGGTGGTTTTGAAGATTCCCCTGCAAAATTACCTAGGTATGCCTTTGATTGTTTTATCCTTGTAGAAGTTTGTAGGTGGCTTGCTACTATGCTTAAATGTTTTCTTCCCAAAGAAGGACGGGAGAAATTTTTCCCATTACAACTAGGTATATTTTCATGCTTAACTATTGAAGATGCAATAAGTATTGGGAGTGACCTTAGTCATTTTGATTTCATGTATTATACAGAGAGAACAGGGTTTGATAATAAAAACTTTGCTAGTGGGAATCTAGGCCTTAGATCTCACATGTTTCCAGTTCCCCATCTAGAGGATTTCTGGGAAGATTGTGCAAATGAGTCCGAAGTTATGAAGAGAGGTCATAGTAGACTCTGCATATCTCAAATATTTTCCATGAGATTGCAATTCAATATAGAAGGGGTGACAAATGATGGTTCTGACTTAGTTGAACCCAGTTTCAAAAGGCTCTTGGATAATGAAGAGTTAGATATTGATAGGTCAAGGGAGGACAAAGACAACATTAAGTGCGGGACACAACATGTACTTAAATTAACCAAGGAATGGCTATAGACAAAAAGAGAACAGTCTAGTCATAAATCAATTGGAGTTAAAACTACAATTTTATTTTCCTTCCCCTCTATTTCTAATCCTCATAAACCATCTGGTAATGCAGGTTCATCAGATAAGTAGTAGAATAAGGATTCCAGGAAGAAATCTATTGCTGAACTTTCCCCTGTGGCCTCACCTTGACACATTACCAGATCGAGATCCCGATCATAGAAAACGTGAAAGATGATTGAAGAGAATACAGAAATAGTCAATTTGGAGGATGAAAAATTTGGGGATTTAAACTACCAAATTGGGGAAGATGAGAAAATCGAAAAAGATCTCTTCGATCTTGATGATGTGACTCTAGATTTAATGGACACCCCTACTAAGACTGGTGACCAATCAACAACAACAAATGATACACTAAGATGGTTAATCTCTTTAGTGAATAAAAAATGGAACTTGATTCTGGTATCTATTCCAGTGCAAGATATAGTCAGTAAATAAGCTCAAAAGACTCCCAAGGCCAAGAAAGTTAAGAGTACAACACAAATGTTTGCTGATACTAAAACTGGGAAGTAGACAGCCAAAGTAACCACCTACAGACTGAAGGAAGAGAAACAGGATGTTGAAGTTGAAGACTTTGAAGTGACTAAAATTGAATTAGGGACTATGGATAGAGCAGGAAAGAATCACCTTTTCAAAGAGACGGCCCAGTAGATGTTGATAACATCATGGAAGGATAGTAAGGAAAAGAAAGAACTGAAGAAGACAATAGTCTCACTCTCTCAGTTCATAAAAACTTTCTCCAACTTTGACGCCACTCCACTGACCCAATATTCAAAGGTTTTTGACCCAAACTTGACGGAAATTAAAACATGCTGAATCAAGTTCAGAGGGGTCAAACACTAGTCTCCTTAGTTGATGAGTGGATGTCCCAAGTGCTTAACAATGACTGAAAATATATCAAAGATTCACACTTAGTTCTTCATGACACAGATGCTGTAATGGGAGAGTTGCCATCCCAGCGCTAGGTCTGGGATGGAGAGGAGGAAAAATGGGTGTCAGCGATGACAAAGTTTATGGAGATAGAAAGGTATGGTTTCAACAAATTTTGCACAGAAAAATCCCTTAAAGGTGCCGTCGATGAATCCATTTTCTTCATCCTCAGATAGAACATCAGCTGGTGTATCTCTCTAATAAGGAGAACCATTATAGAAAACAAAGACTATGACTCCGAAGCTAAACAGATTCATAAGGCCACCTTGAACGAGTTGAAAGTGATCAATTTCACTTAGAAGGGTGCTCTGGAAGATTTTGACTTAGCAAAAAATATTATTAGAGAAAAGATTAATCCTAAAGCCTTTGACTTAACTCAGATGGAAAGGATTGATTCTATGCTATATCTGTGTGTAGATCATCTACCCAATGTCATAGAAAAGGTGAAGAAATTGAAGTGGAGTAAAGATGCCTCCATGGCTCGGATAGTGAACTCTAAGATCCCGCATCTGCCATTCACAAAGGAGTTGGTCCAGGCATATAAAGAATGGGAACCTTCCCAATCGGTTACCAAAGAAGAAGGGAGTCTAGAAGGGAGCAAGGATCATGCTGTGGACAAGGAGCTAGATTTGGTTATTTAGTTTTTACTTGGTTAACATACAAAATCTTAAGGACGTATGTCCTTTTTCTACTGGTTTAGTTATATAACTAATTGCCTGAGAGGTCATGTTTTTTGGGAGACCTCTCGGTGCTCTGATACTATATATTTGGTTGCTAAAACTTTAAAAGGGTTTGAAAAAAACTCATTACTGTATAGATAATAGATTTTGATAGTAATAGTTTTGTTTTTGAGAAGGTTAAAGGAACAGATAGTAGTAATTGAATATTATTGAAAGAACAAATTTCATGCAATTGCCTATGTAGTAATTTCTAAAATATATTATAGTGAGGTTTATTGAATTTGTGTTATTTGAAAACCAGAAGAAAAGTGTCCTATGTTAACATCTTGTTTATCCTGTTATGTATATGTCTCTTGGTTCATAATATCTGAATTCTGAAAACTATCTATCTTCTGTTATCTTTAGTTGAGAATTTGTTTATGTTTCATGAAATGCAATCATGGAAGTAACTGTGTTTTTCTTCCCATTCATTATTCACTTTTATTTCCTTTACAATTGTTTAGTAGCATATCATCAAAGAATGATATTGCAGCCTTTATAAGCTTTCGGGTTAAAAGCTGACTAGTAAAACTATTATTGAATTTCATTGAAAATCATATTAGGGAGTTGTTCCTGTAACAAAATTTAGAGGGAAGTGATCATAAAGGATACTTACCCAACTGTTAGAGATAGTTTGTCTTTTAAGGGTGATAGAGTAAAACTTAAAAGAGTATTTGTAGAAAGACAAATCTGTTCGCTAACAGATTTTTTGCGACTCTGCTGGGGAGCGTTCACAGTGTAGACCTATTTTTAAATGCTTTATTTCATAATCAAGATATGGTCCTACTAGCTATGGTGATACCAAATCAAGAGGAGCAACCTCCTGTCATTCAACCAGATCTCAATTTCCAAAATATTCAAGAGGATATAATTTTTGATTTGAACATTGTTGCTTGGGATTTAAAGACCAGCTATCACCAGTATCAACAAGTTCTCCTAGTCTTAGAAGAAGAGAAAGATATAGGAGAGTGGCTGAGGGGGCTCCCAATTTACCAAGAGGCACAAATCATTGACAGAGCTGCTCAAAGACAATAAAAGAATATAATACTGGATTCTTGACCATATACCAGGTACCAGAGGAAGGAGGACATTTTTGATACTTTTTATGAGAGTTTGAAAAACCTTCATTTTTTGACCTCTTACATTTCAAAGCCCAAAGCCAAGAGTAGACCTACTTCCCCTCCTAAAGCCTCTTTGAATACTTCTCCATCCTCTTGCGTCTAGCAAGCTTTGACTTTGTCTAGTATTCAAGCACTGCCACTAGTAACAATCTTTCCAAGTGCAGTCATGGCTAACCATGGGGTGCAGCAGTTGGTCCTTTAAATTTAGGAGCTCATCATCCTCTACCTAAAGGTATTAAAGAAGTCTTGCCTAAATTTTCTGTAGATTCCAAAGTCTCGGTAGATGAACACTTGAATGCATTCAATGTGGCTACTACCATTCTGGCAGTGCAGCATGAAGATGTAGCCATCAGGCTCCTTGCACAATCCCTCTCAGAGGGAACTACAGAATGGTTTGGTCACTTGCCCGCTGGGTCTATCACAAGCTAGAAAACCATGAAGATCGTGTTTGAAGGACATTTTAAAGGGGCTGATGATTAACATTCACTACTAGCACAATTAACACAAATGAAGAAAGAGATTCATGAACCAATGAGAGACTATGTGGCTAGATATAACAAATTTATTCACAGAATTCCTACTGCCAAAAGACCGACCCTAGAAAACCAATAATGTTTCTTTGTAAACTCTATGCCCCCGGACATAGGTTTTCACTTAAGAAGGAGTAGACCAACTGATTTAGCTATTGCCCAAGGTCAGACCACTGAGTTAGAAAATGATCTTATTACAACGGGGAAGTGGAGAAAAGATGTACAGACTTCTCATTCTCAACCTTCTACTTCTGCTCCTATAGATCTAGTTGTTCAGAGACTTATGAATGATGTAATTGCCTTGAAGAGGCAGTTACCAAAGCAAGGATCTTCATTTCCTTCCCCTTATCAAGATATTAGTCGAAAGCGGCCTAATCAATGGCACAACAAAACCCCTTTGTTGCCTTCTAATCAACCAAGATTGTCCCTGGAAGCTTCACCAAAAGAGGCTATCATGTTTTCTTTTCACCTGATAATGGATCATGATGGTAATTCTTGCCTAGATATGCAAAGACATGTACAAATGGAAGCCACAAAAGATGTGTTAGGAAAATGTACTACAGAAGAAGTCCCTCAAGACAGACTTGGTGACTCTGGCTCATACTACTTAGAATATGAATCTAACTCAGAAAGAGGAGATATTCTGGTCACCCTTGTGGATCCCGCTTGTGCCATGCTCACTCAAAATCAAAAGTCTTCAAAGAACACTCCAACATCATCTGACACTTTCCACAAGACCTGAGATCATGTAAGTAATTCTTCTTCCCCTAGTCCTCAAACTCTTGATGTTAAGGTTGTTCAAAAATATTCTGGCACATCCTCTTTTGATATTGTAGAATTTTGTAAGTCTTCTTCTATCCAAATCTCTCTGGCTGAATATCTAATATTAAATCCCAAAGAACTTGATAATTTGGTCAAGTACATTAAGGGTGACCTTCCAAATCCATCTCAATCTAATCACTGTACTTTAAATCAAATTGACGACCCAGTTGACTCTCTCGTAGTTATTTCACCATTTGTTATGAATTAGAGTGACACTGCCACTACTCCTACCTCAGAATTGAAATGTGAAGTTGATGAAATTAGGAAGCCTGACCCCTTTTATATTTCTCTGCTCCTTAATGGTCTCAAATTGAGTAATTGCATTATAGAATTAGGTGCCTCTGACATTATTCCATCATCCGTTGCCAAAGCTTTAGGTGGTTTAACCATGACTAAAACTTTTGGGAGGTGCTATTCTATGGATGGGAAACAGGTGCCCTTAATAGGTCAAGTTAAAGATGCCCAATGCTATTTTAGCTGCTTATCCCGACAAGAGACTCAAATTGACTATTTTAGTAGCAGATATAACTGCAAGCTATGGGATGCTTTTGAGAAGAACTTTCTGAGAGACATGGGTGGGGAAATAAAGATGGATTGGTCAGAAGCTATTATTCCTATTGGAAAGAAAAAGGTCAAGCTGGAACCTGAAGCTAAAAATAAATACACTGTAATCCCATCTGATGATCCTAAGGCACAAATCCTGTTCCAAGACTGTGAGTTTGGTAACTACATGATTTTCTCAGATGAAGCCCCTCCTATTTGTGTAGACTTTGATGAAAAAGAGAAAATTTAGTTAATGGAGTTCGACGGTAGTTGTGCCAGTGCAGGCTCTAGGGCTGGTGTAGTCTTTAAAGGCCCAGATGACCAATATATCCCTTTCTCTTTCAAATTGGATTTTAAAAATACTAATAATACTGCCGAATATGAGGCTCTATTATTAGGGTTGAGAGAGGCAAAGACACTAGGAATCAAGGCAATTGCTATGAAAAGTGTCGCTGAATTGATTGTTAAACAAGTCAAGGGTCAGTTTACAGTAAAAAATGAATGCCTAAAACATTACAGAAACTTAGTGTGGGATGAAATTAATTCTTTTGAATCTTTTTCCATAGAAGTCATTCCTAGGAGTCTCAATACAAGAGCTAATTCCCTAGTTGTATTAGCGTCGCTACTACTCCCTCACATAGACTTTAAAACAGACACATACAGGGTTGAGATGATATATAGACCTGCTATTTCGAATAATATTGAACATCTGCAAGTTTTTTAAGATGATGCCCAGATTAAGGATTTCATGGTGTGTATAGAAGTTTTCTCATCCACCTACTTTGAAGGAATGAATGAAGATGGTGAAAAATCTAATTCTGAGTTCTTACTAGAAGAAGTTGTTCTGTTGAAGAGAAACAAAATTCCCAAAGGTTTGGTTTCCTTAGAAAACTTGTTTTCTTGAAAAGATGATAGTTTCATTTCAAGGAAAAACCCTAAGTTAGATGTGCAAAAAGAATATGACAAAGTGAATATTGGTACTACAGCCGAACCTAGGTGGATATCTGTAGGTAAGACTTTGTCTGTTCAGGAGAAGAAAAACCTTCAGATCTTGTTGACAGCCTACACGGATGTGTTTGCTTGGGACTATAGTGATCTTAAATATTTTTGGAAAGGGAAATTTAGCCATCATATCCCTCTTAAACCTGAGTCAAAGCCCTTCAGGCAAAAACTTTGAAGTTACAATCCTAAAGTTTCTGAAGCAATTCTTAAAGAAGTTGACAAGATGCTAAAAGCCAGAACCATTTACCCCATTCATCACTCAACTTGGATAGAAAATATTGTCCCTGTTAGAAAGAAGAATGGTGAATTAAGGATCTGTGTAGATTTCCAAAATTTAAACCAAGCCAGTCTAAAGGATAACTATGCCCTGCCCAAGATGGAACATATTTTATAGGCGGTTGCCAGATCAGAAATGATGTCTCTACTTGATGGGTTTTCAGGATATAATCAGGTGAGTGTATCTAATGAAGATAAATAGAAGACTGCTTTCACCACATCATGGGGAACATTTTCCTATAACAGAATGCCCTTTGGCTTGATTAATGCGGGGGAAACTTTCCAAAGGGCAATGGATTCTTCCTTTGCTGATTTGAAAAATAGAATTATAGTAATTTACCTTGATGATTTGACTGTGTACTCCAAAAGAAGGAAACATCACGTTAGAGATCTCAAATCAGTCCTACAGAGGTGCAGAGACCATGGCATATCACTTAATCCTAAAAAATTAGTTTTTGGTGTGACTGAAGGGAAGTTGTTGGGACATATTGTGTCCAAAGAAGGGATTATGATTGATCCTGAAAGAGTAAAGGTGATTCAGAAAATCAGTCTACCTTTAACCAAAACATGAGTCAAATCTTTCTTTGGCCAGATTAACTTCTTGAGAGCCTTTGTCCCAGATTTTTCTGAATGAACCAGGCACATTGTGGGAATGATGAGTGAAAAACACCCCTTCAAATGAATAGAAGAAGGTAGAAAATCTTTTAGTGTGATCAAAACTGCTATAGCAAATGCCCCAGCTTTAGTTTACCCCAACTACAAAAAAGATTTCATCATTTACTGTTATGCTTCTGATCACACTTTGTCTAGAATTCTAACCCAGAAGGATGTTTTGGGGAATGAAGCACCCATCACTTTCATGAGTACACTGTCAAAAAAGCATGAACTAAAATACTCCCCCATAGAGAAACAAGCCTTTGCTGTAGTGAAATCAGTTAAGCAGTTTAGATTCTATATCCTTCATTCTCATTTCATAGTTTATGTCCCTGATTCAGTAGTGAAAGTGCTTCTCACACAACAAGAAAAAGCCATGAACAAGAGCAGCATAGGTGACAAAGATTCAGGAATATGACTTGACAATAAAGCTCACCAAACTTTTCAAGGGAAGGAGGCTCTATGAATGTATTGTGGAAAATGTAAGTCAACTTGAAAATCCAGAATGTGAAATATCTCAAGTGTTGTTGGTCAGTTTGACAGATTCCTGGTTCTGCGACATTGCTTATTTCATAACTTATGGAGAATGCTTATAAAGATTGATGCCTAAGGAGAGATGAACTTTAAGACTTCAAGCTGCAAAATATGTAATATGGCAGGGTGTATTGTACAACAGAGGCCTTGACAACACATTTCTAAGGTGTGTGGATAAAAGTCAGCAGTGACAGTTGCTTAAAAATTTTCACGAAGAGGCCTGTGGAGGTCATTTCTCATCTACTGTGACAACATTCAAAATTCTTTAAAATTGTTTTTACTGGCTAGGGATGTTCAAGGATTTTTATGCATTCATCAGAAATTGTGAAAAATGCCAGTTATTCTCTAGGAGACCCCAATTAGCCACCTTGCCTTTGAGACCAATTGTGGTGAGTGAATCGTTCAAGCAGTGGGGAATTGATTTCAATGGTCTTGTTAATCCTTAGTCAAGTGTAGGTCATGTTTACATCCTAACAGTGACTGACTATTTCACTAAGTGGGTCAAGGCTATTCCAACCAAGAATGCTAATTCTCAAGGGGTGTGTGATTTCTTAAAAGATAATATTCTAGTGCATTTTGGAGTACCTCAAAAATTTGTATCCGATAATGCTACTTCTCTTCGTAGGAGATATCACTTTTATGTTTTGATCATTGTATCTCTCTGGCTCTTTCATCAGATTATTTCCCTCAGGGAAATGGGCAGGTCGAGTCAAGTAATAAAAAATTGATAATGATCATGAAGAAATTGGTAGATGATAGTGGCAAGAATTGGCACAAGAAACTTTATGAAGCTCTTTGGGCTGATAGAATTACTCTCAAGAGAGCAATCAACATGGCACCCTTTGAATTGGTGTATGGGATAGGTGCACAAGTCTCAGTTCCTTTGGAACTTTCAGTGGCTAAACTACAGATGGCCATTGAAGACCAAACATTTAAAGACTCTTTGGAGAGAAGGATCATGTATTTGTATAAGCTGGAAGAAGAAAGAGAGGCTTTGGTTGATAAAATTACTGAACATCAGACCAGAGTGAAAAGTATATTTGACAAGAAGGCAAGACCCAAAATTTTTATGAAAGGAGATGAGGTCTTGCTATGGGAAAAAAGGAAAGCTCCGAAAGGTGCCCACAGTAAATTTGAATCACTTTGGAAAGGGCCCTTTGTTATTATTGAAGAACTGGGAACCAACGCTTTTAAGCTGGCGTACCCTGATGGAACGATCTTGCCATTTTCCTATAATGGGAAAGATCTCAAATTGTTGAAGCTCTAGTTTGGGTTCCTATGTTCTGTTGTATATATTAGTCTTAGTTTTCTTTCAGGTCATGTGTCTTTCCTTTCTCATGTGTTTTTTTGATCCCTCTGCAGCAGTTTGCGAAATCAGAGTTTTTGAGTTCTCCGTCTTTTGAGAAAAGCCAGTCCCTAGTCAGAGCCGGTGTTAGTCCAAGTCTGGTACTTGTCCTTGTTTTTTATTTTTAGAGTCACCATGTTATTTTTGTGAATCTCAAAGATGCTTAAGTCCTCATCTACAAATTCTCAGTGAAAGTGTCGACCCTGTGGTCTATTCGTGTTTGTGGAATTAGAAAAATCATTTGCTAACGTGTTTCTTGAACAGGTTTGAACATACTTGAACAACTTTGAAATTGGTTCATGAGTGTTCAAGAGTGTTCAATCCCGTTCGTAATTTTTATGAAGGAATAGCAGGTGAATAAAGTCATCACTAAAAAGGCACCTCACGTTTGCGGTGTGAGGAATTTTGATTGATCGAAGTTGGGAATCAATGACTAAGCATGGGATATTCAGTTTAAGGATGAAGGCGGGAGATTAAAACATGAATAGACTTGAACAGTGGTGAACACATAAGAACACCCTTGAACTTAGTTCATCCATGTTCAAGAGTGTTTAATGATTTTTAAAAGTGACACGTGGCAAAAGAAAAGGACTATCATCGTCACTCAGTTGTGGGCCCTACCTAGAAAGGCTTTTAATGAAGAAAGGTATTGGCGACGGTTAAGTGTGTCCGAGATATCAAATTTATGAGGAATCCATGTGGCATAAAATTTTGTGCAAGTGGCATTAAATGATTGCATGCGTGAACGGTCACTTCATTCTTCGAGCTTTTATTGCCTTAATGATGGGCAATTAATTGTCAAATCTGTGGTATTTCTTATTTAAAACCCTTCTTAGCATTCATTATTTTTGAAATGTTGTCACTGTTTGTATACGGGTAGATTGAAGGTAAGGGTTTTCAGAGATTTAGTTGTAGGTTTTTCTACAGGGATTAAGGTAAGTCAGGTATACAATCCCTACAGTGTTTAAATTTAAGAGCTTGTGAAATTTATGAAAGTTTCTGTGACAATTATCAGTCTGTTCTTGCAAGTATTAAGTCTGCATTTCACATGTTTGGAAGTGTGTCTATCCTAGTATGTGAAATTCCCATTGTGATAGACATAGGTTTAGAAGGATATGATGTAGAAGGAATTGCTGATAGGCTCACTGGGTCTGTAGAAGAGAATGTCCTTTCTCTTAAAATTTTGAGTAGTGGGTTGTGCATAACTGCTTGTTTCCCTCCTGCAGTAGTTTGTCCTGAGCTTGTTCATGAGTGTATCCACAACTATGACCAGTGAACCGAATCAATTATCAAGAAAAATGGTGAGGTCTTGATGGATGTAAATAGAGGAATTATTTGTTCGACCTTCCAAATTCAAGAGCGAACTTTTTTTTCTTTCTCTCTTGTGCAGTCCCTTGTTAAGTTCAAACCAAATTTAGATGCAAATCGCACCTCAATATCCAAGCATTGGTTATTAAACGCATAGAGGGGAGGTTCATGTTTGCCCAAAAATCTCAACAGAAGTCATGTGCACCTATATATTAGTGATGTTATGGTTATGTTGCATAGAGTCAGAGGGTCACCTAAGGCATTTTTCTTCTCAGATTAGTTGTTCTGTTATGTTCTGATTATTTTAGAAGGAAAATAGAAGTTGGATTGGGCCAAATTAATTGCAGACTCTATGAGAGAACAACTGAACAATTCCAAACTCACTGGATGTAGCTTTTTCATGTCTTTTTATCTGATGTACTATCTAGCCTGTAGTAGGAAATGGGATGGGATGATTCATGAGCCTTGGATAGATGGAATGTGTGTTTTTGAGTATTTCCCCATTCTTCATAAAGACAATGTAATTTAGAACTACATGGGGGTACATGATACTTTTATGGGTAAACTTTGTTTTGAGATGACTGGGGATTTAGCCAGAAGAATGAGTTCAGAAGCTCATAAATTTGTGACAAGATTTGGAAGTTTTTACATTTAGTTCCCTAGGTTCACTTATATTAGAATTGGTGGTTTTGAAGATTCCCCTGCAAAATTACCTAGGTATGCCTTTGATTGTTTTATCCTTGCAGAATTTTGTAGGCAGCTTGCTACTGTGCTTAAATGTTTTCTTCCAGAAGAAGGATGGGAGAAAGTTTTCCCATTACAGCTAGGTAAATTTTCATGCTTAACTATTGAAGATGCAATAAGTATTGGGAGTAACCTTAGTCATTTTGATTTCAAGTATTACACAGAGAGAACAGGCTTTGATAATAAAAACTTTGCTAGTGGGAATCTAGGCCTTAGATCTCACATGTTTCCAGTTCCCTATCTAGAGGATTTTTGGGAAGATTGTTCAAATGAGTTCCAAGTTATGAAGAGAGGTCATAGTAGACTCTGCATATCTCAAATGCTGTCCATGAGATTGCAGTTCAATATAGGAGGGGTGAAAGATGATGGTTCCGACTTAGTTTAACCCAGTTTCAAAAGGCTCCTAGATAATAAAGAGTTAGATATTGATTGATCAAGGGAGGAGGAAGATGCCATTAAGTGCAGGACATAGCATGTACTTAAATTAACCGAGGAATGGTTGCAGACAAAAAGAGAACAGTTTAGTCCTAAATCAATTAGAGTTAAAACTTCATTTTTTTTTCCTCCCCCTCTATTTCTAATCCTCACAAACCATTTGGTAATGCAGGTTCATCAGATAGGCAGCAGAATAAGAATTCTAGGAAGAAATTTGTTGCAAAACTTTTCGCTATGGCCTCACCTCGACGCATTACCAGATCAAGATCCTGATCACAGAAAATGGGAAAGATGACTCAAGAGAATACAGAAATAGTCAATTTGGAGGATGAAAAATTTGGGGATTTAAACTACCAAATTGGGGAAGATGAGAAAATCATAAAAGATCTCTTTGATCTTGATGACGTGACTTTGGATTTAATGGACACCCCTACTAAGACCAGTGACTAATCAGCAACAACAAATGATACACCAAGATGGTTAACCTCTTTAGTGAATAAAAAATGGAGCTTGATTTTGGTATCTATTCCAGTGCAAGATATAGTAAGTAAATATGCTTAAAAGACTCCCAAGGCAAAGAAAGTTAAGAGTACAGCACGGATGTTTGCTGATACTAAAATTGGGAAGTGGATAGGCGAAGTAGCCATCTACAGACCTAAGGAAGAGAAATAGGATGTTGCAGTTGAAGACTTTGAAGCCACTAAAATTGAATTAGGGACTGTGGATAGAGCGGGAAAGAATCACCTTTTCAAAGAGACGGCCTAGCAGATGTTGATAACATCATGGCAGGATAGTAAGGAAAAGAAAGAACTGAAGCAGACAATAGTATCACTCTCTTAGTTCATAAATAATTTCTGCAACTTTGACGCCACTCCACTAACGCAATATTCACAGTTTTTTTACCCAAACTCGGTGGAAAGTAAAACATTGCTGAATCAAGTTCAGAGGGGTCGAACACTAGTCTCCTCAGTTGATGAGTGGATGTCCCAAGTGTTTAACAATGGCCGACAATATATCAAATATTTGCACTTAGTTCTTCATGACACAGAGGCCGTAATGGGAGAATTGCAAGCCCAGTGCTAGGTCTGGGATGGAGAGGAGGAAAAATGGGTGTCGGCGATGACAAAGTTTATGGAGATAGAAAGGTATGGTTTCAACAAATTCTGCATGGAAAAATCTCTAAAAAGTGCTGAGGAATCCATTTTCTTCATCCTCAGGAAGAACATCAGTTGGCGTATCTCTCTAATAAGGAGCACCATTACAGAAAACAAAGACTATGAGTCCAAAGCTAAGCAGATTTAGAAGGCCGCCTTGAACGAGTTGAAAGTGATCAATTTCACTTATACCTATCCCTCAATTTACAGTGAGCAGGAATTGAAGGGTGCTCTGGAAGCTTTCGACTAAGCGATAAAGATTATCAGAGAAAATAATAATCCTAAAGCCTCTGACTTAACTCAGATGGCAAGGATCAAATCTATGCTATATCTGTGTGTAGATCAGCTGCCCAATATCATAGAAAGGTGAAGAAATTGAAGTGGAGTAAAGACGCCTCTATGGCTCAGATAGTGAACTCTAAGATCCTGCATCTGCCATTCGTGAAGGAGCTGGTCCAGGCATATAAAGAATGGAAACCTACCCAATCGGTTACCAAAAAAGAAGGGAGTCCAGCGGGGAGCGAGGATCGTGCTGTGGACAAGGAGCCAGATTTGGTTATTTAGTTTTTACTTGGTTAACATGCAAACTCTTAAGGATGTGTGTCCTTTTTCTGCTGGTTTAGTTATATTTAACTAATTGCCCGAGAGGTCATGTTTTTTGGGAGACCTCTCGGTGCTTTGATAGTATATATTTGGCTGCTAAAACTTTTAAAGGGTTCGGAAAAAACTCATTGTTGATAGATAATAGATTTTGATAGTAGTAGTTTTGTTTTTGAGAAGGTTAAAGGAACAAATAGTAGTAATTGAATATTATTGAAAGAACAAATTTCATGCAATTGCCTGTGCAGTAATTTCTGAAATATATTATAGTGAGGTTTATCGAATCTGTGTTATTTGAAAACCAGAAGCAAAGTGTCATGTGTTGACATCTTGTTTATCCTATTATGTATATGTCTGTTGGTTCATAATATCTAAATTCTGAATTATATCTATCTTCTGTTATCTTTAGCTGAGAAGTTGTTTATGTTTCATGAAATGCAATCGCGGAAGTAACTATGTTTTTCTTCCCATTCATTATTCACTTTTATTTCCTTTACAATTGTTTAGTAGCATATCATCAAAGAATGATATTGCAGCCTTTATAAGCTTTCGGGTTAAAAGCTAACTAGTAAAATTGTTAATGAATTTCATTGAAAATCATATTAGGGAGCTATACCTGTAACAAAATTCAGAGGGAAGTGATCATAAAGGATACTTACCCAATTGTTAGAGATAGTTTGTCTTTTAAGGGTGATAGAGTAAAACTTAAAGTATTTATAGAAAGACAAATATGTTCGCTAACACAAACATGATCATAGCTGCAATAAGGGAGCATGTAACAATAAAATGGTTGGGAGAGCATCAAGGTAAGAAATAACATGACTATGCCCTTTGAAAAAAAAAAGCAGAAAAAAAAGCAGAAAAATTGGAAAGAAGGCTGCAAGTATCGGTTTTACATGCCTACACTAATTTCACATGCCTACTATCTAAACTAAATCTGAAATTTATAATTAAATCTATTTGCTAATGTTGATATTAATATAGAATTAAAAAATGGAATCATGTACAAATAAATAAGTCTTTGGAGATGACACTTTTATGCAATAAAATTTTAGTTAATTTCTCCCAAGAGACATGATCATAACTGCAATAAGGGAACATGTAACAATAAAATGGTTGCGAGAGAGCAACGTAAGAAATAACATGACTATGCCCTTTTATTTATCTTTATATATAAATACAATATTTTGTTTTAATTATATAACATATATTATTATTTAGTGTGAAAACAATTATTATGATTATGAAAAGCCTTTCTTTATATGCAAATTTAAATATATAAATTTGAAACAAATATAGAATCAAGTAGATTTGAAGAAATATTTCGAATACTCCTAAAAAAAATAAAACTCAAGAAACTCCTTTATCGCATGCATTGACATCAATGATATGAGTGCTAAGAGTATGTTAAGGCGAATGGACTACTGCTACTAATTTCAAATGGGACCATGGAACTTAATGCAGCCATTGGAAAATGGTAGTTTCAAATAAATTAGGAAAATGGGATTTTCGAATAAATATAGAGAATAGAATTTGTTTTAATTATTTATCTTTAAACCATGCTATTCTTTCCTTTTAAGCTCTTCAAAATGACTATGACGAATCTGCAAACACAAACAATTATGAGAAAGCTACAAACCCTAAACAAAAAACTCTTTAACATGAAAAAGCTCTCAAAAACATTTTACTTCCTTAATATTAACTAAAAATAGATGATGATACTAACAAGAAATTAGAGCACATTCATTGATATTAGAAAATCTGTAATAGATAGCCTGAATGATTCTAGATCAAATTTTCTCGCAATTGAGACAAAAAAAATAAAAAATTGGTCAATCTTTCAATTTGTACCATTTTAAATTCTAAATCATAAGAAGTTTAAATGCATAAGAACGTTCCTTACCCGCAACTGCTATTAACAATAAAAGAAAATTTGATGTTTTGATTTCTTAAGTTTGTTTTTTTAGCAGAAAAGTGGTTGGTTCCATGCCAATATAGTTTATAAAGGTTACAAAAAGAATATTATACAAAAAAACTAATAATGTGTGACAATTTTGTTTTATAACTTTCCAAAAAGTGAATCGCACGAAGGGAAAGGCGGCCAAAAAAGTGGCATTAAAATTTCCATCCTAGCAAGTAGTTCTATATTATCTGGCAAGGAATATATATTATAAAATATGGTAAGTAATATATATATTATAAAATATGGCTTCGTTTAGCATATAATAGCTAATATAGACTCTATATTTAAAATACGCCGAGATGCATCGAGGCGTTGAATTTTTTCATGATTCACCTTTAATAGAATAAATTAAAGTTGAAAAAATTCAACGCCTCGATGCATCTCGGCGTATTTTAAATATAGAGTCTATATTAGCTAGTAGCAGTCGCAGCGCGTGTAACACATTGAATTAATTAATTTGATTAGGGTTAGCATTTAGCACTAAAGTTTATATCATGGTTGGGGTTAGCATTAGGGTTAGGGTTAGGGTCAGGGTCAAGTTTAGAATTAAGGTTAAGATTAGTATTATGGTTAGGAGATGGTTTAGGTTTATGATTATGGTTAGGGTTACAATTTAGACTTATGGTTAGGGTTTAGTACTAAGGTTTAGTGTTATAAGTTGAATAAATTTATATTTAATTACGATTAGGT
>MU226652.1:380717-393082 GCA_018584345.1 Thuja plicata | reverse complement strand
CACTAAACCTTAGTACTAAACCCTAACCATAAGTCTAAATTGTAACCCTAACCATAATCATAAACCTAAACCATCTCCTAACCATAATGCTAATCTTAACCTTAATTCTAAACTTGACCCTGACCCTGACCCTAACCCTAATGCTAACCCCAACCATGATATAAACTTTAGTGCTAAATGCTAACCCTAATCAAATTAATTAATTCAATGTGTTACACGCGTTGCGACTGCTACTAGCTAATATAGACTCTATATTTAAAATACGCCGAGATGCATCGAGGCGTTGAATTTTTTCAACTTTAATTTATTCTATTAAAGGTGAATCATGAAAAAATTCAACGCCTCGATGCATCTCGGCGTATTTTAAATATAGAGTCTATATTAGCTAGTTTTAGTTTGTATTTGTATTTTGATGTAGAGATGGTCTTTTATGTATTTCCATGAATATGTTTCCTACTGATAAATGCCCAAAACTAGCTTTCTGGAAATTAAACCCATGAATAAAACTCACTCATCCCTACCTGATGGAAACCCATTGGGCACTAATAAGGGGTCTTTATTCTTTATTCATTTATTTATTATTGTCTCAACAGGATACAGTACAAGATACTGCAAGCACAAGTTCTTCCAATGAAGATAAGCTGTCAAGGTGGGCTTCTATTATTCAGAGCGGAAAGACGTTTCTATCATTTGTCAGCGATCAGGCAGTGACAGTTGACACAAAGGTTAGTCCTGTGCAAATAATAATACGCATACTTATTTTCCCCCTTTTTCAACTTGCATTAATCTTCTATTTTCTATTGATTTACAGAATGATTTTTTTAAGTCGGGAGAAGCAACAAAAATTGCAGGAGATATACTTCAGCACATTGGCCAAATCCATTGGATGGTTGGAGCGCTTTCTATAACAGGCTATCTGATATCAAAATGTCAGAAGGTGTCTGAGAATCGTACTGGATACATAGATCTCTTGCAAAAATTGCTTGAGCTTGCATCTTATATTAAGAACTTGAATATTCTTATTACTGAAAATGAAAAGAATGAGAAAAAGGAGAAATTGTTAAATGTTTTCCAATATATTATTGAAGGGTCAATGTTTTGTGCCGCCCAATTAGATTCGGGAAAATTTTGCAGGTTGGTTCACTTAATTTCCTACTCGATTTAAAACTTTTGCTAATGAGTTGAGCTGTACTTTTATTATTCATAGCTTTATTTAAGGTATTTTGCTTCTCATAAATTTCTCTTTTAAAAATTAATTTGTTTTGCTTAGCATGATTTAGCGTTGGGGACTGTATGTTGCAGCTTCTTCAAAGCATCAACAAACTCTGACACTTTGAGTGCAATTCGCTCCAAGATAGGTGATCTTTATCAAGATCTGCACTCTGCTGTTAACATCGAAGTGTTAAAAGAGATGCCAGTTTCTCTTCCTCTCTCACAACTCGAGTATCCAAAGGACGCCAGTAAGCATACATAAAAATTGAAGTGTTTTCATTTTATTTCCAATATAATTTTTGTTAATTGCTTTTTTCCACTGTCTTTTTTGAATTAGTTTGTGTAGAGATTTTTTAATCAATTTTTTATTATGAAGATAGAAAAGTTCATTAAAAATAATAATTTGGGAGAAGTATTTTTGGTTTCAAAAAATTTCTTTTAGAAAAGAATTTGAAATTTCAAAATACCTTAGTGTATTTATTCAAATTTTAATGTACAATTTGACTTATTTTCTATGAATTTCTTAATTGTGGCTCAATTTATTTTTAATTATTCTCTTTTGATTTAACTTAAAAAATATGTTTTTTTTCCCATGTTGAAAGAAAATTGTTTACAAGTTTCTATTTTTTTAATTTATTTGTGACATTCTTTTGTTTCACAACAGTTGGAATTGAAGATCAATTAGAAGCAATAAACAAGTTGCTCAACATGGAAACAACTGAAGATTGCTCATCTCTTGTTGTTCTTATGTGGGGCTTTGGTGGCATTGGAAAGACAACTCTTGCTAAAGCTATTGTCTCAAAAATAGATAGAAACCGTTACAACTATGCCAGAATTATATTAGATGAGGATTCTGAAAATAATAAGAATAAGTATACAGAAATGCAGAAGCATATTTTGCAAGATGCCTTCCCAAACTATATGGGTGGAAGGGAAATAAAACTTCGAGATAATGAAGATGGGAAGGACAAATTAAGAGAGGCTTTTACAAGTGAAGGAAACAAGGCCGTGTTTTTGTATATTGATAATGCCCTCCATAAAAAAGATCTGGAAAATCTTCTCCCAGAGGACATGGGGTGCATTCTTCAGCATAGCAGAATACTTATCACAGCCAGGACCATGGACATTGCTGAAATGCTTGAGGAACGTGGTTTTTCTGATAGCATCAAATATTATCCTGTGAAAACTCTCTCAAACAATGATGCACTGCACATTCTCTGCAAATATAGTGTAATTCGCGATCACATCAAAAGAGATTTAGAGAAGATTGTCAATGTTTGCAAGGGGATTCCATTAGTTCTCAAAATGGTTGGTGCAAATTTGCGCAAGGAGAAATATGATGCAAAACGTTGTACTCAAATAATTGAAGATTTAGATAAAGGCAAAGATATCAGTGATCTCAGTGACCGTATGTTTCATTTTATCTATAAAAAGTTGGACAAGGCAACCCAAGATGCATTTTTGGACATCTGTTGCTTCAATAGCTCAGTAAGCTGTCAATATGTGGAGTACATTATGGGTATTAGAGAAGTCAAAAACCTTCTAGAGGCAGCATTGATCACACCGGTGATGGTAGAGTCAGATATTTGGAAAGGGGAGGAGGAAGAAAGATTGATTATTCATGATATTATTGGGTCAATTGGGCGTAGATTGGGAAAGTCCACTAGGATTGTGGATGCAAATGGTTGGGTTGAAGCTGAAAAAGATGAGGTAAATTTTTCTTCTAACTATAACCACATGCATTTAGACTACCATTTTCTTTCAAGATTTAAACTATAGAATTTTCTGACACTGGATTCTTGCAGGCGAAACTCAAAAAAATTGAAGCACTTTGTTTACGTGATTGTACTGAAGGTTACACTCTCGAAGAAGGACACCTCAATTCAATGAAGGAAAGACTAAGAATTATGGTCTGGGATGGCAGTATAAATGTTAGTGTAACAGACGTGGCGACATTACCAGAGTTAAGGCATGTTAAGATAGTCGGTGATATTTCTTGGCTGAACATAGAAGCACTCAATAATCTAGTTATCTTGGAGTGTCTCCAACTTCCCACGACGCAGACTGGTCTTCTTAGGGCAAGTCCTAACTTCAATATTATAAAATTTCCATCCATTTTTACTTTATTTATATATATGTGTGTATGTTTTTCTTTTTACTATTTCTTGTTTAACCAACGATGTTTGTCACTGCTAGTTGTTGTCTAACGACGAAACGGTAACTGTGCATGCAGCTACCAAAAAGTTTGAGGAGGATATCAATATCATTTAATGAAGGTGACACACAAGGATTCTTAAATATAGTGCCAAATTCATCCCTTGAAGAATTAAAGATAGCCTTTCCAGAAATGGGTTTTGCGGACTTATCACAAAAATATTATTTAGGAGAAATAATAGGAGACTTGTCCTCCACTGAAGAAGAGTACAACAATGTAGATGTGTTTAATATTTTTCTTTCTAGTTTAAATAACTTAAAGGTTCTACATATTAAAAATTGCACTTGTTTGTGTGACCTTCCTGAGCAAGTGTGTAGGTTACCTCAGCTGAGTGAACTTTCTATGGAGAATTGTGCAAGAATAATGCATTTGCCAAATTATTTGGGCAACTAACAACTTTAACATGTTTGGACTTGAGCCAGTGTATAAGTCTGGAAACTTTGCCTCATTCGCTTGGACAACTTTCAAATCTAACACATTTGAATTTGTTTTATTGTACAAATTTGAAGGAAATGCCTGATACGCTTGGGCAACTTGAAGCTCTTCAGCGCTTAAAATTGCATTTATGTTCAAGCTTAGAGGAATTGCCTTTTGCTATTGGACAACTTACAAATTTGACTGATTTGAACTTGTCAATGTGTACCAATTTGAAAAAAATTGCCTTCTACTGTTGGACAACTTACAAATCTAACTGATTTGAACTTGTCCTGGTGTGAAAGTTTGAAAGAATTGCCACCTACTATTAAACAACTTACAAACCTAACTAATTTGGACTTGTCATGGTGTAGAAGTTTGAAAGAATTGCCTAATACACTTGGACAACTTGAAGCTCTCCAGAACTTAGGTTTAAGATATTGTTCAGGGGTTAAGGAAAGGCATCGTGCCATTCAACAAATCAGAGCTCTTAAAAGTTTGAACATGAGAACCTGACATTTGTCAGGGGAAACATCTAAGAAAAGTTTATGTTTATGTAGAGAGTGAGACAAGGACAAAATAGTGTAATCAAAGTTCTACAAGAAATATTTTGCCAGAATTTGGTTGAGAAATTGATAGTTCTGTTTTCAATAAATAAGACTTTTGTAAAGATTATTAAAAATTCCTTTTAATTATTGTGTATTTTAATTTGATGTAAAATTAATCTAAGGTAAATGAAGTTTTAAAAGTCATTTTCATATATACTAGAAATTAATTTTAACGGATATTTTTTATTAAAATTATTCTTAATGAATATAATAATTAATTTTACAATAATAGGAATAATATACTTAGTTATTTTTGCATATAATAAATTATTTTATGTTATTGTAATCAAATTTTTAAATGCATTTTAAAATCAAAATGTATTAAATATTTTAGAAGTATAGTATTAGTTTGAATTATATTTTCTTCACAATCTAGTGAATCTATTATAAATGTTAAGACTTCAATTCTAAGATCTATTATCTAATTTTTTTTGCTCAAATTTGATTTGTGTTGCAACATGTATTTGAATTGAAAAATGCGGATTTTTAGAACAAAGTCAGCTTGATATATGATGTCTAATAAAATTTTAAAGATTGTAGTGTTCATATACGCTTAAAAGGAATATATCAAAGCACTAAGGTCAATCTTTTCTAGATTAAGCTCTAAGATAAATTTATTTAATGGCTCTTAGCAAATTTCAAAGATAGCACATAAGATGGATCTACTAAAACTCTAATTGAAGCCTCTTTAATCAAACCCATTCAATAGCTATATGGAATTGAAGGTTAGTTAGTAGTTCAATTTAATCCCTGGTCGTTGAATACATGTGTGATGTCTATATATAGTTTATAAAAGGGGCTTACATTATTTACTTTTGGAGAAAACATTATTTTTGCCAATGGCATTCCTCCTCTTGATCGCAATACAAACACTTATCTTCAACTTTTGAGCCCTACTTTTTCAAGACGTTTGGTGTAATGGAAAAGTTCATGTTGTAAGCACCTAAATGATGTTGAGTTCAAATCTTCTCTGCCCTACTTCAAGGTATTTCTATATTCTTTCTATTTCTTTTTTCAAAAGGTTTTATCAAAGTGTGGAGATTTTTTATATTAATATATAGAGTTTATATAAATTGTATATAATAGAAAAATATTAACATTATAGGGTGCATAATTAGGAATTTTGAATTTTACAATTAGATTACAATCAAGGAAAACTTAATTTTTAAAAACTGTGATTACAAAGCATGTTATAAATAAGGTTTGTTATGAAATTGTTAGCCTTTATAATTAGAACAATTATGATCCAGTGCATCTAGAACTATTGGCTTCAATGTGATTAATGATATGGTGTAAAAGAGGAAAAGAAGAGATTTTTACTATATAAATTATTATAATAGATTCACTAGATCATGGACAAAGAGAGTTCATGTGTAATGTCCCTCCATTGTTAAGATAGTTACAATTCCTTGTATGATGTTGATTTTCTCTTTTGATAGTTAGGCTAAGACAAAATTGATTAAATATACATTCTTAATATAGGAATGAGCCATGTGAATTATTTTGTTTTTATACTACATTAATGTTTTAATGTAAGGACAATATGGTTCTACCTTCATAACATTATCCCTTTTGACTCTATCTTGTAGGTTGATAGTAAATGATTGTGGATTTTATCAACAAACCTTATGTTCTTGTCTCAAAATTTGATACTTGCAATTTCATTGCATCATACATTTGAAATAAATGACAACCATGTTTTAATGCATGAAACAATCATTTTTTGAATTATAGTAGTTACATAATGACTCTTCATGTTACCTACTCTTTTAAAAGGCATGAAATTACTCTCATTGTCATGAAGGAAGAATTAATGCCAATTCTATAGTTGGTATATATCATAGTAAGTGTTTCTTGATAAATGGTTACAGTTGTCACTAAGGTCTGTACCCTCTATGCAAGGTTGGTGAGCCTGACAATCTTGTGGAATATGGAATGACTCTCAGGCATGTGGGTGTAGCTATAGCGATAGTCAATCTCTAGATTATGGGTCGGCTTTCCCGTATGATCACCCAAAACTAACTTGGATGAGGAAAAAGGGGAAGAAAGTAACTTGCACTAAAATGAAACTACGTAAACTAAAGGTAATCCACCAAGATATTTGATTTTCAAGAATTTTAACCACTATTGACACTCACAATGAACATTGAATAAAACTAACTCTCATAAATCATATGTAGTACTAGATCTAAGGAAGGTGCTAGTTCTCAGTAATTATAAAAGGGAAGGGATATCTCCACATATTAAAACACTAAAATCATATAAACACAATCATAAACCTGGCAACATAATTTGGAGGTGGACCTAAGCGGTTCTGGTCATAGGAGATCTAATAGAATTTCCAAGGAACAATGCAAAATCAAGATGTTGGAGACGGCCTCCAAAGAGCTCTCCCTGACAGAAAATGCCTCCCACTCCACAAATTCTAGAAATGTTTCCTTGGAAGGCTATATGAGCCCGACTGGTAATATTCCCCTGAACAACCCCCAGAGAGCTACGGTAACCATCAAGAATCCTACCCCACCCCAAAGCCCCCACCGTGATCCCCAGAATAAACCCCTCTCCTCTGGAATGGAGGAAACATGCAATTTCACAGGCACCCTTAAAAGTAAGTTTGTGATTATTGACAAGGAAATTGCAGAGATCAAAAAGGGTATGCAAGACCTAATGAACCACTGCATGGGGACCAACAAATTTGCGCTGAAGGTGATGCATGCCTCAGCGATGACCCTCTGTAATGTGTAGGAGAAGCTGGCGGATGGCAATTTGAAAGCGGACGAGGATAACAAGGACCTGTTCCTGTTCCTCCAGGAGGAGTGGGCGAGAACCCTGCTGTCTAAATAGCTGGGAGAGAAGAATTAATGTTGCTACATATGGTTCAGGTTATTTTGGCTGGGCTTGTCCCTCGATTCCCCAGTTCTATGTTTGGGGTTAATGTCAAGTTTATTATTTTGTTTGGTTGAGCCCTACGTGGCTTAGTAACAATATTTTTGATGCTACTGTTGATAGAAATTACTCTGGTTTAATCATTTTGAGTAGAACTGTTACTTTTTTTTTTGATAGAGGCAAAAATTTTGGTGTGTGTGATATCCTGCTAAACTACTATAAGCTTTGACTAGTTCCATTAATATGTTGTTAATGTGCTACTAGTCCTCTGTTTCCCGGGCCAGCACCCTCTTGCTGCTTTTTCTATCAAAAACATAGTGATGAACAGGAAAATCCTTTACTCTATTTTGAATCCAAAGGAAAGATTGCCCCTACAAAACCTAGAAACCATGAGTTTTAATACAACTTCAACCTGAAGAGCCCTGCAAAAGCTACATACATCCTAGAAACTATTATTATCTACTATGAAATTTTCTATGTCTATATAGTTCATCATATTTATATTTTTATATTTTAATTTTATATCAATTTTATTGATATATTCAAACTATCATACTTTGCATTATGATATCTATTTTATCTTCAAACTATCGTACTTTGCATTATGATATCTATTTTATCAATCATTATTTAAATGTTGTATTTTATTAATATAACTATGGAGGTTCATACCCTTGCACTTCACATAGTTCACAAAATTATATTGTACATTAAAGGGCTTCCATGATTCTAATGAAATAAGAATTCCCAAGAAAATAAATATTCATTTCACATGTTTTCTAGACTCAACTCGAGTAGGTTTTATTCTTTCGTTTACATTCTCTCCTACCAACAAGTAGCATAAAACCAATAAATTAATTTAACGTGGAGGAGCATGGGTTAGTCATTGACCGAAGGAGTTCAAATTTTGAGATTTAAAGCGTTTAAATGATGTGATTAATTAATACTTTTTATTTGTGTCAATACAAAATAAGATTCTAAAAAATTTAGCTAATGTTTTGTAGATAATCTCTAGTGATTTTATGTTTAAAAAATAAAAATAAAAATTAATATATTTTTATAATAATAATATTAATTTAAAGATAAATACTAATATAAAAAAATGTGTTTGTTTAATAAGTAAATAGATAAAGAAATAAGAATTTGAGCATAAAGTTATTTTATAGAAATATATAATACAAACAAGTGACACGCGGCGTGTACTTGTTATTATAATACATAATAATGCTCTTAGATCAACGAGTTGTAGAAGATAAAGTGATAAAATTGTTAGTTAATTGAAATAGTCAAAAGTATATTTTTGGCCTTAAAAATTATTGTTACATTCAATATAATATTATTCTTTTAGACATATTGAGAAGAATATTTTTTTAATAAAATAATTATATGTGTTACTAAATAAAATACTAAATAATTAAATATTTTCATAAATATAATAATACATAATACTTAAAAGTATTTATGTATTTAAATATTTTTAAAATTTAATCACCTTTAACAAAAATTGATGTAACTTTTACTATATATAATCAATTATATTTTAAGAAAATAAAAAATATTTAATGAAATAATCAAATATCTTAACAACTAAAATAATATTTATATTTTGTTATAAATATAATAATAATTATCTAATTAAATGTGAATAAATACTTTTTTAAATGATGTATATATTATTAAGTAAAATAATAACTAATTTTATAGAAGAAATACATTAAATTTAAGCAAAATTTTAAATTTTACATATAAATATCTATTTTAGATATATTAATTTGGTTTTTCTATTTATCTTAAATAATTTATTTTCAATACAATATTCCTCACGCTTTCATACATTCTAAATAAATATAGATATTTATATTGATTATATAAACATAATTAGTGTCCTATGTGTACTCTGAAAACCTTGCCGAAAAAATGAAATATGGAGGAAGCCTCTAAAAAAAGGGGTCCTAGAGCGCCAAACCAATTCAACCATTCATATTTGAGATAAGTAATTTGTATAATATATTAAATTAATAAATAACTATATCACAACTTTAGAAATATTTCAATTACAAAAAAATAGTTACTTATGATTGGTGCAAAAAAAATACTAATTGGCTAATTGTGCACAAGTGAATGCAATATACTAGTTATAAAAATTTCAATAATAGGTTGACACATAATATGGTTTTAGAATTCACCCAGCATTTCAGATCTTTTGGCAGAGACGGTTCGAAGCCATGACGAGCGGTTTTCAAAATATGCAATGTGTCAGCAATCAACTACGCAACATTGCACGTTTTGGCATCAACCGAGATTGGGTGGGAAAATGAAAATGGAAGCGAGTCTCCAAAAATTGAGATAGGTTATTGTAGGCCTCCGTGACACGGTCCTATAGAACTTAACAGATTGTCGATACCCCTCAGGAGCTCCAAGAAATGGACTACTGAATATTGGCAATTTTGTTGCCTGGTGCACCTTGAGGGAAACTTGGCTCCATAGCGGTCGGCAATGTTCGAGCCTCTTTGCATCCATGGCAGGGTCATTCCTAGCATTCACCCGACATTTTGGAGCTATTGGTGGAGACGGTTCAAAGCCATGATGAGAGGTTTTTAAGATATGCAATGTGCCAGTAATCAACTGCACAACATTGCACGTTTTGGCATCAACCGAGATTGGGTGGGAAAATGAAAATGGAAGCGAGTCTCCAAAAACTGAGATAGGTTATTGTAGGCCTCCATGAACGGTCTTGTAGCACTTGACAGATTGTCAATACCCCTCGGGAGCTCCGAGAAACGGACTACTGAATATCGGCAATTTTGTTTCCTGGTGCACCTTGAGGGACACTTGGCTCCATAGCGGTCGGCAACATTCGAGCCTCTTCACATCTGTGGCAGGGTCATTCCTAGCATTCACCTGGCATTCCAGAGCTGTTAGCTAAGATGGTTCGAAGCCATGACAAGCGGTTTTGAAGATATGCAATGTGCCAATAATCAACTGGGCAACATTCCATGTTTCGGCATCAACCGAGATTGGGTTGGCAAATGAAAATGGAAGCGAGTCTCATAAAACTGAGATAGGTTATTGTAGGCCTCTATGACACGGTCTTGTAGCACTTAATAGATCATCGATACCCCTCAGGAGCTCTGAGAAATGGACTACTGAATATCGACATTTTTGTTGCCTGGTGCACCTTGAGGGACACTTGGCTCCATAGCAGTTGGCAACGTTCGAGCCTCTTCGCATCCATGGCAGGGTCATTCCTAGCATTCACCCAACATTTTGAAGTTGTTGGAAGAGATGGTTCAAAGCCACGATGAGCGCTTTTTAACATATGCAATGTGCCAGTAATCAACTGCGCAACATTCCACGTTTTGGCATCAACCGAGATTGGGTCGAAAAATGAAAATGAAAGTGAGTCTCCAAAAATTGAGATAGGTTATTGGAGGCCTCCGTGGCACGGTCCTATAGCACTTGATGGATTGGTGATACCCCTCTGGAGCTCTGAGAAATGGACTACTAAATATCGATAATTTTGTTGCCTAGTGCACCTTGAGGGACACTTGGCTCCATAGCGGTCGGCAACGTTTGAGCCTCTTTGTATCCATGGCAAGGTCATTCCTAGCATTCACCCGGCATTTTAGAGCTGTTGGCGAAGACGGTTTGAAGCCATGATGAGTGGTTTTTAAGATATGCAATGTGCAAGTAATCAACTGGGCAACATTCCACGTTTTGGCATCAACCGAGATTGGGTTGGAAAATGAAAATGGAAGTGAGTCTCCAAAAAATAAGATAGGTTATTGTAGGCCTTCATGAAATGGTCCTGTAGCACTTGATGGATCGTCAATACTCCTCAGGAGCTCTGAGAAACGGACTACTGAATATCGGCAATTTTGTTGCCTAGTGCACCTTGAGGGACACTTGGCTCCATAGCGGTCGGCAACGTTCAAGCCTCTTCGCATTTGTGGCAGGGTCATTCCTAGTATTCACCCAACATTCTAGAGCTATTGGTGGAGATGGTTCAAAGCCACGATGAGCGATTTTTAAGATATGCAATGTGCCAGTAATCAACTGCGCAACATTCCACGTTTTGGCATCAACCGAGATTGGGTGGGAAAATGAAAATGGAAGTGAGTCTCCAAAAACTGAGATAGGTTATTGTAGGCCTCTATGACATGATCTTTTAGCACTTGACAGATTGTTGATACCCCTCAGGAGCTCCAAGAAATGGATTACTAAATATCGGCAATTTTGTTGTCTGGTGCACCTTGAGGGACACTTGGCTCCATAGCGGTCGACAACGTTCGAGCCTCTTTGCATCCATGGCAAGGTCATTCCTAGCATTCACCTGGCATTTTGGAGCTTTTGGCGGAGATGGTTCGAAGCCACGATAAGCGGTTTTTAAAATATGCAATGTGTCAGCAATCAACTACGCAACATTGCATGTTTTGGCATCAACCGAGATTGGATGGGAAAATGAAAATGGAAGCGAGTCTCCAAAAACTGAGATAGGTTATTATAGGCCTCCATGACATGGTCCTATAGCACTTGATGGATCATTGATACCCCTCAAGAGCTCTGAGAAATGGACTACTAAATATCGGCAATTTTGTTGCCTGGTGCACCTTGAGGGACACTTGGCTCCATAGCAGTCGGGAACGTTCGAGCCTCTTTGCATCCATGGTAGGGTCATTCCTAGCATTCACCTGACAGTTTGGAGCTGTTGGCAGAGATGGTTTGAAGCCATGACGAGTGGTTTTTAAGATATGCAATGTGCCAGTAATCAACTGGGCAACATTCCACGTTTTGGCATCAACCGAGATTGGGTGGGAAAATGAAAATGGAAGCAAGTCTCCAAAAACCAAGATAGGTTATTGTAGGCCTCCATGAAATGGTCTTGTAGCACTTGACAGATCATCAATACCCCTTGGGAGCTCTGAGAAACAGACTACTGAATATTGGCAATTTTGTTGCCTGGTGCACCTTGAGGGACATTTGGCTCCATAGCGGTCGGCAACGTTTGAGCCTCTTTGTATCCATGGAAG
>MU226652.1:347248-363327 GCA_018584345.1 Thuja plicata | reverse complement strand
TCTCTCTCTCTCTCTCTCTCTCTCTCTCTCTCTCTCTCTCTCTCTCTCATTTTTCTATTTTGTCTAATATAGGGCGCACACCCTATAGTGAGTATAGGGTGTGCGCACTTTTAATGACATTGAATTTTACCAAGCTTAAGGCTTGGAGGATTCAAACAGGTCTGAGACGTGTTTTCCAACAAACCTACAAAAAAAAATATTTTTTCTTGTGTGCTCCCCGTCAGGTTTGCACGTAGTTCAATAACAATAAAATCAGACGACATGATATTGTAGATCTCTCTGATAGCTATCTAACCATGTAATTTATTTTGAATTCTCATTATTTTAAGCATTTCATCTCTAATTTCTTTTCGAAGTATGTCTGATTTTTGTCAAAAACCAACGTGTATTCATTTGGGCTTAAATTTTGGAGCGTTCATCGAATTTTAAAAAAAATTACATTTTCAGAAATCAAACTTCATTCTACACACTTTTAAAAAAATAAGTTTTGATTTTCAATTATTTTTCAATGATTTCTAGGGGGAGCACACAAAAATTTCACATTTTCAGGATGTGTCCACTTCGGAAAATGACAAAAAATCACACTTTCATCAAAAAATTAGTAGAAAAATCTGGAATAAACTAGGTGGTGTTAGCTAATTTCTCACCAGAGCGATTAATGCTTTTTTTTTAAAAGTTAACATTTTAGGGGGAGCACACCAAATGCTATGTTATGTTTTTCACAAAAAATAGGACCACTTTTTGTGCTCCCCCTTTTTGAGGGCCTTAATCTCCACCATTTCTAAAATAAATTAGTAGTTTAGAAACTAGATTCGGAGTAGAACAACTCTTGTTTTTGTCACATTTTAAAATTTTGAGTGTAACTATCCTCAATTTCTTGTTGAAGTTCAGAGTTTGCTAATTTCAGAAAAAAAAAGTGGCATCTTATACCTCCTTTTTGGTCCCCCATTTTTGTGCACTTACCCAAAATGAGCATCAAGGAGTTCTGCACCTGAAATCCTCAATTGCTCCTTAACTATAACTCTCTTTACACATGCACCTACTCTATCATGCTCCCCTTTTCCATGTCTAGCCTCAAAAAAACTCCAAATATGAGGTACACCTCTACCTACATGCATTCTACACAACCAATAAATTATACAAGAAATTTTTAATTGACCTATGCAGTTATCTAACCAAATGACATGTCTATCCATAGCAATATCATTTTCCTGCACCCACTCAAAATAATTCTCAAAATAATGTTTGACATACTCCTCAGAGTGAGATCTATCATCGCTCATATAATAAGGTATTCTTTGATTAAATTTCGATCATCTTTTGTACTATCAATGGAATGTTTATATGTTAAGTGCACAAAAATAGCAACATGAATATAATTATAATATTGATCTTGCAACTCATTTTGGGGTTGTAACTTATAGTTCTCTGCAAAGTTAATGACCAATATAATAGTGCCAATCGGGAAAGTGTCCTTACACATCCTGAATTGTTGATTCAACCACTGAGACTTGTGACTGTGCCTTGCATACTTGGAAAAATAATTCTTCTTGAAATCTGAAATAAAATCAGCTACATTACATTCTTTTGTAACCAACTCACATCTAGAGCCTTCACCTCCACTTATCAATTATATTTAACCATTTGATATACCTTTTTTTGGACAATTGTCTTTGCCTCAGCAACCCTGGAATGTGTAACTTGAATCAATGATCATGATCATGTCAACGCCGATCTCTAGCATGGATTCGACGAGTCATAAAATCTCACCGTTCCGTCCGATGGAACGCCCGCCATTTTATCCGCTCAAACGACATGGGGAGCCATTTGGGGCTTGGAGACCTTCTCTCAGCTCATTCGCGCACACAACTCAACTTCCTCTTACCCTCTCCTCATCCCCGGTCCTTTGATGATCGTGGACTACCCACTATTCCCTCACAGAGGAATTATTCTTGACACGAGTAGGAACTTTTATACCATGGAAGAAATTCTGAGGAGCATAAGGGCCATGAGCTATAACAAGCTCAATGTTTTTCACTGGCATATAACGGACTCGCATTCATTTCCGCTAGAATTGCCTTCCAAGCCGTCCCTAGCGTAGAAAGGATCCTACCCTGGCATGAAGTATACAAACCCAATATGTGAGCGCAATAGTCGAATATGGAAGAAACTATGGCATCCATGTAATTCCTTAAATAGACGCTCCAGGTACGTATATACAAAAATGAGGTAGCTTTGTTTACTTTTATTGTTCTTTTTGTAGTGCACAATCAGAAATGTCGCCCATGCCCAGGAATTCACTTGATTACTTAGGGCCCGTTTGTGTGTGGAATATCAAATGTTGGATATAGTCATTTCTGCAATTTCCGAATAGACTTATCATGAAAATTATTTCTGGAATATGAGCTAGACCTGTTTGGTTCACCCAGAAAATGACTGAGAAGATGCATAAGGATTTTTAATTTTTTATTTCTTAATTTCTTTGAATATATATACACACGTGTATATATGTGTGTATATACCCACACATGTATATGTATATACATACACATCTGTGTATTTATACACGTGTGTATACATATCTAGACACATGTGTATGTATACACACATGTGTGTGTATACATACACATGTTTGTATATATACATATATACACGTATATATACACATGTGTGTGCACATACATGTGTATATACACATATGTGTGTATATATCAATATAATATACCAATGTGTTTCGGAATGAAGGTTTGGAGAAGTCACAGATCCGACGAGATATTAAATTTGGTTTTATAAAAATTGGAATTGGAATTTGATATTCCAATTCCACCTATTTGGGTGGAAAATGCATATGCCCAATTTGGGGCAAAATTGGAATTTTGAAATTCAAATTCCAATTTTTTTGGATGGACACAAACATGGAAGAAACAAAATTGGGAATTAGATAATGTCAATTCCAAGCATATTCCAACTACCAAACATATCCTTATATATTGTTTTCGTTCGTAGGTAGGATTTAAGATATCTTTCAATTTTGGTGTTTTTGTTTGTATCATTTTTCATTAATATTATAAATTATATTAAAATGGTCTTTTCCTCTAAATATTATTTCAATGCTTGGTATCTCAAATTTATTTGTATTTCTTTTGAAGAGTTTGGAATGTGTGCAAATTTTAGAATTCTTGCCACATAAGAGTTAAAATATTTTATGTAAAGTACCACCTTAAATAAAATATTAAATCATTTTAAAGAGTTAATATTTTCATTTGAAATACACTTTTAACAAAAATAATATTTTTTAAAAGTAATTTTGATAAAGATAGTGTTTATTTTAAATATCTTATATTTAAGTTTTATATTTGAAAGAATCTAGAATCTAAAGAGACAAAACAAGCACAATAACACAAATAGAGCTCACATACAATCTATTGAAGAAGAAAAAGTACATATAGGTGAGAGTGTCTCCTTCAATCTAGAATGATAGCAAAACTTACTCAAGAAAATAGGATGAGGTGTTGGAAGTGTTGAATAAACATAGATGACTAAGTAGGCTTAATAAATAGAAATAATGCAAAAACTAAATGGCAATTAACATTATCATATTTTCACAATCCATTTAATTCAATTTTTTGCTTCTCGATTTGATTGTCTCATTGTTTTTAGCATCAACGTTTTGGATCACACTTCGTGATCCATCATCAGGATGAGAGAGTGCAAGTAATGTAAAAATAAGATGCAGACCAAGCCTCACTCAAAAGATATAAAAAGGGAAGGGGGTAGAGAGGATAGGCAGAGAGAGAGAGAGAGAGAGCAAACAAAAATAAAAAACCACAAGCACAACTCTAAAGAGGAAGACAACTACAACAAAATTAGCCTATAAAAAAGGTAAATTAAACCAAGAAAAAAGAAAAGCAACTAAAAATAAAAACTAAAACAAACACAAGAAGAAAAACTAAAAAAGTTAAAAAAAATTTGACATGTGTGTGTGTGTATATATATGAGTACGTATATATATACAATTATATGCATGAATATGCATATTTAGTTATAATTAAATATATGTACAAATACATATATCTAGGTGTGTGCATATGTATATAAATATATACATATGCATATACCAAGATACATATAAGTGTGTATATTGCATATTTAGTTATAATTAAATATATGTACAAATACTTATATCTAGGTGCTTGCATATGTATATAAATATATACATATATAATAGATATATATGTGTGTGTGTATGTGTATGTATATGTGTGCGCGCACATGTACATATACATATACATATACATATCTACACATAGATATACATGCATATATATGTATGAATATGCCTATATGAATGCAAATGCCTATATGTATTTCTACAAAGTTGTCAAAAACATCATCAATGACATGGCTTCCATGTTTCCTGACCATTTCTACCACGGAGGCAACGACGAAATCATTCCTGTCTGTTGGAAGGAAAACGCTGACATTCAAAACTTCCAAGCTCAGGGAGGAACCCTCAGCAAGCTGCTGGAGAAATTCGTGAACACAACCCACCCGTATATTACAGCCCACAACAAGACTGTAATATATTGGGAGGACGTGCTACTGGACGAAACGATACTGGTGAAACTAGATCTTCTCCCGAAAGAGACCACCATTCTCCAAACCTCGAACAACGGCCCGAATAATACAAAGCGCATTACTGCAGCGGGCTTCCGGGCCATCATTTCGTCTATAGCTGCTATGATAAGCAGATTGGCAACGATAGCCGCTATGATAAGCAGATTGGCGACGACCAGAGGAATCCTTTCAACTATGGGGGAGGAAATTGTGGGTCGTGGTGTGGGCCATTCAAGACGTGGCAACGAGTTTATGACTACGATGTCAGTTATGGGCTAAGTGAGGAGGAAGCAAAGCTTGGTTTAGGGGGAGAGGTTGTCCTCTGGTCTGAACAGGCTGATGGGACTGTTTTAGATGCTTGACTTTGTACCAGAGCTTCTGCCATGGCGGAGAAGTTGCGGTCGGGGAACAAAAATTCAAGTGGGCAAAAGAGATACGCAGAGGCTAGCGATAGATTGAATGAGTGGAGATATCGAATGGTGGGCAGAGGGTTTCATGCAGAGCCTCTACAACCAATGTGGTGCCTCACCAACCCTGTAATGTGTAACTTGAATCAATGATCATGTCATAGATTGGCTAGGGCTATGTTCCTGTGCTATACGCTCATTTTTTCTAGCATAATTATTACCCTATTGCTAGTTGTTTTGAGGACTGTACTGCACCTCTTCTCCATTGATTGATTTTTTATCAACTTCACTCCTTAGGGGAGAGGACCCAATAACTGATATACCTCTTAATAGTTATAATAGCGACCCAATAACTGTGATAGGGTTTTGTTATAGAGACCCCCCACTAACCAACTTCAAAATGGTCATTTCCTACACACACAAAAATCCAATAAGTGTTAGTAACACACCCAATAGCCATGCACCACGACACTATTAACCAAACACTACCGGTGCACGGTTATTAGTACAATTTTGTTTCTATTACACATCAACTTGTACCAAAAAGGTTACATCATTATTAAAATTAAAACATGTCTTCTTACATTTACAAAAACAATTGATTGCTCTAACAATATCAATATATCATAATAAAGTGCAAATCATGTTAAATCTGTGTACATACATGCACGGCTATGTGTGCATAACATTTTTCAATTGACTACATACATGCATGGCTATTGGTGCATACTAGTTTGAATCAATTACATATATGCACACCTATTGGTGCACAAACACTTTAAATACATTCTACATTGTTTTTTTATGGCTCTCATCTGCACAATCACCCAAATAGGTATGACATCTTCAGGCAGTTAATTGAGAAGCAATTTGTAACTGCATAGACAGCTAATGGTGTAAGGCTCATCGATAGAGCACAAATAAACAACAAAAACCAATTTTAAAAATGAAAATTCTAATTCTAATTTCTACTTCAATTAAAAAATGCAAATTATTATTCAAATTTGTACTTCTCAATCCACCGAATGAAATACCAAATTTTAAAAAAAAAAAAATTATATTCCAAATTTCTATAAGAATATAAAAATGCAAATTATTAATCAAATTATGCACTTCTTCAATCCGTCGAATGAAATACCTAATTTATAAATGCAAATTATAATTTAAATTTGTACAAGAATATAAAAATGCAAATTATTATTCAAATTATGCACTTCTTCAATCCACCAAATGAAATATCAAATTATAAATGCAGCTTATCATTCAAATTTCTACTTGAATTTAAAAAATGCAAATATACCAAATTATAAATGCAACTTATCATTCAAATTTCTACTTGAATTTTAAAAATGCAAATATACCGAATCGTAAATGCAACTTATCATTCAAATTTCTACTTGAATTAAAAAATGCAAATTAATATTCAAATATGTACTTCTTCAATCCAGCGTATGAATGCAAATGCTTGTGCTTTTATGCATGAAATGACCAATGTATTCCCACCACTATTTGAATTTCAAATACACCAACCACAAATTAAATGACCAATCTCATATAAGAGTGAGAAAGTGCACGTAATTCATAGTGCAAATTTATTTTCAAGTGTTGCATTCCCTATTTGAGCGCTGCATTCCCTGTTTGAGCGCTGCATTATTTTCTGCAGTCAGCACTGGTTTATTCTTTGCACTCAGCGTTGTTTTATTCTTTTCTCTTTCCAATTTAAGGTTGGTACCAAATATTTCTTATTTTTATAAATTATTCTCTTCTCTCTTCTTTTAATTGTTTTATTGTCTGTGAACAACCTTGAATGTTGTTCTCTTCTTTTATTTGTTTAAAGCTTCTACACATGCTCTGTAATGTCTTTTAAAAGGCTTGACAACATTTTTCATTATAGGCTTATGAATGTTCATTATAAGCTTATGAATTAACATTCATAACTATGTAATGAACTATGGTGTCATCCATAAGCCTATAATGAAAAGACAAAATGTGAAGCCTTCCAAAAGACAGTGCAAAGGAACATTATCAAGCTTTTTAAAAGATACCATAGTTAATTCTAGGTTTATGAATGCTACATTATCCTGTGAAATAATTGAACATTGTTGTTTCAATCATGAGAAGATGTATTTCTTTTTAATATAGTGTATTCCTAGTTTGAATCATTTGGTTGACTTATTTCTAGGGCTTAATCATTTCTCTGTTAGATATTTTGGGTATAATCATTTGTGGGTGTCGAGGGTTTCTATTTGTTCTCTTCTAATGTGTGTGCATAACTTGTTTTCATGAATTTCTTGTGGTGATTTTCGTAGCTCATTAAAGGCTTATGAATGCTACATTATCCACTGTAATTATTGCAATATATGTGACAAAAATAAGGAACATTGTTGATTTAATCATGATAAGATGTTCTATTTCTTTTTCATACACGTATCTATTTATACACACGTATATATATATATATTTATATACGCGTATGTGTGTGTGTGTACACACACACACACACTCTTATATATATACATGTTTATATAAGTGTACACATATATACAAGTAACGATGATTTCACATACACATATGTATATATATACATACACATATGTGTATATATATATACACACACACACACACACACACTTATATATACATGTTTATATAAGTGTACACATATATACAAGTAACCATGATTTCACAAATTTTTTATTAATGAATGCATGTGCATAACTTGTTTTCATGATTTCCTTGTAGTGCACAACTTGTTTTCATGAATGTTTAGGGGTGATTATAAAATAATCACTCTAGCACTTTAATTGTTTGTGTCAATATCTTATTATAACCTTTCGATGACCCCATTTACCCTCAGTTGACCCCACAATAAATCACATTGAAACCACTGCTATCCAACCGGTGTCACATAACCAACGTTGGGTTACCCATTCAGTGCCCATCGATAACCCTAAAACCATGCTATTTTGCCTCCTTGTTTTCTCTTCACGCCTCTTCTCTGCTTCATGTGATGCTCCAATCACAAGTAACAATGATTTCACGAGTTTGTTATTATTCAATGCGTGTGCATAATTGGTTTTCATGATAGAAATATCCTATCACAATTACTTGTTGAAAATAATGGAAAGTGTGTACTAAGAGGGGAGGGGTGAATCAGTACCTCTAAATTTTTTATCTCTTTTATCCTTTAACCTTTATGTAATCAATTGTTCATCCAACCATTTGTTCTATACTATCTTTGTGTAAGACATATCAATTCTTTAACTCAATCAAACATGTAAACATTCATAAAATTAATTGACTCACAACACATGATATGATGGCTCAGAAAACCTTTGTAAGAAAGTAAAAACTGCGGTGGGGATAGCACCCACAAATTCTTCACTATTTGCAGATTGGAAGGGGCCGATTAAGGATTACAATTTGATCACTTCTGATGATCTACCCTGTTAGGAGTATCTGTGGAGACCTGTTAAAGTGTACTCTGTTAAGAGCTTTAGCAACACTGTTTAGTGTGCACTTAGTAAAGAGATTTACAATAGGATTGTTAAATCCACCTTCCTTGAAAGGATTTTTACACTTTGCTTCACTTGTTAGAATGTAAGCAAATTACTCATTGACCTGAGTGTATGTAATGTAATTTTTCTGATTACAGATCCATTCAAGATTACATGTATAAATGTATCACCTAATGTGATTGAATAATACCTCTGTTGCTCGGTAGCCTCTGTTCTTGGTTCTTGATAACCAAATTCACCTTTTGTTGTTCTACTTCTTGAAACTCTCAGTCTGATCCATAGATGTTCTCGTTGGCTACATTCATCCTCTCATACTTGATAAATAATTATTACAACATCTATTTATAAGGTAGATTGACGTAATGTAGTTTCACGTAAAATAAACTTAACTCTATGATCACAGGTTTACAACTTTACCTTGATCTCGTAGTTTGCATGTTTTAAATCAGTTAGACTGATTAAAACACTTACAATAAATTTCTTGTCCCTTAAATAATGGTTTTAAAAAAAAATCAAGACTCTATAAATAGAATATGAATTTTTATCTGACGTGGAAGTTAGATCCACTTTTTCCGGGATGTAACTAACTTTTGGTGTCTGATGCTCGGTTTGCATAGAAAGTTTGTTCATTGGGTTCCCTTGTTTTGTTGGGTTCCCGTCTTTTCTACTTGTCAGTTTTCATTGTGCTTTGCTTTTCGGGTTGTTCCTTGTTAGTTTCCTCTTAGCAATATCAGTTTTCACTTCGCATTGTATCTTGTGTTTACACTTTGACATGTTCTGTCAGTTTTCTTTTATTAATTCTTTCGGTGTAGATGTCACCGATGGTTTTCTTTGCATACTAATGGAAAAATAATGTCATCATTACTATCCATAGGGAACCATAGAACCATGTATACTACGAATAATTAGTCATACTGTCATATTGGTATCATTGAACTGTTTGACGCACATAATTAGACTGTATGCATTTTCCTTCATTTTATCTATTGGACATTGAGTGTATGCATTTATGTTATGTCCATCTCCCACTTTAAACAAAAATTGTTATTGTATTCACTTGCACTTCATACTTGCATGTACATACAAGTATTATTATTATATGTGATAGAAATAGGGAACATTGTCGATTTAATCATGACAAGATCTTGTATTATTGCAATATGTGTGACATAAATAGGAAACATTGTCAATTTATGTTAGTAATAACTAAGAGGGGGGGGTGAATCAGTGGCCTCAAATTTTCATCTCAATTTAAACTTTAATCCACCAATCAATACTTCTCAAATTATTAAGTCCTTACAAGATGTATGCCTTTGAAATATTTGAAACAAATAATTGTCTGTCGATTTACCTTGTCTGTCATGTTTCTCCTTGATAACCGATAAGCAGTAAACTGTATTTACCGATACTCAGAAAATATGCAGAGTATACCAATCAATCCATAAATGCATATGTAGAATGTAAAACACTAAAGTAATTAACCATACACACATAACACAAGGATTTTAACGTGGAAACTCTATTAAGGGAAAAACCACTAGGACCGGTACCCCAAATTTTCACTCTTCTGAAGTGAGCCCTTTTAGGAGCCAACCCTGTTAAAGGTTACAAACACACTGCTAAGTGCGACCTTGTTAGAGGATTTTCAATATATAGGTTGTCACTAAGTATCTGGCATCTACGCTACCATCCTTGAATCAGTCTCATGACTGTCAATAGGCTTTATGCAAATCTTACTACCATCCTTGAATTAGCCTCCTTCTTAAACTGTCAATAGGCTTTAGGTAAGACCGGTGTTACTATCATGAGTCAACCTTCTGGTAATCTGTTAGGATATACCTCAGTTACAAAAGACTGTTAAGTCCTGCTCTGTTAAAAGACTTAATGCTTCAATGGTTAAATTGAAACAAAATGACTTGTTTCTAATACAACTGAATTGCATATTTTCAGATCTATTTACTTACAATATCTTTCTGATCAATGTATCAATATAATTCCTTTGTACTTAACTCTTTCTGCTCTATGATGCTGTTGCTTCCCTGTCCGTCGGTGTCTACAGAATTCTTTAGCTCTCCCTCAGGTTGATTGATCAGGACTGCATAGAGTTAATCATTCATCAGTTTCTTCTTCAGCATCTTCTTTCAGTTCACTCCCCCGTGTATCTAATTTCTTATTTTTTACCACCTCTGAGAATGAATTATCCTTGTCTCTTAAATAGACATGATAGTCCTTAATTCTTAGTTCTTGATTCTTGGCGTGAAAAATAATCCAGCCAAATTGATTTACGGCTTTAACTCCTAATTTATCTCATAGTTATCTTCTTGCCAACTGTGTAAATCATCTTTAAGTCACTTACTTAACTGTGGTCGAATAAAACAAATCAAACAACCAGTTAAGTCTATCTTTTAGCTTTGCTAGCTAGATATTTTTTCATTTTATGATCTCTCTATTCTATCGGTCAATTCTGCAGTTCGTTGCCGGTGACTACTGCCAGTTCCGTCGGTGTTGTTTCAGTTAGCTTTAGGATCTCCATCCATTGGGCATCATTGGATCTTGCTCATCGGGCAACACTATTTTTAGCTCGTCAGGCATCCTTTGACTCTACTTCATCTGGAAATACTGTCTTCTGCTTGTCGGGCATCACTTGTGACTTTTATCTATGTCTTTACCGATGGTGTGCACTCCGCTGGTGTATTATGTCACTTAGTGAATACTTGAATTTTATGCATTGCTGAAAGTATAACCTCTATTCTATTGATTCTCTGAAGTCTTTGGCATTATGTATATGATAATACAGATGATATCAAGTTGACATCAATGACAATACAAACCATTAACTGATTTAATGTCTTGCATTATCTTCAACTTAATATAGTCAACCATTTAATCAGTTACATGTCATCAATTTAATCATGTGAATATGTTGTATTTTTGCAATATATCTGATAGAAATAGGGACATTGTCAATTTAGTCATGATAATATGTTGTATTACTGCCTCTTCTCTGCTTCATGTGATGTTGTAATCACAATTAACAATGATTTCACAAGTTGTTTATTGTTCAATGCGTGTGAATAACTGGATAATGATTTCAAGTATTTTTAAAGACGCCATAGTATGCATTTCTATTATATCCATCTCCCATTTTAAACAAAAAATGTTATTGTACTCACTTTCACTTCATACTTGCATGTACATACACACTAACATACATACACACTTACATGTGCACATTTGTATATTCATGTGCACACATACAACATATACATATATATGTGAGTGTACACTTACATTGAGTAAAGTTTGCAAACAAAATATGTTCGTAACATGTTCTCCTTATTTTGAATAAGTAAGTCCAGGTATGTTGTCATTGTTTTCACAGTGAACAAGCATGGCAAGAAAGAAAAAGTCAAGGATAGTGAACAGTGGTAGCATAACTGATATAGTTTCTCCAGGTGTGCAGTTAATAGAATAAGTGGATGCAAATGAAGAATTTGTTGCACAACAAGATTCTGTTGCAGATCGCATGGAAGGAAAGTGAAACACAAGGATAGTTAAGAGGGTTAAAATAACTATTAGAGTTACTCTAGGTGTGCACTACATAGAATAATTGATGTACATCAAGAATCTATTGTTGTTCCTACTGGAAATGTACAAGTGGATGCAACAATAGATAGTGGAGTGGAGGTTAACACAAGTAATGTTATCCATCCACCCTCATTATCAAAGTGGACACAAGATAACATGGATGTTGTTGTTACAAGCATATAAAATGGTGAGATTTCAATCAGGGGTGCATCAAAGAAGTGGCACATACCTTCTTTTAGCTTGCGGGCATGGCTAATGGGAACAACAGTGACTAAGCGTAAGGGCCCAAAAACAATCCTCATTGTTAAAGAGAAGGAAGAAGTTCTGGAATGGTGCAAGTCCATGATAGATATGGGGAAAGGGCTAGAAGTTAGGCACTTGCAGTTGACTGTTGCCTAGATTACTGCAGGAAGGGTTACCCCTTTCACGGATGGAATGTCAGGAAGATTGTGGTGGCACGGTTTTAGACACCACCATAAGGACTTGACAATCATAATAGTAGAAGGTATGGATGCAGAGGGCTATAATAGATCTCCCTAGTGTCGTAGCATGTTTCTATGACAACTTGGAATGCATATACAACCTTAACAATTATAGGTCTAGCAAAATTTGGAGTGCGATGAAATAGGTGTGCAAGCTAGAAAGAACTATGGTATGCGAGTAATTGCACATAGGGGAACAAGATTTGTCCCACGTCTAATCTCAAAAATTAGGGAGGGGATCATTGTCCTTTCCTGTGTGGGCATTACTGGTTTGAGGATACCTAGATTTTACTTGTTTAAAGCGAAGAGGCATATTAAAAATTACATTGTCAATTGCAAGCCAGGGGCATGCATGGAAATACAGGAACATGCATGGATGACAAAGGAATTTTTTCTAAATTGATTGGAACACTTTGCAAGAAACATCCTTGGTGGAGTGTCCCCCTCAAACAAGACACTTCTTATATTTGATGTTCATGACAGTCATGTGGCATTTAATACTATTGAGCAAGCAAGATGTATAGGAATAGACCTTCTCACACTTCCTGTACATACCAGCCACAGGTGTCAACCGTTGGATGTGAGTGTGTTTTCACCTTTCAAAACATACTTCAAACAACATAGGAACCTACGGTTGGTCAATATTCCTCAATTAGAAATTGGTCGCAAAGAGTTGGCAACTCAGGCCAGCAAAGCATTTACGATGGCATTGACTCCCACCAATATAATTAGTGAGTTTCATAGGAAAGGAATATGGCCTTTGAACATGGGTGTGTTGGTGCATGATATGAGGTCAAGTGAGGTTTTTCTGTAGATGAGGATAAGGCTGCAACATATTCAGATCACGAACACCATGAAGCCATAGTAGATGTTGTTGCAAAGGCAATCGTAGTTCAAACATTTATGCAATTGAATGACTACGGTGAAGAGAAAATGGATAATTTTGTTGCATGGTACAGTGACCATAATCAAAGGTCACCACCAAATGCAGATGTCCAAGCACACCCATCCAACCAAGAGCACCCACCAAACCATGAGTAGCCAACCAAAAATGGTGTAGAGAGTGTTGCACAAGGGTTGAGCTTACCAAATCTAGCTACAATACCTGATTGGTTGCATGAGGTAGTAACTAATATTGGTCAACCAATTAATTGTGTCGAGGAGGATCTTTCTCTCTCACTTCCATCACCACCACATGTTGACCCGACAAACATGATTCACTACTTCACAAATTAATCAAATTGGGATGAGTTGGATACTCAAAACTATGAGGATGTACTTGAAGCAAGTGACCATGATGGTGACACTGACTTTGTGGTATGTACAGAAGATCCTGCAAACACTGATCAACCAAATAACACTGCTAGCAGATTCCTTATTTTACTAGTGCAAAGGATGCAACAATGTAAATGTGGTGCACGCTTAGGGGTGCTTTGTCTAAGCAGAAAGTCATAGGTACTCACATCTGATGAATATGTTGGACAAATGGAAGAGCAAGATTGGATTAAGAAGCGAATGGAGGAGAATGAAAAATGAAAGAAGGACCAGATAAGGGAAAGGAAATAAGAAAGAGAGGCAAATTCAGCAGCAACTAAAATTATGAGGGTAGAGAGAGTTGAATAGAGATTGAGAGATGATGTAGAGAAAGAAAAAAGGGTTGGGGAGAAAGAAAAATGGGCAGAGGATAAGGAACATCGAAAGGAAGAGTTGAGGAAACCAAGAGAAGAGAAGAAAAATATGCCACAAGACATAGATCCAACAAGGGAAATACATCTACCCAATGCACAAGCATTACAGTCTGTGCTTCTGCTGAAGATATAGTCCTTGCACCTGAACCAATCACATTTAGCACTCCTAGTACACCTCTTCCATCTCAACACCCTATACTTCTTGAAATGTACAATGCACTAGCCTCGATGTTAGAAACCATTAATGCATAGGCATTGAAAGCCCCTCAATCCTCCTCATAAGGGTCAACCAATGGTGACCAGAGTAATGCAATACTAGCCCAACTAGTAAATATAATTAAGAACACACTGACTCATACAACAACTCCTAGAAGGGGAGAGAGTGTTGGAACTCGAAGTGTCAGTCCTATTCCTTTTCCCAGTTTTATGGAAAAATAATGGAGCTCATTTTGGATGTGGCTTCCCTATTATTCTGCTAGAGTTAAATGCAATCAACTATAATGGGTGAGGAAGCCATTTTTTGGGGTTTGATATCGAATGTAATTTTTTGCAAAGTTATGGGTTTAACGTTTTGAAGCAGTGAATGATAGATAGAAATACATACAGTCATTGTTCAATGGATTGAAATATGAAATGTGTAATTCATACTATCATTTTTGTCTATTGAATGCATGACTACTTATTCATAGTATACATTACACCACAAGACAATGATAAACCAGTTATGCACATGCATTGAACAATATGTTGAATAAGTAGTCATGTTGTCATATGTTAAATGTACCAATACATTGACAACATGATGTTAGAGTACCTGACAGGGGAGGGTGAATCAGTGTCCTCAAAAATATTCCAATAAATCAACCCAAAAACTTAGTACCACAATTATAAGCCTCTAGTTATCTTCAGTCCTACAAGATGAATACCTTGAAATAAACTTAACAAATAACTACTGCTTGAAGTTCACTGTTAAACCTTATTCTTTAATGTTTACCGAATACCAGTCTGTCATTTACCAAAATACAGTAAATAACTTAGTGTATACCGATCAATCCTATTTTAGTAATATGTAAAGAAAAACATGAAAGCAATGACTCATAAACACATTTGACACGTGGATTTTTAATGTGGAAACCCTGTTAAGGGAAAACCCACTTGGGACTGGTAACCCAAAACTTTCACTCTTTTGAAGTGAGCTCGATGAAGATCCAACCCTTTTAAAGGTTACAAACACACTGTTATGTGTGACCTTGTTAGAGGATTTAAATAGAATAGTTTTTCACTTGATATCTGGCATCTCTATGCTATCTTTATGACCAAACCATGTATAGTTTGTCACTTAATATCTGGCATCTCTATTCTATCTTCATGACCAAAGTTTTTGATAATCCTTAGGATGTATCTCAATATATAAAGGATTGTTAAGTCCTTCTTGGTTAAGAGAATTTCTGATCCAATGGTTAAATTGAAACAGTAAATGATCTGTTCACATATACAACTATATTTTACAGATTTTCAAATCTATTGTAATCTCATAATACCTTTCTGATTAACGTTTCTTTTCAATACATTTGCTCCACTTCTTTCTATTCGGTGATGTTGTGCTTCTCTGTTGCTTAGTGTCCACAGAATTATCTTTTTTCTTCAACTTGATGTTAGAGTATTATTACTTTATACTTATTAATTAAATCATATCGATTTAATTATATAATTTTATATTACTCTAGTTACTTAAGCTTCACTTAGGTACATTATTAATTAATTATTAATTAATAATGT
>MU226652.1:284660-329956 GCA_018584345.1 Thuja plicata | reverse complement strand
AGTTTCATAAAAAAATGCATTGTATACATACGATAGTTTCATGACAATCAAACATGGCAACCTCCTTAATAACTCTTTTCCTTAGCACATGTCTCTATAGATTTGTCTCCTTTGCTTCTTTCTAGAAACAAATGAGTTGTAATGTTAAAGATTTTTTGGAGGATGGCCAGGACCTGCAATTAAAATTTAAAAATGTGGGACTCACTGTTGTAGTAACAATTCAATCTAATTCCTGCATTAAAAGTACAAAAAAATGGAGGGACTCACAAAGAGAACAACAATTTTACTTGCAGCAAAAAGAAGAAGGATTTGGACCAATTACAGTTTTTTTTTGTTATATTCGCTCATTGTTAGAAATAAACCTATCGGTAACTTGCCATAGACATTGTGTTCACAGTTTCTCAGAATTTTTTTTGGACACCCACTTTTTCCATATATCTTTACTTTGAAATAAGACCAACCAAGGTACTTAAACAACAAAAAAGAATGCAATTCAATTCTATAATGATGCACAAATTCTTCCCAACTCTATCGAAGCTCCAATCCTTTACCAGTACTACATAGTTTTGCAACCAAACGAGGTCTTCTTAATCATTTTGGGATCCTTGGGTCCAGCATAACCACATTTTGGATGGTCCTATTAGAAATCTCACTTCTCATATTTGGAACAAATGCAAGAGGAATAGTCTTTAATAAAGTAAATATAATATCGATAGGGTTTAAAGTAAACAGAATACCAATTGGGTTTAAAGTGAACAAAATAACAATTGGATTTTCAAAAATATGAAAGAAGATGGTGACAAAAGGTGTATATGTATTGGTGCTACTTGCTTTCCTTCAAAGTCCCTAAGCATAATTTTTAAGAAGAAAGAACACCCATCAGAGTTCACTTTGCCTTTGAATTTCTTCTTACCATGATTTCTAAAGCAATCCTTAATGAAATCCTTAGTGCACTCTATGCAAGGAATAAAAATGTCCCTTGTTGCTTCATTCTCCATATCAAATTTAATGCAATCCTTAATGCACTCTATGCAAGTATATCACCAAAAAAGGTATGCATCGCAAGGAAATAATGAAAACCAGTTATGCACATGCATTAGAAATGAATAGACATAAACCCTCGACACCAACAAATGATCATACCCAAGATATATGGCAGTTGTCCTTATGTGCATGTTTATTAATCTAGATCAACTTATTAACTTATTTGAATTTAATGGACCACAATAAGATCATAACATACATAAATTAAACTGTTGTTGTATCCATAAATAGGAATGATGAATGTCCTTGCACCCAAGAGAAAAGCATGCATGTATTGGCCCAAAATATTGTTCCTCTCTTTCAACCAAACTACACCAACATGATCATATGGTGTTACAAGGGCCAACAATGTGTCTTCTTGCACATCCAAATATGTGACACACAATTGGTCCTTGCAACACCTATGCCCCTATTGATGAGTGAAAGTCAAGAATAGAGAAACATACAATATGCAAAATAAGAAATAATTGGTACCAACCTTAAATAGGAAAGAGCAGAGAATAAAACAACACTGACTGCAGAGAATAAAACATCGCTCAAACACGGAATGCAACACTTGAAAATGAAATTTACACTAATTTTTGTAGAAGCCTAACTATTTTATTGTACGTCAACAATCTTGAAGGTTATTGGAACAATTATGCTCCTTTGAGGTTGTTGACAGACAATAAAATAGTTAATAGAGACAATAAAATAGAAACACTCAAGGTTGTTCACAAATAATAAAATAGTTAATAGAAGAGAGAAACATTGACGATTGTTCACAAACAATAAAAAGTTAAAAGATGACAACAATAGTCAAGGTTGTTTGCAGCCAATATAACAGCTATAAGAAGAGAGCAACAATGAAGGTTGTCAATAGACAATAAAATAGTTAAAAGAGTTAAAGCCAATTTGCACTGAGAACTACAGAAACTTCCTCATAATTATACGAAATTGGTCATTTAATTTGTGGTTTTTGTATTTGAAATTCAAATAGTGGTAGGAATGCATTGGCCATTTCATGCATAAAATCACAAGCATTTGCATTCATACAGTGGATTGAAGAAGTACATATTTGAATACAAGAACTTGCATTTTTTAATTTAAGTATAGGATCATAGTTCACTATAGGATCATGAATGCTACATTATCCACTAGTAATACACCGTAGTAAAATGAGTAATGCAAAATAATTTCACTGCATAATGTATCATTCATAAGCCTTAATAAGCTATGGTGACTTTAAAAAGACAAGAAATCATTATCCAGTTATGCATACGCACTGAACAATAACCAACTCATGTAATCATTGTTAATTTTCATTAAAACATCACATGAAGCAGAGAAGAGGCAATAATAAAATATATTCTCATGATTAAATTGACAATGTTCCCTATTTCTGTCACATATATTGCAATAATACAACATCTTCTCATGATTAAATCAACAATGTTCCCTATTTCTATCACATATAACAATAATACTTGTATGTACATGCAAGTATGAAGTGAAAGTGAATACAATAATAATTTTTGTTTAAAGTGGGAGATGGATATAACATAAATGCATACGCTCAATGTCTAATAGGTGAAATGAAGGAAAATGTATATAGTCCAATTATGTGCGTCAAGCAGTTCAATGATACCAATATGACAACATGACTACTTATTCATAGTATACATGGTTCTATGGTTCCCTATGGATAGTTATTGGGCTAGGATATTTCTATCGTGAAAAGTAGTTATGCACATGCATTGAACAATAACCAACTTGTGAAATCATTGTTACTTATTATTGGAGCATCTCATGAAGCAGAGAAGAGGCGCAGAGAGAAAACAAGGAGGCAAAATGGCACAGTTTTAGGGTTATCGATGGGCACTAAATGGGTAACACAACATCAATTATGTTGCACCGCTTGGATAGCAATGGTTTCAATGTGATTTATTGTGGGGTCAACTGAGGGTAAATGGGGTCATCGACAGGTTGTAATAAGATGTTGACACAAACAATTAAAGTGCTATAGTGATAATTTTATAATCACCCCTAAACATTCATGAAAACAAGTTGTGCATATATTTATGTGACATATATTGCAATAATACAACATCTTCTCATGATTAAACCGACAATGTTCCCTATTTTTGTCACATATATTGCAATAATTTCAGTGGCTAATCTAGCATTCATAAGCCTCTAAGGAACTATGAAAATCACTTGAAGGAAATCATGAAAACAAGTTATGCACCACAAGTAAATCATGAAAACAAGTTATGCACACACATTAGAAGAGAACAGATAGAAACCCTCAACACACACAAATGATTAGACTCAGAATATTTAATAGAGAAATGATTAAGCCCTATAAATAAGTCAGCCAAATGATTCAAACTACAAATACACTATGTTAAAAATAAATACAACATCTTCTCATGATTAAATTGGCAATGTTCCCTATTTATGTCACATATATTGCAATATTTAACAAAAACCCTCGACACCCAGAAATGATTATACTCAAAATATTTAACAAAGAAATGATTAAGCCCTAGAAATAAGTCAGCCAAATTATTCAAACTACAAATACACTATATTAAAAAGAAATACAACATCTTCTAATGATTAAATCGACAATTTTCCCTATTTTTGTGACATATATTGCAATAATACAACATCTTCTCATGATTAAAATGACAATGATCCCTATTTTTGTCACATATATTGCAATAATTTCAATGGATAATCTAGCATTCATAAGCCTCTAAGGAACTACAGAAATCACCTGAAGGAAATCACGAAAACAAGTTATGCATACACGCATTAGAAGAGAACATACAGAAACCCTCGACACCTAGAAATGATTATACTCAAAATATTTAACAGAGAAATGATTAAGCCCTAGAAATAAGTCAGCCAAATAATTCAAACTACAAATACACTGTATTAAAAAGAAATATAACATCTTCTCATGATTAAATCAACAGTGTTCCCTATTTTTGTCACATATATTGCAATAATTTCATAAAAACAAGTTATGCACATGCATTAGAAGAGAACAGGCAAAAAACAAGTTATGCAACACAAGGAAACCACAAAACAAGTTATGAAATGCCAGGAATTCATGAAAACTAGTTATGCACACACATTGAACAATAAGAAACTCATGAAATCATTGCTACTTGTGATTGGAGCATCACCTGAAGAAGAGAAGATGCACAAAGATGGACCATCATGAGCAGAGAGGAGGCACGAAGCAAAAACAAGAAGGAAAAATGACCAAAAAAAGGTATGAAGAGCACAGTTTTAGGGTTATCGATGGGTAATTAATGGGTAACCCAACGTCGGTTATGTGGCACCGCTTGGACAACCATGGTGTTAGTGTGATTTGTTATGGGGTCAGTTGAGGGTAAATGAGGTCACCAACAGGTTATAATAAGATGTTGACACAAATAATTAAAGTGTTAGAGTGATTATTTTATAATCACCCCTAAACGGAACAAAATCACAAACAATTTGGTCATGGGTGCAATAGCGATCGGTTATTGGGTCTAAAGTGATTATGTTTTGAATATTTTATAGTCGCCAATTGGGGGGTTTGGGGGTGGGTACCAGGCGCCACTTTTGAAATGTCACTTTTTGACCACTTTGTGATTGACGATCTCTACAAATAGATCCATGAATACCCAAAAGCCAAAACCTTAGCTTTAAGCTCTTGTCTCACCTACAGAGACACACCAAAAAAATCTAGGAAATCCGCTTTACGATTTAGGAGTTCTAGGTGCATGAAGTTAGCCTGGGCGGCTACTGGGTCCTCTTCCCTAATTTAATATTTGATTTTTGATTATGGGGAAGTAGTACAACTTCCCAGAATTACTCATTTATGTGTTCATCATTGGAAGTAGTTAGCTTTCAATAACATAAAGGGACGCAGTTACATAATGTACCTTTAATTAAATTTGAAAAATGGAAAATAGAGTTGATTTTGGTGAAATTTTCAACATTTCTTTTTCATGATGCATATTTTGTGGTGGAAATCTATAAAAAAAAATTTGGAAAAAAATAGTATTTTTGTGAATCTGAAAAAAATAATAATTTATTTTTAGTGCATTGTAAGCGCCTATTTAAAGAATGTGTTAGTTGAAAAGTTTGAATTGGTAAATCAATTATCTTGTATAAATAAATATGGAAAAAGTGTTGGTCTATAAATTTTATTTTTTTTAATTGGTATTAGATATTTTAATTATATTTATTTTATTTAGTTAATAATTATTCTATTTTATTTATAACACAATATTTTGTTTATTTGAATCAGTCAAAATACAAATATATATTTTTACTCATTTTTTTATTATACATTTGTATTTATATTATGTATTTAATTAGTCATTAAAGATCCTACTGCATTTCATTATAGTTACATATCATACCTTACATCAAAAGATATATGTTCTAATTTGATACTTCAATTTCATAGTCATTTTTAAAAAAAAATCATTATTACATGGACATCAATTAGTCTTTGATCTTTATTAAGATTAATATGCTTATACTTAATTTACTATCACTTATGATAACTTTGCAGAATTTACAATAATGAAGGAACACATAGAAAGGTACATTGAACCTAGGAGTTATTTTAATATGCATCTCATAAATATCTATCATCAATAAAATTGATCTAGTATATTCAAATATATAGCTTGCCAGCTACACATTTCATCATTTGTGATTTTAAAGGTTACTCTATAAAAGGAAGTTGATATGTATACACTTTGGAAGACCATTTGAAGGAAGAGAATAAGGTAGAATAAAGTTGGGGATGGATTTCTTTTGTTTCGTCTTATAAATCTATAATATAAACCTTATAGTCAAGTAATTGAAGCTTAATATGTTATAAAAATAATGTGAAAGGTTACAATGTTCTTGTGCTTGTAACAAATAAATAATATATTACTTTGTTGTTGGTTCTCTCACACTAATAAAAATTCAAAATTCTTTTCTTTTGTAAAAATAGATGTTTTTAACGTACTCTTGTTTGAATAACATGACTAAACTAATTGAGAGTGGGGTAGTAAATATAAGAGTTATAATGGAATTTCATTTATGATTGAGAAACTAGAACTTACATGTTTACGTGATAGAATAATATGGATTAACTAAAAGTTAGTAAATGTAACATGTTAATTTTCTAAAATATAAGGAATAAAACACCAAAACAATCAGGTTTGACTTTAGATAAGACTAAGTCTTTCCGCTCATGCAATGACATACAAAGTTGGGGTCTTAAATATAAGAGTGAAACAAGGAAAGTGACAAAAAGAAAATAAAAATAAAAACATACTCTAGTACTTGTGGACAAAGAATGAACACATTATAAATGCGTGGTCCTACAATAGTGTGTCCCACTTTTTGGCCAACTTTGACACTAAGATCAATATTCTGAGAAAAGACTTCACTTTCAAACACCTGTTGCCGCAAAACTATTAGGAATTTGAAGATGATGTAAACTAAAGGCTTTTAGAATTTTCTCTCTAGTTTATAAATATTTTTTTTAAATAAATAAAATTCATTTAAATTCATTTTTCCTTCTCCTTCAAAAAGTGGTTTGTGTGAAAAAATAGTGTTTTTAAGGAGTGACTGTCGCTTGGATCAACATAATTTTTTTTTAAAACATAATAACGATGTAATTCTTTCGAGGTTAATTTTGTAACTTCAATATATAAATGATGAAATTGGTTTCATTCATTTTAGGTCAATATTTCATACTTTATTAAGTTCTAAAGTGACAGTAACTGTAATTTAGACATAAGGTCACTTGGATCGCTCTAACTTGATCTATATATATCAAAATTCATTTTTTTTCTTTTTTTTCATAGAAAGGTAACACAAATACTCTTTTCCTACATATTTTTCAATTATTTTTTTCCTAATTTACATTTTTTCCCAAAGCATCGATGAGAGAGGTTGCTAAATGGCTAGACAACCTTTGTTTAATTAAACTAAAAATAGAAAGTCACAATGAACTCAATATATATTAAAATCATAGTCATTGTAAAGATTATTTTGAGTAGAATAATCTGCTATTTGGGTTTTAGAATATTGATTTATTTGGTCCTTGATTGAGACCTTCAAAGGGAAAAAATTTGCAAAAATTTGTTGGCTTTGGAGAGAAAGGCCAAATTTAGGGGGTTCGCTCAAACACCCCTTCTAGTGAAGGGGGTTCAAGCGAACCCCCCATGGAAAATTTGTACAAATTTCTTGTTTTTGTTTATTCACAGTGTTAGATCGAATTGGGTCTAGTTTGAGCAAACCCCCCATCTCATCTAGTTCGAGCGAAGGGGTTTTTTTCCTTCGTGCGAACACCCTTATTCGCTCGAAGGGGTCAAAAATGAAAACAAATCATCCACGTAATTTTTCTTCATGCCTAAAAATGGGACACATCTTATTGGGATCACCCAAATGTTTTACACATTTTGTGCAAGTGCATCACACAAAGAAAAAAATGGTGAGACTTTCAATTTTATCTTTCTATAGGAGAATCCAAATGTAGGAGGCACCAAAAAATGAAGAGGATATCAAATTCCCTTACCAGGTTCCTCTTTACTCAATACCTATAATTCATTTCTCAATGTTTTTTCAAGAAAACATAATTAAGTTGAAATGTTTAATTGGTGTGCAATTATGAAACACAATTTTAATTTGAAATTCTTCCTACACTTCTTTTCTGGTTAAACATAAACCATCTTTTTTATTAGAGTTAAAAAGGTTTTGAAGCGACCCCAAAACCCAAGTTACAAAAAGGAACTTCTAGCACTAAGAGAAAACCAAACACATACAGGTTGTTGGTCAATAGAAAAATAAATGGAAACAAAAAGAGTCAACAGACCCGAATGCCTACTAGAGGTTTTTTAAAAATTTAATTGCTTCTACATTCTTTCAAAACAATCTTTCATATATTTTCTAAACATCATGGACAATATGGGATTGATCAATCTTATCTTTTTGACACGGCTATACATTTTGTTGAGGGGCCAATAATAGGTCTTGTACCAATGTCATGTTGATCCACAATAAAACTCTTCCCTTTGTCTTCCACAATAATAGAAAGAGAGATAGAGTTTCCTTTAGTCAAACCTTTGATATCTTGCACCTTCTCATTCAGTTGTTTGAGATCATTTATACTATTGTGCATGGTCATTCCCCTCATAGTCACAACTACCCTCAGCTTATCATGTACCTTATTTATGGTCTCTTAAAGAAGCCTAATCTTTTCCTCAAGCTCTATCTTCATAGTTTTCACACTCTTGGCCACATTTTGGATAAGAGAAAGAATTTAATCAACATTGTTCAAAATTGAATTTATGTTCAATATATTCTTCCCCAAATCTACTTTATCATTAAGGGTAGTAACCCTATCCTTAAGAAAGATAATTCAAAATAATCTATTTGAATAGATTATTTTGTCCCTCTATCACATCATTAGCCACTGTCACCATGTCCCCTATTCTGATGGTAGAAGAACCCTTTTACATAAATTTGCGGGGTGACTTTCTCTATTTCAACAATGATTTCTATATGGAACTCCATCCCTTACGGGTCTATCGTAGAATCTAGGATGTTAATTTTGTCCCTTACTTCCATTTCAATATTCTTTTTAGCATTCACACTAGATTTCTTTGGCAAAGGATTCTTAACATGGGGGTAATAGTCACCTTTTGTCCCCAATCACATATTGAAAAATTTTAGGGCATTTTTTTCCCTCTGTTTACTCTTTTTGAACATTGAGCATCTAAAGGTTTCTTCTTCTTGGAATTTACCCTTCTTAATAGACATACAAATCAGGGATTCTAGAACATACTTCATTGAGGGCACATAATTAGGTTACTCTTTATCAATTTCATACCCATGAGGCCAATTAGGGGCTAAATTATCCTCCTTCATGTGTTTTTTATTACAAATATGATAGTAAGCTTTGTCATCAGATGGGGCATCTTTAGGATTGGTAGAGAAATCAAAGTAATGCCCAAACATCTTTAAGTGTTTGTTTTAACTATTTAGGAGACACCGTAACCAAATATGTAAGTGATACTTGAATAAAAGTTAGATTGCTAAATTGGTTCTAAGGACTACCACTGTGTTTATACATGTTTTCCATGTTGAACACTCTTTCAAACTTGAAGTTGAATCAATCTTATAAAATTTCAATTGACATTAACAATTAAATATTCCTTATTATGTATAAAAATATAAATAAGATAAAGCAATGAATACTATGCACAAGAGAACACCACATTTACATGGAAAACCCTCCGAGACTCATCACCTAATGGTAGTATTATATGAACATCTAGATTAAATTGTAATTGTACCTTGGAATAATTAGGTTATCTCCACCCTCCAGCTCTAGTAAATGATTGGGAACATTCAATAAATTTCATGTGGAAAGAGTGAATTATCTTCACAAGGATCAAGTACCTCTATTGAGATAATGCAAGGGATGATGCAATTGGTTATGTTTAAGTAGGATGTATTTCTTTTTTTTTTAGTATTCACTTCACATGTAAGTGTTCTTATATAGCCATGCTAGTCATTATGTTCACCTCCTAGAGATAGATATGTCAATCTATATTTTGATAATTGCATGGTGTTAATAAGACCTTCTATTAGTATGTTTCTCTTGTTAAGGATCGTTAATGAACTGTATCTAGTTGGATATTGATATTTGTGTATGCTTATATGTGATTATGAAATCATGTGGATGATGTTGATATTGGGTAAATAGATATTCTATTTGGAATATGTGATGCCCACATCTAGCACGAATTCCCATTGAGATTTTTATCATTTTGAAACGATGCTAAGATATTTCATAATGATATTGGGATAGACATTGGTTATGATTGATAGATGGGTTTTGATTTTGGATTATCATGTAGATTTAATTCTCATGTTGATGCTTATTTGATACTTACTTTGATGGACATGGATTTTGATTATTGGATAGATGTGATGTTTATATTGCTCATGAATTAATCCTAGTAATTAGGATGATTGTATATACATGATTACTTAATGCTCATGATCTAATGATTATTATGGACACTCATCATTGTTTGACACTCATCATTATTATATGCATTGGTAATTGATAGGAATTTAATCATGGATGGATTGCATGATCATGAAAGTTAGATAGAGATATATGTTTTAGTGTTGTGTCATCATTTCTTATTGCTTCAGCTATATGTATGTGTAAATGAACCAAGATCCTGGTAAAAAAGGTGGCCACATAATAAAAAGACACAAAATTTCACGTAACCCGATTGAGTAATTGAAAATTTGAAATCACCCAGCTCGGGGAAACATAGCCTAATTTCTTCAAATTAAAAAAAAATTTAGTTCTTCATAACCCATATGCATTATTAAGAACTTAAAGTTCTTCACAACCCATACAAGTTATGAAGAACTATATGTTCTTTTGTTTGGCCATGACCAAACTCATTTTCAACATTGAAAATGATTCGTAGCTTCCCAAATTCTACAAAACCCAATCATTTTTATGGGTATGTGCACCAAATTGTGAACCAAAAAGGGGGGTATAAGTAGACACATTTTTTCTGAAATCGGGTAAACCTAAACTTGGAACAGATGTTTGAGGGTCATGCACTTAAAATAAGATGTGTAAAAAATAAAAATTGTATTACTCTGAATCTATTTTCTAAAATACTAAATTTGTTTAAAAACTGATAAGATTAAGAGGGTCAAACCTCGCGCGCACAAAAACATGTTCCTAGTTTTTTCAAAAAACATAACATAGTTGTTTTTGTGCGCTATAGTTAAGATATAGTTATATTCTGTAGTTTTCAAATCCCTTTGGTAGGATGATAGATAAGAGTGAGATCTAGAAGTTGTGTATTTTTTTGTAATTTTCCAATGAGTATTTTTTTTCTGTGATTTTTTGAAGTGACCGCATCCTGAAATTTTGGTACATGTTCATGCATTGGGCATAACTTGAATCAAAATAATCAAAAATGAAAACTTTTTTTTCAAAAGTGTATAGAATCAAGTGTAGAACAATAATATGTAATTTATTTGTAATTTGGTTAAGTATATCAAAAGTTATTAAAAACATTTGGTCAAGCCACTGGTAAAGAAAATTAAAGTTTACTATGCTAATGTTGTCCAAAAATAGAAAACTTTATATGGTTAGAGTGCTAAGAAGATGTATGAGATTATGGTGAAAATTATAGAGCTACCCCATTGACAAATTGCAAACCTGATGAATATAAAGTCAAGAATTCATCTTACAAGATGAAAAAATGTCTAAAAGAACAAAAATGGAAGGAAAATGAGCCTCCAAGCCTTTGGGTCATTTTCCAAGCCTCTTCCCAAGCCATAACCCAACCGGATTTCTAAATTTAAAATAAGCCGATTGGGTTCTGAAAAGCAAAAATTACATTTTCAACTCCATAACCCGATCGGGTTTGAGAGATTAAAATGCTCAATTTTCACTTCTTCAAACCCCGATCGGGTTATGAAGAAGTAAAAATTATGAATCTCTCTCTCTCTCTCTCTCTCTCTCTCTCTCTAGTGCAGAGTGCACACAACAAAAGTGTAGTTGACCTACCCTCTTTTCCAATTGGATGAAGTCTCCAATTATCCTAATTCTTCAATAGGATTGTAAGGATTGTTTACAACTTCCTTCTCTACACAAGTATATGAATCCCTACTACATTAGGTGTTTCCTTTCAACTAATTCTCCTCCAAGTTCTCAAATTCTATATTTTTTCTAGAGATCCTCATTCTTTTCCAAGACCCAACAATGGGAAACTATCTTGCATCAAGCAATGACTTCCACTAAGGGTTTTACCCCTCATATACACCCCTAAGGATTCACTTTCCTCAATCAACCATACTGTACCAATCTTGCCTACATGAAATCTCAGAATTTACCTTTGTTCCTATGAGGCCTACAATAGTAATATTTTCCTTCAATCCAAGTAATGTAAATGGAACCAAACTTGGCATGTATGGTTATTAAGGTTCTCTATTACTTCCTTTTCAAACCTCAACTAATCAGTCTTTGCAAGCAGTGTAAACTCTAGAACTAGGTGTTTACTGCTTCTCTTTTAGACTGCAATAGTGGTCTTTCCTCCAACTACACCAAGTATATGGGAGTATGATTGTTTGATATGGTTTTAACAGCCACTAGCATCACACTTAAAAGCTACAAAAAATGACAAACATTGTCTCCTACTCTAGCATCCGCAAACTGTCATAAACACTCTATCCAACTGATCAGATTAGGCAAAGTTTTGATGGAATGGTATAAGGATGGGTTCATGAATTTGATGCAGTCATGTAATGGTCTTTTACACTCCCTAAATTCTTCAAAGCATTCAATACATTAAGCTCTAACTCTAAATGTCTGTCTCTAATGTATAAATCTTTCTGCAAAAGTTGAATATATAGCGGATATTCAACCTAGGGCATCACCCTAGAAGCACGATAAAAATCCCCCCAACTCCAAGCTTCAAAAGAAAAAAAATACATAGCCTCAACCTTCTTTTCACCAAGTGGCATTGACTTCCCATTGTGGAAAAGTGAGTTAGGCTCAAAGTTCTATGACAGTGCCAAAATTGAGAGAGTTTTTGACCTGCGACACCAGGGAAATTGATAACTCAAACATACGATCAGAAAAACAATCCAAATCACTTGAAAAATAACATAAAATCAAGCCCCAATCTACTAATATCAACCAATCTTCCTTTTCAATCCATACATGACTTTGTAGGCCAGCAATATGCTCAAAAATGGTAGTTTTCTATTAAAAATGTGCTTCATAGATATCCTATCCCAATCTACCCAATTGGATAAGGTGATTACAACATAAAAGAATCCCCATAAACTGATCTAACTGATGCCAATGTAGTTGTAATTGTTTGGCACTGAATTGTAACATAGGGAGCAACATTTGTGGAAAGTTGCATTTACAACATGTTCCAAAAAATGACAATTGTTAGACAAAACTAAGCAACACTAACATAGAAGCATCCCATGAAGTGAGAAAAGACTCCAAATAGCTCCCAAGGACATAAAAATGGTCAATCATGACCGAAAAACATTTCTGCAACCTAAAACATATGCATAAAAGCACTAAAAACAAGATAGTCCAATTAACTAAGGTATCCTTGGTTTATAAACAAACCAGAGGATCCTTGTCCACACAAGATGAAACAAAAAAAAAACATAGGATGATCTAGGAAACATCCTTTATTACATTGGAAAACAACTAAGAAAACTCAAATCTCAGGTGCCCTGCACCATGCTGCCCGAGACGGAAAACTCAAGTCCCTTTGAGTTGGAGAGTAGAAAAATTGAAACCAGCCTTCTCAATAGCCTCTTTGGATAGCCAAGTGGCATCCTCTAGAGGTTTACCTTTCCACTAAACCAGGTACTCATGATAAGTCTTCCTTCTATTTTTCTTAGATATTCTGGTGTCGAGAATGCAAGCAATCTCCAAGGGTGCAGTCTGGGGTAAATCTTTAATAAACTTCTCATGTTGAGAGCTTAAATCACCTACAACAAACACATCATCTACAACACCTTTGTAAGCATAAATATCAACAATATAAAAAATGGGTGACAAATGAATATGAGGAGGTAAGTCAATGTAATAGGCATTTGAGCCACATTTCTTGAGTATCTTTAAGGAACTAGTTGTTTTGCAATCTTATTCTTTAGCAGTTCAAAAGAATCATTAGCTTCTTTGGTCCAGACAAAGACACACTTTCTTTCCCCTTTGATTGTATTAAGTATAGGGGCACAAACACCACTAAAATCTCTAATAAACTTTCTATAAAAATTGCATAAACCATGGAAACTTTTTACCTCTGATATTGAAGTAGGTGGTGGCCAATTTAGGATAGCTTCAACCTTGGTTGAATCCATTTTAAAACTGCCCTTGGATATGACAAATCCCAAAAACACTAACTCTTCCTGCAAGAAGGAACACTTTTCAATGTTAATATTCAAACCTTCTTCATGAATCCTTTTAAGGACCAAATCAATATGATGTAGATGCTCTACCCTGCTGTTACTAAAAATTAGGATGTCATCCAAGTAAACAACAACAAATTTATGAAGAAAATGTTGCAAAACTTCATTCATTAAACACATAAAAGTGCTAAGGGCATTAGATAAGCCAAATGGCATGACTACCCACTCAAATAACCCTTCATTAGTCTTGAATGTTGACTTCCATTCACCCCCCTCTCTAATCCTTATCTGGTGATAACTGCTTTTCAAATCAATTTTGGAATAGTGTTTATCCCCATCTAAACAATCCATAAGGTCCTCTATTCTTTGCATTGGTAACCTATATCTAATAGTGATCCTGTTGATAGCCCTAGATTCAATACACAATCTCCAAGTACCCTCCTTTTTAGGTGCAAGTACTGTTGGTATAGAACAAGAACTGATACTCTTTATAATTAATCCCTTCTCTAAGAGTCCTTGGATTTGTCTAGAAACCTATACATTTTGTCCTGATGTAATTTTATAAGAAGCTTTATTAGGCAGTGTAGCCTGTGGTATTAAGTCAATGCAATGACTGAATTCTCTCTTGGGTGGTAAGGATTCATTGTTGTTGTCTGCTATAATCCCCTTATATTTATCTAACAAATCTGCAACTTCTCTAGGACCAACACTCCTTAGAGTTTCAAGACATGATTTCTCCTTTCTTTGTACACTCTCCTTAGGCCTAACTACAACAGAAAACATGTTACCTTATCCTCCTTAATTCCTCTAAGGAATTCTTTCTCCCCTACCATCATGACACTATTAACCAACACCTTGTCTTTAGGTTCTTCTATTAAAGGTGTCATTGTGTAAGTTTCCCCATTTTTGGTTAAAGTGAATATGTTGGATTTACCATCATGTTGGGCATTGGTATCATATTTCCAGGGCCTCCCTAGAAGGAGATGGAAAGCACCCATATTAACTATATCACACACTACCTTATCCTTGTACTCTCCTATTTGAAAATAAACCCAATATTTCTCATTAGTTATAGCTTGTTGTTCTTTTCTTAACCAAGATACTTTATAAGGTGTGGGGTGTGGTATCCTCTTCAAACAAGGCTTAGTTACCATTTCAATTGAAGCTAATTTTTCAGTAGAGCTAGAGTCTACAATTATTTTGCATACCTTTTTCTTAATCTTGCATGTGGTCTTGAAGATGGATTTCCTTTGAGGAGGCTCCTTGCTAAGTGGCATATAGAGTGACCTATTGAACATCAAATACTCTCAACTTTCTATTCTAGCATGCTTAGAAGAGGTAGTGGTTTGGTAGGAAGTGGTACTCTAATAGTCTTCATCATGAGTCAAATGCACTCTCCTATCTCCATGACTGTTTGTCCCTACCTTCTCTGGACATCTAAAGGACTGATGACCAACTTGATTGCATGAAAAGCATCTTCCAATGAAGACAGTGGATCCCCTTCCCCCAAATATGCCTCTACTATTTGACCTTATTCCCCTAAAATAACCTCTGTTGTTTTCATTCTCAAAATTTTGACTAATTTTTTCTCCTTGGTTTCTCGGGAAGGATCCTCTTGGATTGAATCTACCCCTTCCTCTAAATGTATTGCCTCTTCCTCTATTATTTTTTTCACCTATCCTCTTTTGCTTCTCCTCAATCTTGAGGAAAATCTGAAAACACTTGCGGATAGACTCCATTATAATCAATGTCAATTCATCTTGAATACTATAGTTAAGACCATTAATGTACCTTGAAATTTTTTGCTTCTCACTTTCATATATCTTTTCCTTGAGAGTTAAATTATGAAATTATTGGGGTATAGGTACTTACATCTAGGTCTTTTTTCTTGAAATTTTTTAGTTTCTTTTGAAGCATTACCTCATAGTCCTCTAGGACAAATTGCTTCTTGATTTCAGTCACCATCCTCTTCCATGTGATGATGGGTTTCTTGTCTTCTTCAACTCTCTCATTTTGGAGAAAGTTCCACCAACTCAAGCTGGTCCTTTACATCTTGATTTTTCTATCTTCACTTTTGGATTGGCAAGTGTGTCCTCACACTCAATAGGACTCTCAAGAGCCTCTACCTAATCCATGCACTCATCAAGATCTAGTTTTCCATGAAACATAGGTAGTTCCCCTTTGTCTTTCTTCCCCACTCTTTCTAGGGCCACAAGTATGGATCTCGGATCTTTAGGGACTAAGTCTTGTCCATGATTTCCCTCATCCTCTTCTTCTTCTCCCTCTGACTCTTCATTCTCTCCTCTTCTTACTTGTCCTTTCAACTTTTCTAGTTCCCTCTTCATAGTTTTGTTTCCTCTCTGACTGCCCTATTTTCAGCTATTTGTTCTTTCACAATCTTTGCTAACTCAACATTGGCAATTCTCAGAGGAATCTCCTTATCCCCATCATCTCCATTAGTCATAATGTCTATTCTATTTTCTTCTCAATCAAATTCTTATGGCTCTAATACCACTTGGTGCAGAGTGCACACAATAAAAGTGTAGTTGACCTACCCTCTTTTCCAATTGGATGAAGTCTCCAATTATCCTAATTCTTCAATAGGATTGTAAGGATTGTTACAACTTCCTCCTCTACACAAGTCTATGAATCCCTACTACATTAGGTGATTTCTTTCAACTTATTCTCCTCCAAGTTCTCCAAGTCTATAGTTTTCCTAGAGTTCCTCATTCTTTTCCAAGACCCAACAATGGGAAACTATCTTGCATCAACCACTAACTTCCACTAAGGGTTTTACTCCTCCTATACACCCCTAAGGATTCACTTTCCTCAATCAACTAGACTGTACCAATTCTTCCTACATGAAATCTCAGAATTTACCTTCATTCCTATGAGGCCTAAAACAGTAATCTTTTCCTTCAATCCAAGTAATTTAAATGGAACCAAACTTGGCAAGTATGGTTATTAAGGTTCTCTATTACTGCATTTTCAAACCTCAACTAATCAGTCTTTGTAAGCACTGCAAACTCTAGAACTCAGTGTTTAATCATCTTTCAGACTGCAATAGTGGTCTTTCCTCCAACTACACCAAGTATATGGGACCAAGATTGTTTGATATGGCTCTAACAGCCAATAACATCACACTTAAAAGCTACAAAAAATGACAAACATTGTCTCCTACTCCAACATCCCCAAACTGTCACAAACACTCTGTCCAACTTATCAGATTAGGAAAAGTTTTGATGGAATGGTATGAGCATGGGTTCATGAATTTGATGCAGTCATCTAGTGGTCTTTGACACTCCCTAAATTATTCAAAGCATTCAATACATTAATCTCTAACACTAACTGTCTTGCTCCAATGTAGAAATTTGTTTGCACAGGTTGAATACATAGAGGATATTCAACCTAGGGCATCACCCTAGAAGCACGATCACACTCCCCCTAACTCCAATCTTCAGAAGAACAAAAATACATAGCCTTAACCTTCTTTTCACCAATTTGTGTTGACTTCCCATGGTGAAAAAGCGAGTTAGGATCAAAGTTCCATGACAATGCCAAAACTTGGAGAGTTTCTGACCTGCGACGCTAGGCAAATTGATAACTCAGACACACAGTCACAAAAACAATCCAAATCACTTGCAAAAGAACATAAATTGAAGCCCCATCTATTAATATCAACTAATCTTCCTTTTCAATCCATACATGAGTGTGTAGGCTAAAAATATGCTCATAAATGGTAGTTTTCTATTAAAAATGTGCTTTACAGGTATCATGTCCCAATCTTCCTGATTGGATAAGGTGCTTACAAAATAAAAGACTCCCCCAAACCAATCTAACTGATCTCAATGTATTTTTTGATGAACCATAACTGATTAAATGTTTAAAGATGTTAAGGTGATCACCGAAATATAAAAAAATAATGCAAGACTTTAAATCAGTTAATGGATTGTATTGTCATTGATGTCAACTTGATATAATCTGATTATTTTATATTCAAAGTGTCAAATACTTCAAAGAATTAGAGAGATAAATATTATGCTTTCAATAATGCATAATAGATAAGCATTCACTAAGTGACTACAAACACCGACGGTTATTGGAACCTGATGGACAGAGAAACTCGAGAGTAAAGTCACCGTGATGCCCGAGAAAGAAAATTGACAAGAATTACCGACAAGCAGAATCACAAGCATAACCGATGGCTAGAATTACAATGTTATTGGACGGATAGACAACATCAATGGAGAAGCCCGAGGAGAACTGAAATTTTGACTGAAGCTAACAAGATTTAAACAGCGAAATTAACTGAAGTTCAAAAATGAAAAAATACTTAGCTGAAAAAACTAAAAATAAAATTAGTTGGTTTTTTATTTTGTTTTTATCAAAAAGATAAAGCCAAAGATAAGTAAAATATTTAAAGATTTTTTATCCACTTTTCAAGGAGAAATCTAAGGGATAAAAATGGAGTAAAGATTTAAAGAAAGATTGTCTAAGATTGTGGATCACGCCAAGAACAATAAAATAAAGAAGTGACAAATGGTGATATCATGTCTATAAAGAGACAATATAATTAATTATGAATTAGGGGAGTGAATAGAGAAAAAGGGTGTTGAAGAGAAACTAATGAAGAACAACTTCATATTGTCCTGATCAATGAAGCTAAGGAAAGAGCTAAAGATTTTTGTAGACACCAAGCAACAGAGAAGCATAGCATCACTGAGTAGAAAGAAGTGGAGAAAATGTATTGAAAAGACACATTTATCATAAAGGTATAATGAGCTTACAGTAGATTTGAAAATCTGCAAGTATATCGTTGTATATGTGAACAGATCATTTACTATTTCAGTTTAACCATTGATTCAAAAAGTGTCTTAACCGAGCGGGATTTAAAGATCCTTTCTATATTGAGATACATCCCAAGGAGTATCAAAAAGTTTCATCATGAAGATAGCATGAGATTTCAGATACCATTTGACAAACTAGAGGAGTTTGGGAAAGGAAGGTAGCATAGAGATGCCCGATATCAAGTGAAAAATTATTCTATTAAATCCTCTAACAAGGTCACACCTAACAGTGTGTTTTTAACCTTTAATAGGGTTGGCTCTTCACCGAGCTCACTTCAGAAGAGTGAAAGTTTTGGGTTACCGATCCCAAGTGGGTTTTCCCTTAACAGGGTTTCCACATTAAAAATCCATGTTTCAATGTGTTTATTAGTCATTACTTTAGTGTTTTGAATTACACATAACTAATTTTGATTGATCAGTATACACTAAGCAATTTACTATTTTTTGGTAAATGAAAGACTGCTAATCGATAAATAGTAAGAATAAGGTTTAACAGTGAAATTTGAGTAGTAGTTATTTGTTAATATTGTTTGAAGCCATTCATCTTATAGGACTAAAGATAACTAGAGGATTAATATTGTGGTACTAATTTTTTGGTTTGATTTATTGGAATATTTTTGAGGCCACTAATTCACCCNATTCCCCCCCCCCCCCCCCCTCTCAGTTATTCTAACAATTAGTATCAAAGATTGTGTGCTTAGAAAGGGAGTTTAATAGCTCAATCAAAATATCACAAGATGAACAAACAAGATGTGCCCAAGTTGAATAAAGACAACTTTGCATCATGGAAAAGTAGAATAAGACTCCACCTATCAGGTTTTGGAAATGATGTTGTTCAATACTTAGATACTAAATATGTGTTTCCTACAGGACCTCACACCCTTGAGAAATTAAGAGAAGATCATGAGCATAATTGCATGATGATATAACTTGCTTCCTCACTCTCCCATGTTGAGTTTGAAGATGTCAAAACCTACACCTATGCAAACCAAATGTGAGATAAATTTAAGCTGGTACATGGAGGAGATGCTAATGTACTAAGAGCCAAGGAAGAAAGCCTAAGAGGGAGGTTTGATGACCTAAAGATGAAAGAAGGAGAAAATATCACTCAATATAGTTGCAGAATCAAAGAGGTAGTCAATGCTATCTGAGGAGTTGGAGGTGTACTTGAAGAAGAGATAGTGGTAAGTAAAATCCTAAGAACCTTACTGCCTCTATATGCTATTAGAGTATCTGCTATACAAGAAATGAGAGAAGTTGCAAACAATAATGTTACTCTAGATAGTTTGGTTGGAAGAATGATTTCATTTTAGATGAATAACTTTGATAATAGTGTCTTACCATCTATTGATTCTACATTCAAATCTTCTTTGAAAATAAGTAATTCAAGTCACCAACACACTATTAGAAATGATAGTGAAATTGATAATGAGGATCAAGGACTTGATGAGATTGAAGTACTAATGGGAAGAATATTGTAGAGAAGCAAGGGTAGATACAAAGGTAAATTACCACTTGTGTGTTTTAATTGTAAAGAGGTTGGACACTTTGCTGCAAGATGTCCTAATAGAAGAAAAGATGACATAAGTAATGATAGAATATATGAAAAGAAGTTTGACCAAAGTGATAACAGAGACTACCGAAGCAAATGAAAATATGACAAAAGAGATACCCAAGACTACAAGGACAGAGGGAAGAAAGCTTTTTACGTAGCTGAGAATAGAGTTGATGATACTGACACCAAATTTGATGAAGACATTGAGATGGTATTTGTAGCCATGAAGGATGATTCAAAAGAAGAAGAAGAAGAAAGTTATGTAGAAACTACACGCATATCTCAAGTTAGTAAGAATGATGTCTGGATCATAGATAGTGGCTGCACTCACTACATGACCAGTGATAAAAAAAATTTGAAATTTTTTAATTCTATAATGGTGGATCAGTAAGAATGGGTAATGACACACCTTGTCCAGTTGAAGGTAAAGGAACCATAATGTTGAATAACCTGATCAAATGTGAAAATGCTTACTGGGTAAAAGGATTGAATTATAATCATTTGAGTGTTTCATAGCTGAATAACATAGGTCACTAATTAGCATTTGAGAATAAAAAGTCAAAGATCTTTAATGAATCAGGAAGGTTGATCAAAACTGGTCAATAGACAAGAGATAACCTTTTCTATCTTGATGATACAAACACTACTTGTTTAATGTCTTGAAATGAATAGGTATGGTTGTGGCATAAGAGATTATGTCATGTAAATTTTGAAAAAATGATTAAGATAAGCAATAAAAGGAATGTAAGAGGCTTACTGAGCATGTCAAAGCCTGAGCATATCATGTGCAAGAATTGTCAAAAAGGTAAAATGACAAAGTCTAGTTTCAAGAGTAAAGCCCATACATCTAATGCAATTCTAGAATTAGTCCATACTTATTTATGTGGACCCATGAGGAAAAATATCTACTATGGAGATAGGTATTTCATTCTCTTTTTTGATGATTATTCTAGAATGATGACAGTTATGTTCTTCAAATATAAGTCTGAAGCATTCAAGATGTTTAAATGGTATAAGGCTATGATAGAAAAACAAAGTGGTGAGGAATTGAAATACCTAAGATCAGATAGAGGAGGAAAATTTATTTTAGATGAATTCACTAACTATTGCAATGAGCATGGAATCAAAAGACAGGTTTCTGCACCAAGAACACCACAACAAAATGGGATTGTTGAAAGGAGAAATAGATAAATCATTGATTGTGCAAGAACACTGATGATTGAGAAAAGCATCACTCAAACTCTTTGGAGGGAATCTGTCAGTACTGTTGTATACACATTAAATAGAGTAAAATTGAAGGACACAAAGAAGACACCCTATGAGCTTTGGTATGGTCACACACCCAATGTAAGTTACTTTAGAATTTTTGGTAGTCAATGTTATATTTTGAAAGATGAAATAAATGGAGAGCTTGACTCCAAAAGTGATGAAGGTATCTTTCTAGGGTATTCCACCAAAAGTAAGGCTTATAAATGTCTTAACAAGTCATCTAACAAAATCATTGAAAGTGAAAATGTCAAAATAGATGAATATGCAGAGAAAAATGATAAGGAAAGCAGAAGACTACAATAGGTTTGTTTACACTGAAGAACCTAAAACTCTACCCGAGAAATAGTGTATCACTCCCGAGAAACAGAACATTGCACCCAAGCATCAGGTTGCAATTACCAAAAATTAGGAAAATCCTCAAGGTGATGTACCGAGAAATGGTTATCAGAATGAAGGTCAAGATGATGATCAGAATGATGGACAATGAGTTGAATTGAAATTTTCCAAGTATGTCAGAAGACATCATCCATAGAATGAGATCATAGGAGACAAGAAGGATGGAATGAGAACAAGAAGTAACTCACTAAACACTAGATGTTTACTTTGTGATTTTGAGCCTAAATATGTTAATACTGCACTTGAAAATGAAGAATTGGTAAGTGATATGAATGAAGAGATAGAACAAATTGAGAAGAACAAGACATGGAATCTAGTACTGAGACCTAATGACAAGAATGTCATTGGTACCAAATGTATATTCAGAAACAAGATGAATGAGAATGGAGAAGTCATAAGAAATAAAGCAAGTTTAGTATGTAAGGGATATGCAGAAGAAGAAGGTATTGACTATGGTGAAACCTTTGCACCCGTTTCTAGACTAGAAGGAGTAAGAATTATTCTTTCTTATGCTGCATACAAAGGATTCAAGGTATACCAGATGGATGTCAAATCTGCATTCTTAAATGGAATACTGGAAGAAGAGGTATACATTGAACAACCAAAAGGGTTTTTTGATCCAGACAAGAGAAATATGGTATGTAGACTACATAAAGCCTTGTATGGATTGAAACAAGCACCTAGAGCCTGGTATGAAAGCCTTTGCTCTTATCTCACTAGCATTGAATTTGTAAGAACAAGTGAAAATAGCAATCTATACTTAAAACAAGACACCGATGGTAATATTCTGATTGCTGAAATATTTGTTGATGATATCATTTTTGGGGGAAATGAAATGTTATGCAAATCCTTTGCCAATGAAATTAGCAAAGAGTTTGAAATGTCTATGTTTGGGGAGATCAAATTCTTTCTTGGTCTATAGATTCTTCAACAAGATGCAGGCATATGTATCACTCAGTCAAAATACATCAAGGAAGTGTTAAAGATATTCAAGATGGAAGATTCCAAACCAGCTGGAACACTTATGGCAACCAGATGTAAGCTGACAAAAGAAGACAAATCAAAAGAGGTAAATCATACCCTATATAGATCAATGATTGGAAAACTAATGTATGTTGTTCATACCAGACTAGATATAGCACATGTAGTTGGAATAGTTGCAAGATTCTCTTCTACTCCCAAAGAATCACACATGACTATTGTCAAGATAATTCTGAGATATCTACAAAACACTGAGGACTATGGATTATGGTATAAAAGAGAAGGTAAATTTGAGCTCCAAGTCTATATAAATGTTGATTAGGTTGGAAAATTAGATGAAACAAAGAGCACAACTGGAGGAGCATTCTTCATGGGTGAAAGACTTATCACATGGATCAACAAAAAGGAAGGATGCATCTCACAGTCTACTGCAAAATCAAAATATGTTGTTGCTGCTGCAAACTACTCAAATATTGCATGGATCAAATAGTTGCTGAAAGGTATGAATATGAACATTCTTGAACCAGTGATTATCTATTGTGATAATATCAGTGTAATACAAATTTCTAAGAATCCTATCATGCATGCTAAGACTAAACATATTGCTATCAAGTATCATTACTTAAGAGAATAAGTGCAAGAAAAATAAGTGATACTAGAATAAGTTCAATCCAAGGAACAATTAGCTGATATATTCACAAAGCCATTACCAAAAGATACATTTGAGTACCCGAGATAGAGACTAGGGGTTCGACCCTTGTCTATCAGTTAGTAAGCTAGCTAGAAGGCTGCATCATCCTATCACAAATCAGAAGACCATTCATGTTGATGCAAGCATAGAGATGGACAACAAAGATACATTTGTACACAACAAGGTACATATCTACGCTAGAGTCACTATATTGTTGATGGATAAGGAAATTCAAGGAATATATTATAAAAAGGGATGGAAGATGATATGAAATATTTCTTTGGCATTGTTGTCAAAGGGAGAGAGATTTGGAGATAGATTCATAGAATTTGGAGAAGAGATAGATTATATCATTATCCACTCACTATTCAAAGGGATATTTAATCATTATCCAAAGGGAGAGAAGTAACATAAGGAAAGAAAGAATTCATACAAAGGGAGAAATTGTTGTCAAAGGAAAAAGAGATTATCAAAGAGAGGAACAGTCAAGAAAGAGCACTTATCGTAAATAGAATCAGAAGCTGATACATCTATCTAGTAAAGGAATCAAAGATTGTAGAGGACACTCTGCAAGAAATAAATCTAAGCTATATGAGCTTACCGAAAGCCAGACATTTGTATTAGTTTTAGAACAAAAATATTTGGGAGAGATGGATGAAATACACTTGATATATGTCATATTGTATTAGTAATAATATAGTGTGATAATGTAGTGTGTTTCCATCAAAGCCAAATGGAGAGATTGATGAACCATGATTGATTGAATGCTTGAAGATGTTAAGGTGATCACCAAAATACAGAAAGATAATGCAATAAATTAAATCAGTTAATGGATTGTGTTGGTTTCTTTTTATGTTGCAATAAAAACAACAACAGCCTCTTCTTCTTATGTCTGTTTTATAGAGGAGCCACCTCCAAATACTAGTTCATGTAAGAAAAGGACCAACTAATAAGCACTCTATCCAATACTTCTACTCTTTAGGTCTTGCTACACCAAGGGGAGGATACCCGACAATACTTTCTGATATTTCTTATATGGTATTATCAAGCAGTAATCTCACAATGACTCAACATAACCAGGAGATACTAGATAATTGGCTAACTACCCATTGAACATCAACCGTGTAATGGAGCATGAGATAGGAATTCACAAAAAACTTGCACAAATGTAAACTTAATGGATTTTAATTTTTTTTTATAGGAAAACACAGCCAATATGCAACTAGATATGCAATAGTACATAACTTGTTAGCTTTAGATCAATGCTTTATCCATTGGGATACACTCTGACTCAGATACAATATACTGAAATCAATATTCATCAAATATTCTTGATCATAACACAATTATCCCAAACCCCTACTACTAATAGAGTCCTAGTATATGTCAAATGAATCTATGCATTAATCAGAGCCTAATTTAATCTGATCCTAGATCAGAACTCTCAAATAAGTATATAAACATAGAGAAAGACAATGATAATGAATCAGAAAATTCATAACTCACAAGACCCATAACATAGGAGAGATTGGAATTAGGATATTTGTATTAAATTCAAATAATCATATTTTAGTATACAAAAATTAATCAGAGATAACCTCTTCAATAACATGCAAAAAGATCTTTCAGCTTTATTTCTGATTTCTTACAACTATCTAGTATAAACTATATTATATTTCCCCTTTGACTAAAACTTTACAAATTTTTTTCAATCCAAAACTTTTAGCCCTTTCCATTGATCTTGGGAATCCTTTTATAAAATAGGATTGCAACAAGCTACGTATCAATTGGAATAAGGACAAAACAAGTGACTCAGTCAAAAGACAAAATAATCAATGAAGTGATAACCACTTTGTTACAATAGATATTTAACATGTTTTGTCTTCTGACTGCTTGGTACTAGTAACTAATTTGAAGTTGTTCAAAAGCAACCACTTGGAGTCTGTTGTCTTTGATATTGGCAATGTAGGATCTTCATCTTTTCCTATCACATCCAATCTATTGGGCATCATTGTAATTTACTGCCTCTTGCATATTTTCATCTTCTTCTTGATCAACAATAATGTATTTGTCCTTCCAGGAGGTAAACACCTCATCACTTGGCCAAGCAAAGCTAATGACTTCATCCTTTTTTCTTTTGATATCATTCTATTTGACACTTGCCTTCTAAATCTCTTCTGACCAAAATTCAAAAAATGCTCTGGCTTTACCGACTATCTCAACAGTTTGAAAAAACAACTGTGTGCTTTCCCAAGTAATAATGCTATTGGTTCTTACTTCCAACACCTCATTCATTTGTCTGTACCATATTCCTTCATGTTTTATATCACCACTCTTCTTAAAAATATTGGGAAACATCTCATATTGGTCCTTTGAATATTCTTTCTTCAAAGCCATTATCTTCCTAATGACAATGCTCCTTCTTATGTCCATGTCCATCAGTAATTTGACACATTTATAAGTACCAATCAAAATAATGTCAACATTGTTTTCCCTTTTGGATGTGCTATGAAAGAATTTCAATTCTCCTCTCTTTCCCTTCCATATATCCACCATTTGATCCCATTTTTCCTTATCTACATTGTATTCATTTAATATGCTGATAATTTTCTTCTCTTGTGAATAAATGGTAGTATGAACAAGTTCCTGAGTGCAATGTCTGAGAGTAGAAAGTATCTTATCAACATACTTTTTTTTTACCCATGCCTCTGCTTCTTTAAATGCTACAGATTGTTCAACCCAATTCTTCTTTGATTGTTCCAACTTAGTTCTCTCAAGAATCAATCTTGCTTTTTCTTGCTCCAATTCCTCTTATGTGGTATGATTTTATGGCAGGGGAGAAGGAGGGTAAGTTATGATTGGGCTTGATGATGATGATGGTTGATGAGGATCTTGTGTAATCATCCTTTGGGGAACAAAATGAATTGTTTTCTTACCTTCAAGGAAGGCAATCTTCTTGTCCTTTTCAATGGACTTTATCTTCTCATCGTTATAATCCTTCATGAATACCTCATACTTTTCCATTAGGATTTTGAATGCATCTTCTAGTTTCTCAGCTACTTTTAAGCTCAATTTTGTTGTTTCCAGAGTGAGGTTAGCTGCTTCTACCCCTGATGTGTCTGATACTCTTTTTACCACAAGGGTACTTGCATGTTTAGCCTGGTCACCTTCATCAGTTCTCTTTTTGTCTTTCCTTTTTAGAGACCATATCACTAGTGTTGCATGATCTTCACTGAATTTGGCACCAATTGATGTTCCACCGGTATGCACTGGTTTGGTTTCTTTTCTCACAACATCAAATATGTTGGCATTAGCAATATCCCATTGAGGTAAGATGAGGACTCCTTCTTTCTTAAATAACTCCCTACCTTCTTCAGGGGTGATCTTATCAAACTTTTCCATCATCTCCTTTTTTACTTCCTTTTCAATGTCATCCTTGTCTTTGTTAGTTTGACCCTCTTGCAATTTCTGAAATTTTTCTTTGAATTCGTCAATCTAATTCTGCTACTGTTAGATCCAATGCTACATGCTTGGGTGCCTCTAGCACTCCTTCTTGCAACTCTTGGGCTATGAAAAAAATGTGTCAAGTATTTCACATCCTCACCAATTGTTCAGCAATGCTTTCATCATTCATGTGTAGGGGAGACTGAGAAGAGGAATAGGTATCACCCTATTGTTTCTCTTTTCCTTCCACCCTCTCCCTTTTTGGGGATGGCAATTTTAGGGCACTGGTATCTATTGGCTTTTTTCCCTTTTTCTTAGATGTCTTTTCATCTCTAGGCAGAATTGTGCTATAACCCCTTCATTGGTAGACTGCATATTTCCCTAGTGGGACAACCATACCCTCTGACATTCTTCTCATAATAGACTTATCCTTTCCTGGTTCTGTTTCCATCACTCTCTTTTTCTTCTCATCCAAGGCTTGCATTATTTCCTCAAACATGATCATTAGAGATTCTACTTTCTTTTCCCAAGGTGAAAATGCCTTTAAGGGATCATATGATCTATTAAAATTGTGGATAAAATATAAAGATTTTCTATAGGCTAACCACATCTCCTTCTTAATATCTTGTTCCATTAGATAAAACTCATTTCTTATTATATCTTCTGGGAAATTGAACTGATGATCTAATGTTAGGCATTTGGTTCTCTTCCTGAACATGTTAATAATAAAACCCTCACTATCTACACACCTTACCACTGATGTTGCTAATTGGTATGGCTCTAGGTATTTGTCAAACTGGGACCATCCCCCTTTAGTAATGATAAAATGATGGACTCTTGTGAGGGTAGGGAAAATACTACCTTTCATCTTACAAGTTAAGGCTTCCTCTTGCAACCCACCTAGCTGTCTAAGAATTTTTGCTAGACCAATCTTGAGTGGCACTCTGTAAGGGAGGACATTTGGAGTTCTCCTGAAACCATAAATCCTAATGACTATTAAGACAAGGTATAAAATGAAATCACCCCAATTGTAAACAATCTTCAATTCTACATCATATTCCAATGGTATCAAAAGTCTCAATACATCTGCATTAATCCTAGGGTTGTCCTTACGTATTAATGCTCTAAGCTTAGAGGCAAAAGATCTATCAAAAGTTATGAAACTAGCCTCTTTCCTGTCCCAAGAGAAGTTGGTACTCCACAACTGAACAAGAAAATATTCATCATCTTGAAACTTGGCGAGATCCATTTCTTCTTCAAATTAGTCATCATTGTTAAATAAAATCATATGCATCATCATGGAGTACCATCCCATTGGCCTGACTATCTTGGAATCCTTAATGCCTATCAAACCTTGATGCATCAAGTTAGTAATGTAGGTAGCATAATAAAAAATAACAGACAAGTGGGGATGCAAAATTTGAACAACCATAAGCATAAAATGGATAGGCATCATTGTCTCTTCATCCTCTCCTAGTACATGGCACAAGGCACTATACATTCCTCTAGCCTTTCTATTAAAATAGTCTAGTTTGAAAGGCTCTGGTGTATTGGGGCCTACTACAATCAGACCCCCTATCTTGTTAAAATACCCTTTCAAGGCCTCATTCCTATAGTATTCCTTTTGATTCTAATATACCTCTTTGAAGTGGTCAAAATCTATATCATCCATTTGAACTGAGAGGTCACTCAAATTGAAGACTTTTCCAATTTCATCAGCTGTGACATTCAATAGTATATTTCCATCTGTATCTCTAAGGACCCTGGATACTTTATCATATGTTTTGGCTATAACAATTAACAAATCTGTATCCATGAACTATCAACTTGCCTACATCTAGATCTCATATATTTCAATGTGGGGAGGGAGCATTTCTCTGGATATAAGAAGTTTTGAATATATTTAAACTACGTGTGTTGGTCTTGGCATCTTTGGCCCATCTACCCATATCATACAAACCTTCCCCGACTCTAAAATGAGGATTTACTAGAACAATTCTCTTAATCTGAGTAGAATCATTCGTAGATCCACGTAATTGTTGTATAAGTTCATCTCATACATTTCTATCTTTGTACTCTATGTTACCAATGAATTCAATCCTAGGGGCCATCTTCTAAACTTGGGGCATCGTACGATAATAATTATCAAATTATATCAATAATTCTATAACTTTTTTAGAATTCAAAACCCTACTGGAAGTATGAATTTTATTGTTTCACAAAAGACTTACCCGTTCTACAATTTGTCACACAGAGTGCAATATTGCTACAATTTTGATTTTAACTTCAATCACTTCAATGATTATGGCAGCTTCAAGCTTAAGCAATGAATTATATGGCTTCAATCAAATCAGTCTTTCACATTGAATTTTACTAAAGTGGCCACACGCTTTGCAATCAATTCATCTAGTTTGAAACTCATGGCTTAACAGTTCATTGATGACCATTTTGAGAAATTTAAACTTGGATTGTAGATCTTCAATAATATCTCCTTCATCGGGCAGCTCTCATTACTTCATGGAAACAATAATTCACTTGGGAGACGTGTTAGCACATCTTGATGACTTAAATGATAGCTCTCATGCATCTTCTCCATAAGTCATTAAGCAAGCCGTCTGATCTTTCTGAAACTCTTTACCTTATTTCTACACTGTATAGGGCCCACCAACTACCATGCATCATCATGACTTAATATCTTATACTTTAGATGTCAATCACTTTGCCTTTAAGTGATTAAGTCAACTGTTGGATCAATCTACACTTGCTCCACCTTTAATTCCTTCTTTACAACCTCAGCTAGACCCACTGGGACACGCGAAATCATGGCTTAATCGCTTACCTGATAGATCTTTCTCATCCTTGGTATAATAAATTAAGTTGTCCTTTGGATTAAAAGGAATCTGTCTGCATTTTAATCAAAAACCATTCACAACACTGAGGCCCGCCAACTACCATGTGTTTCCACTGCTTAATGGCTTACACATTAGATGGTGCACATCTTGGCTATAAGTGATTAAGTCGACTATCAGATCTTTCCATACTTTAATCTGCATCTAACTGCCTACAACAGGGCCCACCAACTCCAAGGACACACGTTGTTAAGACTTAATATCTTATAGGATAGATGTCGTGCACCTCAGGATTAATTCATTAAGTGGTCCGTTAGATCAAAACATACTAGCTCAACAAATAGTGGTTTAATAAAGTACTTGTGAACTTTAGACTTAGGGATTAATAAAGTACCATGACATTAGGAAACTTAAAAACTATTGAACGTGGAATATTTTAAAAGAACACATGAAAGACACATGACTTAAGTGGAAAAAAGGTAACACAAAATTAGAAACCACTTCGACGCTTACGGTTTGAGGACCAAATTTTACACTTAGAAACATGAAAGCAAGAGTTTCAAGAATTTACATAAGACCCTTTTTGCAAATACAGACCAAGGACTCATTGCTTTTAAATTTTTTTTACTAGACCTAATAGAGGCTCTTTATAGGGATGAATACCTCTTGCAGGTATTGCAAGAACTTAGAATCTCGGGGGGAGCAGACCAACCTATTGGAAAACTAAACTACTCACACAATAGGAAAGCAAACTAAACTAAGATAGAAAGAACACACTTGCAGAAACACACTATATACACAATCCTTATGTTCATGGATAATTAGAATTCAAGAGAAGTATAACTTCAAGAACTGTCCATGAACTGGCAGTTCTAACATGATTCTAGTTAGATATTTTAATAAATAAGAAATTTTCCCATACCTCTCATGGACAATATAAGGTCCCAGCCAGATTGGTTCAAATTTTCCATGTTTTCCTTTATCCTCTAATCTGGCATTCCATATTAGGACATAATCTCCCACATCAAATTATCTTGAGACTGTCTTTTTGTCATACAATTTTTTTACCTGCAATTTAAGTTTAGCCTTCTTCATAGAAGCTTCCCTCCTAGCTTCATCCAATTCCACTAGGTCATTAATTCTCAATTGCATGTCACTATCAATATCATCATCATATATTTGAACAAACTTGTACATCTGCATTAGATTATTTTGGGGCCGTCTTGGTTGGATCCCATAGACTAAATCAAAAGGTGAACACCCTACAGCTTTTTTAGATGTCACCCTATCTGCCCAGACAACCATTGTCAGCTTTGAGTCCCATGCCTTCTTGTTCGTATCCAGAACTCTTTTAATAATTTTAAGGAGGCTTTTGTTAGTCGACTTAGCTTGGTCATTCCCCTGTGGTTGGTATGGTGTAGAGTAATATTTTTGAATTCCATATTCAGCACATAAATTGATATACTCTTCAGATTTAAAACACATGGCATTATCTGATATTATCTTCTCTGGGCACCCAAATCTGGTGATTATGTTCTTTAATAAAAAATCAATTACTACTTTACTAGTTTCTCTTTTAGTGGGGATTGCATAAACCCACTTAGTAAAGTAGTCAATAGCTACAATGATCCATGTATGTCCTCCACTATACTTAGGAGCTATCTCTCCTATAAAATAAATTCCCCATTACTAAAAAGGGGCTTGAACTTCCACTGGTGTAAGGGGTACATTACCTGAGAATTTTATCTTACCAGAGAAACATTGGCAAGCATCACATTTTTTAACCATTTGATGAGCATCTTTAAAGATACTTGGCCACCAAAATATTTCTCTTCAAACCTTATGTGTAGTAGTCTTGACCATGTAATGGAAACCACACACTCCATTATGCATTTCTTGCAGGATCCTATCTTCTTGTTCTCTATCAACACATTTCAGTAGAATTCCTTCAAGGTTCCTCCACCATAGCTCATCTCTGATCAGAGAAAAATGGATTGAATTTAATATCCTTTTCTTATTCTCATCCATGCCCTGTGGATAGTTCATTCTTTGCAAATAATAAATAATGTTGTTGTACCAATCACAATGGTCAAGGTTACAGATGAAAGGTCTATGTTCTTCCTCTAGGGTATTGATATGGTTTGCATCCAAGTTTGCACTAGCCATCAATTTGGCTAAACCCATCCCTCTAACCAACTTAGTGATTTGGATTTCTATATTAAACTCCTGAATCCTATTGATCCGTCTACATCTTTTCCCTAACACCTCTTGTTGAGTAAAGATGTCCTTAACTACTACTGAGGGGAGATAGGCTACTAAAATAGCACCTATTAAATAACATCTAAATGCTTTCATAGCCTTGACCAATGCATAGGCGTGTTTCTCAATTATATCATATTTGAGCTTTGTAGCCTGTAATGATTTGCTAAAAAAGGCAATAGGTTGTTCAAACCCCTCTTCATTTTTCTGCAACAACACAATAGCAATAGTATGACAAGATGCAAATGAAAAAATATTCATAGGCTTTGAATAATCAGGAGTTCTCAAGATAGGGGCATCTTTGATATCTTTCTTAATCTCTTGAAAATATTGGGTGGCCTCCCCATCCCATTCAATTTTTGCATCCTTCTTCAACATTTTTTAAATTGGCCTACTTTTCTCAGCAGAGTTTGTGACAAATCTTCTGAGAAAATTTACTTGATCGAAGAAAATTGAATTCCCTTAACATTTCTTGGGATGGGTACTTTTTCAATAGAAGCTACCCCATCTGGGTCAATTATAACCCATTCCTTTGAAACAATGTGCCCCAATAATTTATCTTTTGTCACTCCAAAAATGCATTTCTTGGGATTCAGAGAAATCCCAAATTCTAGGGCTCTTTCAAAAATATTTTCCATATGTTCACAATGTTGTTCTTCCTTCATTGAGTAAGTTGGGAGATCATCCTGATAGACCTCAAGAAATTTTTGTAATAAATCTGAGAATGCAACATCCATGGCCCTCTGGAAAGTAGCCCCAACATTCATTAAACCAAAAGGCATTCTAACATATACATATGTTCCCCATGGTGTGGTAAAAGAAGTCTTAAATTGCTCTGATTCTTTCACCATAATCTGGTTATACCCAGAGAACCCATCCATCATGGAAATGAGTTCACATCTAGTGACTCTCTACAGCATATTCTCCATATTTGGGAGAGCGTAGTTGTCTTTTAAGGAAGATATGTTCAAGTTTATAAAATCTACACATAGCCTGATATCCTCATTCTTCTTCCTGACAGGGACTAAATTGGAAATCCAGGAAGAATTCCTAATGGGCTTAATTATCCCAGCATCTTTCATTTTCTTCAATTCTTGCTCCATTTTGGGCCTTAGGGAAGGATTTATGGGCCTTTTCTTTTGCCTAAAGGGCTTGGCATCTTCCTTTAATGGGATTTCATGTTGGAATAGCTCCTCATTATATGTCTTCAGGTCATCATACATCCATGTAAAGACCTTTTTGTACTTCCTTAAAAGATTAGTCAAATCCTCCTTAACTTTGGGTGACATTTTTTTACCAATAAATGTTTTTTAGGAACTTCCCTTGTTCCCACATTAACCTCCTCCAAATCTTCAGACTTATTTACACATGTAGCAGAGTATGGTTTATCCTTATTGTCAAAGGCTCTTTCTAAAACAACTATTCCCTTTGGAAATTTATTTGACTTCAAATGCAATATCTCTTTTCCTAAGATAGTAGCTTTTCCATCAATGGTTTTCACATACTTACTGATACCTATCTCTTTGTTATTAAGATGTATCTCACAATAAAAGAATCTCATAATATCCACATCATCATCAAATACTTGCCAGCTATCCACATTGTCTAGTATTGAAGGCCTAGTTTGAACTTCTATCTCATAAATTCTAGCAAAAGTAATATCTTCTAGCCTTAAAGAAATGTTGGCCAATAAATCTTCCATTCTATTTTGGCTTCTATCCATCCAATCAATACCAAATGCATCAAAAAATTCTAACTCATCCCAGACTCCATTTCAGTACTATTTCAATCTATGGTTCTTGGATACATATTTGGATCTGATCTAAGACACCACCAATTCAGAGTCTCCAATAACTCTGATGCATTTGATTCCATGTCTTGCAACTAATCTTAAACCTATCAACAAAGCCTCATATTCTTCCATATTATTTATACATGTAAATAATAGAGTAAATGAAAATTTGAAGGTTCTTCCTGAGGGAGATATCAATAAAACACCAGCTCCAACCCCCTCCCTAGAATTGGCACCATCAAAATACATTACCCATAAACTAGTTTGTTCAGATAAATTATTTATATCTTTAGACAACAATGCAGGTTGTAACTTTCTTGCAACTTGATTTTCCTGCACTTGAAATGACCCCATCTTAGTATCTAAAAAATATTTCATATAATTATCATCTTGTTCCTCAATCATATGAGGAGTTTTGGTTTCCCTTGATACTTTGATGTTTTCACCATTAATGTTGAAAGTGAAAAATGAAAAATCACATTGAATGCTTCCCCCCATAGATGCACTCCATTTTCTTGACAATAACATTCCATATTGGGGGGGAATGTTTACAGCCAACACACTCATTGTTAGTACTTTGTCTAGGAAAGTTGTCATTTTATAAGGAAAAGCCTTAATAGTGCCTATGATAGGAACTTCTCTGGAATCCATAGCTTGGAACCTCCCATGTGGTGTGTCTACTTTCAATCCCATGGATCTCATGACTTCTACAGGCATGACAATGTTAGATGCCCCATAGTCAATGATGCACTTTTTTAGCATTTTACCATGTATTAACAATGTCAAGAAAAAGGGATGTACGGTTTCTGCATTAGTACTAACAATGTTGGTATCTAAGTAGATTTGAGGAATCTTTGACACAAGCTCATCATATTCCTTTGTTGATTTATCCTTTTTTCTATCACTTTCTTTTTTGCTATGGTCCCACCATCTTAGTAGAGCTAACACCTTTCATCCATGTCAGAGCCTTTTCTTTATGCTCCCATATCCTCATCATTTCTAGCAGAGGTACCTTAACAATTATTTGAACAAAAGCTGCTGCATATCCATAGGAGTGTATTTCATATCAGATATGTCTAATCTATAATTTGTGCAATCCTCATCTTCTACTTGAGAATTCATTTTTGTTTCATCTCCTTTATGTGGTTTATCCTCCCTTTTAGAATGAGGTATGGTACTTTTTGGTGTTTTCATCTTTTTCTTATATACATTTGGGCCAGTAGGTTTGATTCCTTTTTATCAAAATTTTATTTATATCTTCAACCTGTTTCTCCTTTTCTTATGGCCTTTTGGTACTATTTGGGGCATCCTTGATAAAGATACCAGTAGGTTTTCAATCTACACCACCCACTATTCTATTTCTCAAATCGTAATTTACCCTTGCTTGGGAAACCATGTTTGTTGTGATCTCAGCAATTTCTTCATCAGATGACCTTCTCAAGATAGGGGTCTCATTACACCCTTCAGCATTACATCTCATATTATCAATCTCCAAATATTGTATATCAGAATCATCAAGTTGATAATATGTTTCATCATTAAAAAATGAGGAATTCATAAAACAACCACTATCATCATATTCTTTCTCTTCATCTTCTTCATTTTCTTCAGTAGCAGAGATTCTGGCAGGAATAACAGAATACTCATGATTATGAGGAGACTGGAAAGCTACACACCAAGGATTATCATTGCACATATTTAGAGAGGTTTTGTGTAGGGGATCATGATTTTTTTCATCAGATTTATCCTTCTTTTGTGGGACAATAGGTTTCCCATCTTTCCATTGAGTAGCATAAGGATAATTTTGCATCCTAGGATGTCTGTTGAAATTTCCATATGAGGGCTTATCATTGTTTGAAACCCTATTGTTACTACTCTCTCTAGGTTTTAAATTTTTCAAAGCATTCAGAATCAACTTAAGATTATCATCTTCCTTTGGTTTAGAACTCAAGGGTTTATCTGATTCTTTCTTATTATACCTGGTGGGTTTCCAATCTTTTCTCCTACCCACTTTCCCAGAAACTCTTCTGTTTGTCTCAATATTGAATTCTACCTTATATGCTTCTCTAATATTCCTAGGGTTTTTATCTCTCAACAAATAACCCATTTTTGCATCAAAATCATTAAGATAGGTAGCAAGACATACCTTGTCATCTAATCTCATCACTTGTAGCAACTTGTGCATTGCCCTTTGAAACCTGATATTGAATTCCACCACTTCTTCATTTGGGTTCTTCTTAATTTTGTTGAACTCATTCAGCATGAACCCTTCATTATTCTTGTCCCCATATAGGTCTCTGAAATATTCCTTCATCTCATCCATAGACCCAATATATTCATGAGGTAATCCTCTAAACCAGTCCCTAGCATCCTCAGTTAATGATTGCACAAATAACTTCATCATAACATCATCATGTACACTTTCATAATCATCAATCATATGCATAAAATTCTTCAGTTGTTCTTCACATTTTATAACATTATTTCCAGAAAATTTAGGAAGTTTATCCCTAATCTTTTTAGGAATCTCATTTGGATAACCAGGAATGCAAAGGAAAATAAATTGTCTGTACCTTTCAGTATAGACAGGAGTTTTTTGAGATGAAATGTTACCTTGAGTATTTGAAGTGGTAGCATTTCCATAATCAATGGGTGGTGGTAAATTCATTCCTAAATTTAGAGACATTTTAGGACCAGCACTAGCAGGATGAGGACTAGAGGTTTGCCTAATAAATTCAATTTTTTTTTTCATTTCAAGAGTAGAGGCTTCTAACTTAGCCTTCTCTAATTCTTTGGCTATTATCTCCCTCTCTCTTTTGGCTCTCTCCAACTCAGTATCTAGCTTAGTCTTGGGATCCACTGTAATCCCTTTTCTCACTGGATCCTTTATTTCAATTGCTGCTACCTTTTGTTTACCTTTATCCTTGGGCTTCGGTATGTCATACAACCGTTGGACAATAGGTTCATGTTCAAGTTTCTCAGGTATAACAGTAGCATTTATCACCTCCAAATCTCATAGTTTCCTTTTCAACTGGTTGGATTGAATTTGAGCATGTATAATTATCTCCTCTTTTTCTCTTTCTCTCCTTTGTCCCAAAGTAATCTGTTCTTGGATCTTCCTTTCCAGTTCACCCACTTCTTCAAAAATCTCTTTAGAATCCACAAGAGTCATGTCAGATTTTGAATTTTCCTCCATGATAGTTCTCTCTCTCCTATGATGATGGGCATGAGGTATTTCAAATGAGGGAGAGCTCAGATCACTTGGATCATTCCTATCCTCTTCACCTCTACTTTTGGATCTGGACCTTGTTTCGTGTCCCTGGGATTTACCATGAACCACCTTCTTGGTATATTTAGGAACATCATCAACCCTCTCACTTTGAGAGTAATACTCCCCATAGACCCCAATCCTGGTTGTGTATCTTGTTCAAATTCTACATTAGCCTCTTCATGATTAGGATGAATAGGAGTATCAATTCTTATTTTCCTTCTCTGCCTCCATGCTTGGGGAGTAACTCCAACAACATTTTTGTTTACTGGTTTCCTGGCTCTGGAAGTGGATGGAATTTCACCTTCCAACTCATTCTCAGGATGACTGTTCATCCTTGATCTGTTATTTTTATAACTCATAGCTAAATAGTGGTACATTAAATGATTATAAATCAACAATGATGTAGAGATTCCTTTAAGTCACCACCCAACAAATAGTTGGGAAAATATACACTAACTTTGAGCAATAAAAAAAAAATTTATGGAAATTTTTCATGGGTTACAAATATCAACAAAGTCTAAGCATCTATCCCAATATATTTTCAATGGTAATACAAGTGACTGAGATATGAAAAGATAAAACTTTGTAGTTCAATGGTCAACTGACTGGTATTAATAAGAAAGTAGGCCAAGAGTCTAGCTCAACTTGAGAAACCTTACTTATTACAATGAAAAACTTTTCCCCAGCAGAGTCGCCATTTTGTTGGTTTGTTTTTATGCTGCAATAAAAATAACAACAAGCTCTTCTTATGTCTATTTTATAGAGGAGCCACCTCCAAATACTGGTTCATGTAAGAAAAGGACCAACTAACAAGCACTCTAACAAATACTTCTACTCTTTAGGTCCTACTACACCAAGGGGGGGATACCCTATAATACCTTTTGATATTTCTTATATGGTATTATCAAGCAGTAATCTCACAGTGACTCAACATAACCGAGAGCTACTAGATAATTGGCTAACTACCCATTGAACATCAACCATGTAATGGAGCATGAGATAGGAATTCACAACAAACTTGCACAAATGTAAACTTAATGGATTTTAATGTTTTTTTATAGGAAAACACAGCCAATATGCAACTAGATATGCAATAGTACAGAACTTGTCAGCTTTAGATCAGTGCTTTATCCATTGGGCTACACTCTGACTTAGATATAATATATTGAAATCAATATTCATCAAAGATTCTTGATCATAACACAATTATCCCAAATCCCTACTACTAATAGAATCCTAGCATATTTCAAATGAATCTATGCATTTATCAGAACCTAATTTAATCTGATCCTAGATCCGAACTCTCAAATAAGTACATAAACATAGAGAAAGACTATGCTAATGAATCAGAAAATCGATAACTCACAAGACAAATAACATAGGAGAGATTAGAATCAGGATCTTTGTATTAAATTCAAAGAATCATATTTTAGTATACAAAAAGTAATCAGAGATAACCTCTTCAATAACTTGCAAAAGATCTCTCAACTTTATTTCTGATTTCTTACAACTATCTAGTACAAACTGTATTATATTCCCCCTTTGACTGAAACTTTACAAATTTTTTTCAATCCAAAATTTTTAGCCCTTTCCAATGATCTTGGGAATCCTTATATAAAATAGGATTGCAACAAGCTACAGATCATTTGGAATAAGGACAAAACAAATGACTCAGTAAAAAGACAAAATAACCGATGAAGTAATAACCACTTTGTTACAATAGATATTTAACATGTTTTGTCTTTTGACCACTTGGTACTTGTAACTACTTCAAATTTGTTTGGAAGCAACCACTTGGAGTATGTTGTCTTTGATATTGGTGATGTAGGATCTTCATCTTTTCCTACCTCTTCCAATATTTTGGGCATCATTGTCATTTACTACCTCTTGCATATTTTCATCTTCTTCTTGATCAACTATAATGTACTTGTCCTTCCAGGAGGTAAAAACCCCATCACTTGGCCAAGTGAAGCTTACAATAGATATTTAACATATTTTGTCTTCTGACCGCTTGGTACTTGTAACTACTTCAAAGTTGTTCAGAAGAAACCACTTGGCGTCTGTTCTCTTTGATATTGGTGATGTAGGATCTTCATCTTTTCCTGTCTCATCCAATATTTTGGGCATCATTGTCATTTATTGCCTCTTGCATATTTTCATCTTCTTCTTGATCAACTATAATGTAATTGTCCTTCTAGGAGGTAAACACCCCATCACTTGGCCAAGTGAAGCTAATGACTTCATCCTTTTTGTTGTTGATATCATTCCATTTGACACTTGCCTTCTCAATATCTTTTTCCCAAAATTCAAAAAATGTTCTTTCTTAACCGAGTATCTCAGTAGTTTGAACAAACAACAATGTTCTTTCTAGAGTAATAATGCTATTGGTTCTTATTGGCAATGCCTCATTCATTCCTCCTAGCCATAGTCCTTCATGTTTTATATCACCACTCTTCTTAAAAATATTGGGAAACATCTCATATCAGTCCTTTGAATATTCTTTCTTCAAAGCCATTATCTTCCTAATGGTGATGCTTTTTCTTATGTCCATGTCCATCAGTAATTTATCTTATTTATAAGTACCAGTCAAAATAATGTCAACATTGTTTTCCCTTTTGGATGTGGCATGAAATAATTTCAATTCTCCTCTCTTTCCCTTCCATATATCCACTATTTGATCCCATTTGTTCTTATCTACATTCTATTCATTTAATATGCTGATAATTTTCTTCCCTTGTGAATAAATGACAGTAGGAACTAATTCTTGAGTGCAATGTTTGAGAGTAGAATGTATCTTATTAGCATACTTTTGTTTTACCCATGCCTCTGCTTCTTTAAATGTTGCAGATTTTTCAACCCAATTCTTCTTTGATTGTTCCAACTCAGTTCTCTCAGCAATCAATCTTTCTTTTTCTTGCTCCAATTCCTCTTGTGTGGTAGGATTTGATGGAAGGGGAGAAGGAGGGTAAGTTATGATTGGTATTGATGATGATGGCTAATGAGGATCTTGTGTAATTATCCTTTGGGGAGAAAATTGAACTATTTTCTTACCTTCAAGGAAGGAAATCTTCTTGTCCTTTTCAATGGACTTTTTCTTCTCAACTTTATAAGCCTTCATGACTACCTCATACTTTTCCATTAGGATTTTGAATGCATATTCTTGTTTCTTAGCTACCTTTAAGCTCAATTTTTCTATTTCCAGAGTGAGGTTAGCTTCTTCTACCCCTAAGGTGTCTGATAGTCTTTTTACCACAAGGCTACCTGCATGGTCAACCTGATCACCTTTATCAATTCTCTTTTTTTCTTTCCTTTTTAGAGACCATATCACCAGTGCTGCATGATCTTCACTAAATTTGGCACCAATTGATGTTCCACTGGTGTGCACTAGCTTGGTTTATTTTCTCATAGCATTAATAATGATGGCATCAGGAAGATCCCATTGAGGTAAGATGTGGACTCCTTCTTTCTTTACTAACTCCCTGCCTTCTTCAGGGGTGATCTTATCAAACTTTGCCATCATCTCCTATTTTACTTCCTTTTCAATGTCATCCTTGTCTCTATTAGGTTGACCCTCTTGCAATTTCTGACATTTTTCTTTGAATTCATCAATGTGAATTCTCCACAAGAATTGGATGAAATCCCTAGCCTTAACAAATTCATCATCAAATAAAAAATCATCATTGGCTTGTTTGGTTATAGGGTCTAGCTCTTTTCCAACAAATTCTGCTACTGTTAGATCCAATGCTACATGCTTGGGTGCCTCTGACACTCCTTCTTGTAACTCCTGAGCTGTGACAAAAATGTGTCTAGTATTTCCCATCCTTGCCAATTGTTTAGCAATACTTTGATCATCCATGCATAGGGGAGACTGAGAAGGGGAATAGATATCACCCTGTTGTTTCTCTTTTCCTTCCATCCTCTTCCTTTTTGGGGATTGGCAATGTTTGGGCACTGGTATCTATTGGCATTTTTTCCTTTTTCTTAGATTCCTTTTCATCTCTAGGCAGAATTGTGCTATAACCCCTTCGTTGGTAGACTACATATTTTCCTGGTGGGACAACCCTACACTGTGACATTTTGCTTAGAATAGACTTATCCTTTCCTATCTCTGTTTCCATCAGTTTATTTTTCTTCTGATCCAGGGCTTGCATTATGTACTCAAACATGCTCATTAGAGATTCTACTTTCTTTTCCCATGGTGCATATTTCTTTAAGGGATCATATGATCTATCAAAATTATGGATAAAATCTAAAGATTTTTTATAGGCTAAAAAATTCTCCTTCTTCATCTCTTGTTCCATTAGCTCAAACTCATTTCTTATTATATCTTCTGGGAAATTGAATTGATGATCTAATGTCATCCATTTGGTTCTCTTCCTGAACATGTCAATAATAAAAACCTCATTATCTGCATACCTTACCACTGATGTTGCTAATTGGTATGGATCTAGGTATTTTTCAAACTGGCTCCATCCCCCTTTGGTAATGATAAAATGATGGACTCTTGTGAGGGTAGGGAAAATACTACCTTTCATCTTACCAATTAAGGCTTCCTCTTCAAACCCACCTAGATGTCTAAGAATTTATTCCAAACCAATCTTGAGTGGCACTTTGTAAGGGAGGACATTTGGAGTTCCCCTGAAACCATAAACCCTAATGACTGCTGAGACAGGGTATAAAATGAAATCACCCCAATTGTGAACAATCTTCAATTCTGCAGCATATTCCAATGGTCTCAAAAGTCTCAATACATCTATATTAATCCAAGGTTTGTCCTTACATAATAATTCTCTAAGACTAGAGGCAAAATATCTATAAAAATTTATGAAACTGGCCTCTTTCCTGTCCCAACACAAGTCAGTACTCCACAACTGAACATGCAAATATTCATCATCTTGAAACTTGGTGAGATCCATTTCTTTTTCAAAGTAGTCAGCATTGTTAAATAAAATCATATGCATCATCATGGAGTACCATCCCATTGGCCTGACTATCTTGTAATCCTTAATGCCTATCAAACCTTAATGCATCAAGTTAGTAATGTAGGTAGCATATAAAAAATAACAGACAAGTGGGGATGTAAAATTTGAACAACCATAAGCATAAAATGGACAGGCATCATTGTCTCTCCATCCTCTCCCAACACATGGTACAAGGAACTATACATTCCTCTAGCCTTGCTATTAAAATAGTCTAGTTTGAAAGGCTCTGGTGTAATAGGGCCTACTACAATCAGACCCCCTATCTTTTTAAAATGCCCTTTCAAGGCCTAATTCTTGTAGTATTCCTTTTGATTCTGATATACCTCTTTGAAGTGGTCAAAATCTATATCATCCATTTGAACTAAGAGGTCACTCGAATTGAATAATTTTCTAATTTTCATCAGCTGTGACATTCAACAGTATATTTTCATATATATCTCTCAGGACCCTGGATACTTTATCATATGTTTTGGCTATTACAATTAATAGATCTGTATCCATGAACACTCCATGAACTATCAACTTGCCTACATCTAGATCCCATATATTTCAATCTGGGGAGGGAGCATTTCCCTGGCTATAAGCAGTTTTGAAGAGATTTAAACTACTTGTGTTGATCTTGGCATCTTTGGCCCATCTACCCATATCATACAAACCTTCCTCGACTCTAAAATGAGGATTTACTGGAACAATTATCTTAATATGAGTAGAATTATTTGTAGATCCACTTAATTTTTTTATAAGGTCATCCTGTACATTTCTATCTTTGTACTCTATTGTAAAGTGGTGGAAAGGGGTAAGGAGATTATTTGTTAATTGTTTTTTGATTTGATTAAAGTGTGTTGAATTTATTAACCCTACTTTACACTTAATTGAATTTGATTAATTGTGTATTGTAATTGTGATTAGGGGGAAGATAAGATGCTCCTTTTCTATCCTCAAATGCACAAATGGAAGATCCAAGTTGATCAACCCAAAAGAAGGGTTAATGCACAAATGAATCAACTATTCAGAAAGAGAACAAAGAAAGGGATCTTAAATTTTGTTAATTGATTAAATGAATATGTTTATTTACAGTAATTGAAAAGGATGGGAAGAAGAACCAACCTTACAAAATTGCAGATCAAAGAATGCTATTTTCTGAGGTCTATAGACTATTTCTAGAAAAACTGATAGATGATCCCGAACCAGAACTCGGAGATGAACAAAACCCTGAAATCTTTTCCTGATTTTGGAATTAACCTCAAACATAAGTAATTGAAATTTCATAAAGATAAATAAAGTAAATGCTCAAATTCACCTTGCTTGTAAAATTCCTTGTGGTGGATTCGAATCCATGGATCCACAAGTATGCTTCAAAATGTGGAATGTAGAATGGTAGGATGTCTTCAATCTCTTGCTTGTAGATCTCCAACACCAAGTCTTGAATGGGTTCTTGAATTTGGAATAGGATTGGAAGAAGGTGGATGGAGAGATCACTAAAAGGGCATCATGTAGCTTGAATCCTTCAATGGCCTCCAATGGATCTCCTTCATGAAAATGGATGCTTGAATGGATGAATTTTTGCTTCAAATATTGCTCATTAGCTTCCTTGAATTGCACTTGAAGATAGTTTTAGAATGCTTGATCACGATTAGAAGACTTAGTTCGCTTGATGATGGTTAGTGTTAGAGAAAATGAGAGGAGAAGGCTCCCTTTTATATGGAACTAGGGAAAAATCTTCTAAGGAGGCCAACATAGGATAATTAAATTTGAATTAAAGCCTTTAACCCTAGGAGAGGACTTATATTAAATATAATTTAGGAATCGATGCTTCAGAACCCGAAACAGCCGACCCTTAAGCGGGAAAAACTTTTTACAAAGACAGACATCTGGAAACTGTGAGACCTTGGGATCTAAACCCTGGGTCAAGGTTGAGGTCAACCTTGACCTAGGTAATGGTTGAGGTTGACCTTGACCTAGGTTAGGGTCAAGGTTGGCATAGACCCAAAAGGTTGACCTTGACCTTGAATCCCAGAATCACCAGTCTGCAGTCCAGAATGTAGAAATCAGGTTAAAAAGGAGTGGAAAGAAGGACATAATAGGGGGAAGCCATGTCAAGGTCAGGAACCCATTCAAGGCACTTTTCATGACCCCAAACCACTTACTTGGAAGGCTAAACAAGTCTACAATGGAAGTGCTTCCATTTTCTGACTATACATTTAGCCCCCACTTTAGCAAGAGTATGAGCTAAACACAAACTCTTGGTAAAGGAGAACATACAGAACAAACAATCTTATTAGAACCAAAAGGGATAAAGAAACCCTCAAGCCCCCAAGGGAATTAAGTCTTTATCAACCCTAAGATCATGATAAGAGAGACATCACTTAGTTAAGGAGAGAAAGAAAGGGTGTGATTATCTTTCCCAATGAGAACTTATGTCTCATTGTGAACCACACAAAAAGTGTAACTGGAAAGATGGAGTTGAACTTCCTAGTGAATGTGGCTACTCACTAGTCAACCCATCAGTGAGATCCATTCTTAAAGGGATCAAAAAATTTTAAATTGAAAACTGGCGGGATCAAGAGATCCGTGTAAATTTAAACTGGAGGGAACAAGAGATCCTAAAAATGTAAAAATGACCATGCTTTAGGGATTAGTTTCTTTTAATCCATAAAGGGAAAATTTTTAAATCTTGAAAAATATTTTGAATGTGCATGTGTGCAAAAAGTGAGTAGAGTGTATGCCCCAACATTAAATTCATTGCTAAAACTTTAACAGGAGCAATGGTTTTAACAGAAACATCAACAACTCTATGGATTACGTTTCCATTGTGAGATGCCCCCAAAGGAAGACAAATCAAGGGAAATAAAACATAAACATACATAAGAACACAAGAGGGATCTACCTAATGTGGGTTTAGTATGATCATAAGATAACATGTACATAGAAATATAAT
>MU226652.1:268794-280044 GCA_018584345.1 Thuja plicata | reverse complement strand
ATGGGTTCTTGAATTTGGAATAGGCTTGGAAGAAGGTGGATGGAGAGATCACTAAAAGGGCATCATGTAGCTTGAATCCTTCAATGGCCTCCAATGGATCTCCTTCATGAAAATGGATGCTTGAATGGATGAATGTTTGCTTCAAATCTTGCTACTTAGCTTGCTCGAATTGCACTTGAAGATAGTTTGAGAATGCTTGATCATGATTAGAAGACTTAGTTCGCTTGATGATGGTTAGTGTTAGAGAAAATGAGAGGAGAAGGCTCCCTTTTATATGAAACTAGGGCAAAATCTTCTAAGGAGGCCGACATAGGATAATTAAATTCCCATTAAAGCCTTTACCCCTAGGAGATGACCTATATTAAATATAATTTAGGAATCGATGCTTTGGAACCCGAAACAGCCGACCCAAAAGCGGGAAAACACTTTTTGCAAAGACTGACATTCAGAAACTGTGAGACCCTGGGATCTGAACCCTGGGTCAAGGTCAAGGTCAACCTTGAACTAGGTCAAGGTTGAGGTCAACATAGACCCAAAAGGTCAACCCTAACCTTGAAGCCCAGAATCACCAGTTTATAGTCTAGAATGCAGAAATTAGGTTAAAAAGGAGTGGAAAGAAGGACAGAATAGGGGGGCAGCCATGTCAAGATCAGGAACCCATTCAAGGTTCTTTTCATGACCCTAAACCACTTACTCGGAAGGCTAAACAAGTCTACAATGGAAGTGCTTCCATTTTCTGACTATACATCTATATTACCAGTGAATTCAATCCTAGGGGCCATCTTCTGAACTTATGGCTTATTACGATAATAATTATCAAATTATATCAATAATTCTGTATATTTTTTAGAATTCAAAACCCTACTGGAAGTATGAATTTTATTGTTTCATAGAATACTTACCCGTTCTACAATTTGTCACACAGAGCACAATATTGCTACAACTTCAATTTTCACTTCAATGATTATGGAAGCTTCAAAAATGAATTATATGGCTTCAATCAAATTAGTATTTTGCATTGAATTTTACTAAAGTGGCCACATGCTATGCAAGAAATTCATCTTTTTTGAAACTCGTGGCTTAATGATTCATTGATGACCATTTTGAGAACTTTAAACTTGGACCATAGATCTTCAACAATATCTCCTTCATCGACCAGCTCTCATTACTTCATGGAAATAATTATTCACTCTAGACACATGTCAACATGACTTGATCACTTAAACGATAGATCTCGTGCATCTTCTCCATAATTCATTAAGCGAGCCATCTGATCTTTCTGAAACTGCATCTTATTTACCTCATCTCTATGTTTTATAGGACCCACCTACTGCCACGCATCATCATGACTTAATCTCTTATACTTTAGATATTGATCACTTTGCCTTTAATCGATTAAGTCAACCATCGGATCAATCTACACTTTTTCAACCTTTAATTCCTTCTTTACGACCTCAGCCAAACCCACTGGGACACGTGGCATCATGACTTAATCGCTTACCTAATAGATCTTGCGCATCTTTAGGATAAGTAATCAAGTCATTTGTTGGATTAAAAGGAATCTATCTAAATTTTAATCAACAGTCATTCACAACATCTGGGCCCGCCAACTACCATGCGTTGCCACTGCTTAATGGCTTACACATTAGATGGTGCGTATCTTGGCCATAAGTGATTAAGTAGACTGTCAGATCTTTCTGCACTTTAATCTACATCAAACTACTTGCAACAGGGCCCACTAACTCCAAGGACACATGTCATTTAGACTTAATGGCTTATAGGATAGATTTCGTGCACCTCAAGATTAAGTCATTAAGTGGGTTGTTAGATCAAAACATACTAGCTCGATAGATAGTGGTTTAATAAAGTACTTGTAGACTTTAGACTTAGGGATTAATAAAGTACCACGATGTTAGGAAAATTACAAACTTTTGAACGTGGACACTTTTAAAAGAACACATGAAAGACACATGACTTAAGTGGCAAAAAGATAACTCAAAATTAGAAACCACTTCAACGCTTAGGGTTTGAGGACCAAATTTCACACTTAGAAACATGAAAGCAAGGATTTCAAGAATTTACATAAGACCCTTTTTGCAAATACAGACCAAGGACTCATTACTTTGAAAAAAATTTACCAGACCTAACAGATTGTATTGTCATTGATGTCAACTTGGTATAATCTGGTTAGTTATATTCAAAGTGTCAAAGACTTTAGAGAATTAGAGAGATAAATATTATGGTTTCAGTAATGCATAATAGATCAGCATTCACTAAGTGACTACAATCACCGATGGTTAGTGGAACCTGACGGATAGAGAAACCTGAGAGTAAAGTCACAGTGATGCCCGAGCAAGAAAATTGACAAGCATTACCGACAAGAAGAATCACACGCATAACCAACGGCTAGAATTACAGTGTTATCCGATGGACAGACAACACCGATGGAGAAGCTTGAGGAGAACTAAAGTGTTGACTGAAGCTAACAAGAGTTAAAAACCAAAATTAACTAAAGTTCAGAAACGACAAAATACTTAGCTAGAAGAACTAAAAATAGACTTAACTGGTTGTTGATTTTGTTTTCACCGACAAGACAAATCCAAAGATAAGTAAAATATTTAAAGCTATTTTATCCAGTTGTCAAGGATAAATCTAAGGGATAAAACTGGAGTAAATATTTAAAGAAAGATTGTCTAAGATTGCAGATCACGCCAAGAAATAGAAAATCAAGAAGTGAGAAACGGTGTTATCATGTCTATAAAGAGACAATCTAATTCATTATGAATTATGGGAGTGAATAGAGAAAAAAGATGTTGAAGAGAAACTGATGAAGAACAACTTCATACAGTCCTGATCAATCAAGCTGAGGAAAGAGCTAAATATTTCTATGGACACTAAGCAACAGAGAAGCACAACATCACCAAGCAGAAAGAAGTGGAGCAAAGGTATTAAAAAGATACATTGATCAGAAAGGTATAATGAGCTTACAATAGATCTAAAAATCTACAAGTATATAGTTTTATATGTGAACAGATCATTTACTATTTCATTTTAACCATTGATTTAGAAAGTCTCTTAACCAAGCAGGATTTAAAGATCCTTTCTATATTGAGATACATCCCAAGGAGTATCAAAAATTTTGATTACGAAGATAGCATGAGATGCCATATACCATTTGAAAAACCAGAGGAGTTTGGACAAGGAAGGTAGCATAGAGATGCTCGATATCAAGTGACAAACTATTCTATTAAATCCTCTAACAAGGTCACACCTAACAGTGTGTTTGTAACCTTTAACAGGGTTGGCTCTTCACCGAGCTCACTTCAAAAGAGTGAAAATTTTGGGTTACCGGTCCCAAGTGGTTTTTCCCTTAACAGGGTTTCCACATTAAAAATCCATGTGTTAATGTGTTTACGAGTCATTACTTTAGTGTTTTGCATTACACATAACTAATGTAGATTGATAGGTATACACTAATCAATTTACTATTTTTGGTAAATGAAAGACTGCTAATTGGTAAAGAGTAAGAATAAGGTTTAACAGTGAACTCTGAGAAGTGGTTATTTGTTAATATTGTTTGAAGGCATTCATCTTATAGGACTGAAGATAACTAGAGTCTTAATATTTTGGTACTAAGTTTTTGGGTTGATTTATTGGAATATTTTTGAGGCCACATATTCACCCCCCTCTCAGTTATTCTAACAGTTGTAATTGTTTGGCACCGAATTGCAACATAGGGATCAACATTTGTTGAAATTTGCATTTACAACATGTTCCAAAAATTGAAACTGTTGGAAAAAACTAAGCAGCACTAACATAGAAGCATCCCACCAGGTGGGAAAAGACTCCAAAAAACTCCCAACGACATAAAATGGTCAATCATGACCCGAAAAACATTTCTGCAACCTAAAAGCTATTATGCATAAAAGAACTAAAAACAAGATAGTCCAATGAACTAAGGTATGCTTGGTTTATCAACAGACCAGAGGATCCTTTTCTACACAAGATGGACCAAAAGAAAACATAGGATGATCTAGGAAACATCCTTTATTACCTTGGAAAACAACTCAGAAAACTCAAGTCTGAGGTTCCTTGCACTATGCTACCAAGGATAGAACACTCAAGTTCCTTTGAGTTGGAGAGAAGGAAAATTGAAACTAGCCTTCTCAATAGCCTCTTTGGATAGGAAAGTGGCATCCTCTAGAGGTTTACCTTTCCACCGAACCAGGTACTCATGATATGTCTTCCTTCTAGTTTTCTTAGAGATTCTAGTGTCGAGAATGCAAGCAATCTCCAAGGGTGCAGTCTAGGGTAAATCTTTCATCAACTCGTCATGCTGAGATATTAAATCACCTACAATAAACACATCATCTGCAACAACTTTGTAAGCATAAATATCATTAATATTAAAAATGGATGACAAATGAATATTAGGAGGCAAGTCAATATGATAGGCATTCGAGCCACATTTCTTAAGTATCTTGAAGGGACCGATCTTCTTCACCATTAGTTTAGTATACTTATCTATAAGAATCCTCTCCTTCTAAAAATGGACCATAACCAAGTCACCAACTGTGAAGTGTAACTCCCTTCTCTTCTTGTTAGCATGTTCCTTGTATTTAAGGGAAGAATTTTTGAGTTTAGACTAGACTTTCTCATGAATTTATTTCATGACAGTCACAAAATCTTCAGCAAGAGCACTGAGTTTTTCCATGTTGCCAACATCCCTGAGTTCCAAGATACCTTTTGGGTGCACACCATAAAGAATTTGGAAAGGAGTCTTATCGGTACTTTTGTTAACTGAATAAGTTTAGAAGAATTCAGCTTGTGCAATGATGGAGTCCCAACTTGTGCCATGTTCTTGGGTGAGACACCTCAAAATTTTTCCAAGTGATCTTTTAATCACCTCAGTATGTCCATTAGACTAAGTATGATATGTTGATGATAAATAGACATTAGTTCCCAACTTCTTCCACAGGGTCCTCCAGAAGTGACCAAGACACTTAGGATCTCTATCAGAGATTATGGACAATGGAAAGCCATTCAACCTTACAACCTCCTTGAAAAACAACCCTGCAACATTAGAGGCATCATGTGTAGTCCTACATGGAATGAAGTGATCCATTTTGGAGAATCTATCTACAACAATAAAAACATTGTCATAGTCAGCCTTTGTCTTAGGAAGCCCAAGTACAAATTCCATACTAATTGAATCCCAAGGCGTGGATGGAATAGGAAGTGGAGTATAGAGTCCTACATTTGAAGTATGACCCTTAGATCTATGGCACACCAAACATATTTCCACAAACCTCCTAACATCAGTTTGTAACCTTGGCCAAAAGTAGAACTATCTAACCAACTCTAATGTATTATCCACCCCAGAATGTCATGCAAGATAGCCATAATGCTTTTCCTTGACAATATTCTCCCTCATAGAACTGTTAGGAACACAAAGCACCCCCCCCCCTTTAAACAACAAACCATATTGAATTAGAAAATCATAAAATTCAGTGTGATACATTGCTGACATGTCCATACAAACCTTGTAAATCTCCTTGAAGTCATCATCATCTACATATAATTCCTTCATGGATGAGATCCCTGCACTTTCCAACTGTATATTCTAAATATTTAAAGCCCTCCTACTTAAGGCATCATCAACTCTATTAGTAACACCCTTTTTGTTCTTGATAGTGAAAGTATAGGATTGTAAAACTCCATCCACTTAACATGACTATGGTGTATTTTCTCTTTCCTATTGAAAAAACTAAGAGCCTGATTATCAGTGTATACAATGAACTCTTGAGATAACAAATAATGATGCCATTTTCTCAAAGATTGGACCATAGCATACAATTCAAGGTCCTATATTGAGTAATTTTTTTTGGCTTCATTCATTTTTTTACTGAAGAAAGAAATTGGTCTCCCATCTTGACTATGTACACCCCCTATGGCCTTATTACTAGCATCACATTTCACCACAAAAACCTTATGAAAATCAGGGAGTACTAGGACTGATTTTTTTGCAATCTTATTCTTTAGGAGTTCAAAAGAATCATTAGCTTTTTTGGTCCACACAAAGACACAATTTCTTCCCCCTTTGATTGTATTAAGTATAGGGGCACAAACACCTCTAAAATCTCTAATAAAATTTCTATAAAAACTGCATAAACCATGGAAAATTTTTACCTCTGATGCTGAAGTAGGTGGTGGCCAATTTAGGATAGCTTCAACCTTGGTTAAATCCATTTTCAAACTTCCCTTGGATATGACAAATCCCAAAAACACTAACTCTTCCTGCAAGAAGGAACACTTGTCAATATTAATCTTCAAACCTTCTTCATGAAGCCTTTTAAGGACCAAATCAATATGATGTAGATGCTCTTCCCCGCTGTTACTAAAAATCAGGATGTCATCCAAGTAAACAACAATAAATTTCTGAAGAAAAGGTTGCAAAAATTCATTCATCAAATGCATAAAAGTGCTTGGGGCTTTAGATAAGCCAAATGACACGACTACCCACCCAAATAACCCTTCATTATTCTTGAATGTTGACTTCCATTCATCCCCCTCTCTAATCCTTATCTGGTGATAACCACTTTTCAAATCAATTTTGGAATAGTGTGTAGCCCCACCTAAAAAATCTATAAGGTCCTCTATTCTAGGCATTGGGAACCTATATCTAATAGTGACCATGTTGATAGCCCTGGATTTAGTACACAATCTCCAAGTAACCTCCTTTTTAGGTCCAAGAATTGCTGGTATAGAACAAGCGATGATACTCTTTCTTATGAATCTCTTCTCTAAGAGTCCTTGGATTTGTCTAGCAACCTTTGCATTTTGTTTTGGTGTAAGTTTATAAGCAGCCTTATTAGGCACTGTAGCCCCTGGTAATAAGTCAATGCAATGACTAATTTTTCTCTTGGGTGGTAAGGATTCATTGTTTCTATATGCTATAATCCCCTTATATTTATCTAATAAATCTACAACTTCTCTAGGACCAACACTCCTTAGAGTTTCAAGACATGATTTATCCTTTCTTGGTACAGTCTTCTTAGGCTTAACTACCATAGAAAAAAATGGAACCTTATCCTCCTTAAGTCCTCTTGGGAATTCTTTCTCCCCTACCATCATGACACTGATGACATATAACTGATTGAATGTTTGATAATGTTAAAATGAAAGATGATGCAAGGCATTAAATCAGTTAATGGTTTGTATTGTCATTGATGTCAACTTGATATCATCTATATGGTCATGTACATAATGCCAAAGACTTTAGAGAATCAATGGAATAAAGGTTATGCTTTTAGCAATGCATAAAACTCAAGTATTCACTAAGTGACAGATAACACTGACGGAGTGCACACCATCAGTAAAGGCAAAGAAGAAAAGTCACAGTGATACCCGATGAGAAGAAGATAGTGTTTCCCGACGAAGAAAAACCACAGGATGCCCGACGAGATGAAAATAGAGTTGCCCGATGAGTAAAAATTCAATGATGCCCAACAGACAAAGATCCCAAAGATAACTGAAGTCACGCCGATGGAACTATCAGTTGTCACCGACAACTAACTAAAGAGTTGACCGATGAAATAGAGAGTTCAGAAAATGACAAAATATCTAGCTGGCAAGAGCTAAAGATAGACTTAACTGGTTGTTTTCTTTGTTTTATTCGACTAGAGTTAAGTAATTGATTTAAAGAATATTTGTACAGTTGGAAAGAAGATAACTACAAGATAAATCAGGATTTATGCTTTAAATCAAATTGGTTGGATTGTTTTTCATGCCAAGAATCAAGAAACAATGAATATCATGTCTATATAAGAGACAAGCTTAATTCATTTTCGTATCAAATGAAAAGGTGATTAAGGGGAGTGAATAGAAAGAGGATGCTGAAGAGAAACTGATGAATAATTACTTCATATAGTCCTGATCAATCAAGCTAAAGGAGAGCTAAAGAATTTTGTAGACATCGACGAATAGTGAAGCATAGCATCACAGAGCAGAAAGTGTGGAGCACAAAGAATTGAATTGATACATTGATCAGAGAGGTAATGTACTTAAATAGATCTAAGAATTCACAATTCAAAGTTGCATTAGAAATAGGTCATAGTGTTTCAGTTTAACCATTGAAGAATCAAGTCTCTTAACAGAGCAAGACTTAATAGTCTTCTATATATTGAGGTACATCCCAAGGAGTGCCAAAAAGGTTGATTCATGAAAGTAGCATTGGATTTTCCCGATACCTATTGACAGTCTAAGAAGGAGGCTGATTCAAGGATGGTAGCAATAGATTCCCTATCCTAAGTGACAACCTCTATGTATAAAATCCTCTAACAAGGTCGCACTTAACAGTGTGTTTGTAACCTTTAACAAGGTTGGCTCCTAACAGGGCTTACTTTAGAAGAGTGAAAATTTGGGGTACCGGTCCTAGTGGTTTTTCCCTTAACAGGGTTTCCATGTTAAAAATTCATGTGTTATGTGTGTATGATTCATTTCTTTATTTTTTTGTATCTGACATAGTTAACACTGGGTTGATCGGTATACTATGCTTGTTTACTAAATTTTGGTAAATAACTATACTGCTTATCGATAATCAAGGAGAATAAGGATAGACAAGGAAAACTGACAGACAAATAATCATTATAAGTATTTCATGGCATGCATCTTGTAGGGACTTAATAATCTGAGGTTTATTTGATTGGTGGTTAATGTTTGACGGATAATTTTTTGAGGCCACTGATTCACCCCCCCTCTCAATTATTACTAACAGACACTATTAGCCAACACCTTGTCCTTAGGTTCTTCTATTAAAGTTGTCATTGTGTAAGTTTCCCCATTTTTGGTTAAAGTGAATATGTTCGATTTACCATCATGTTGGACATTGGTATCATATTGCTAGGACCTCCCTAGAAGGAGATATAAATCATCCATATCAACTATATAACACACTACCTTATCCTTGTACTATCCTATTTGAAAATCAACCCAACATTGATCATTAATTATAGCTTGATGTTCTTTTCTTAACCAAGAGACTTTATAAGGTGTGGGGTGTGGTATCTTCTTCAAACCAATCTTAGTTACTATTTCAATTGAAGCTAAGTTTTTAGTAGAGCTAGAATCTACAATTACTTTGCATACCTTGCTCTTAATCTTGAATGTTGTCTTGAAGATGGATTTCCTTTGAGGAGTCTCCTTGCTAAGTGGCATCAAGAGTGAGTTATTGAACATCATACACTCTCCAATTTATAATCTAGCATTCTTAGAAGAGGTAGTGGGGTGGTAGGAAGTGGCACTCAGACAGTCTTCATCATGAGTCAGTTGTACTCTCCTATCTCCATGACTATTTGTCCCTGCCTTCTCTAGACATCTAAAGGACTGATGACCAACTTGATTACATGAAAAGAATCTTCCAGCGAAGACAGTGGATCCCCTTCCCCAAAATTTGCCTCTGTTGTTTGACCTTCTTCCCCTAAAAGAACCTATGCTTCTGTTTTCATTCTCAAAATTCTGACTGTTGTTTTCTCCTTGGCTTCTAGGAAAGGATCCTCTTAGATTGAATTTGTGCCTTCCTCTAAACGTATTTCCTCTTCCTCTATTATTTTTTTCTCCTCTCCTTTTTTTATTCTCCTCAATCTTGAGGGAAATCTGAAAACACTTGTGGACATACTCCATTGTAATTAATGTCAATTCATCTTGAATACTATATTTAAGACCATTAATGTACCTTGCAATTTGTTTCTTCTCCCTCTCATATATCTTTTCCTTGAGAGTTAAATTATGAAATTATTGGGTATAAGTACTTACATCTACATCTTTTTTCTTGAGATTTTGTATTTTCTTATGAAGCATTACCTCATAGTCCACCGAGAAAAATTTCTTCTTGATTTCAGTCACCATCCTATTCCATGTGATGATGAGTTTCTTGTCTTCTTCAACTCTCATTTTGGATAAAGTTCCACCAACTCATAGCTAGTCCTTTCAATCTTGATTTTTCTATCTTCAATTTCTAATTGGTAGGGGTTTCTTCACACTCAAAATGACTCTCAAGAGACTCTACCCAATCCATGCACTCATCAGGATCTAGTTTTCCATGAAAAATAGGTAGTTCCCCTTTGTCTTTCTTTCCCACTCTTTCTAGGGATGCAAGTATGGCTCTCGTATCTTCAGGTACTAAGTATTGTCTATGATGTCCCTCATCCTCTTCTTCTTCTCCCTCTAACACTTCATTCTCTCCTCTTCTTACTTATCCTTTCAACTTTTCTAGTTCCCTCTTCATAGTTTTGTTTTCCTCTCTGACTACCCTGCTTTCAGCCATTTGTTCTTTCACAATCTTTTCTAACTCAACATTGGTGATTCTCAGAGTTATATCCTTATCCCCACCATCTCGATCAGCCATAATGTCTATTTTCGTTGCTTCCCAATTAGAGTCTTACTGATTTGATACCACTTTGTGCAGAGTGCACACAACAAAAGTGTAGTTGACCTACCATCTTTTCCAATTGGATGAAGTCTCTAGTTATCCTAATTCTTCAATAGGATTGTAAGGATTGTTTACAACTTCCTTCTCTACATGATTCTTTGAATCTCTATTGCATTAGGCGATTCCTTTCAACTAATTCTCCTCCATGTTCTGCAAGTCTATAGTTTTCTAGAGATCCTCATTCTTTTCTAAGACCCAACAATGGGAAACTATCTTGTATCAAGCACTGACTTCCACTAAGGGTTTTACTCCTCCTATACACCCCTAAGGATTCACTTTCCTCAATCAACCAGACTATACCAATATTGCCTACATGAAATCTCAGAATTTACCTTCATTCTTATGAGGCCTACAATAGTAATATTTTCCTTCAATCCAAGTAATGTAAATGGAACCAAACTTCAAAAGTATGGTTATTAAGGTTCTCTATTACTGCCTTTTCAAACCTCAACTAATCAGTCTTTCAAAGCACTACAAACTCTAGAACTCGATGTTTACTCCTCTTTCAGATTGAAATAGTTGTATTTCCTCCAACTAAACCATGTATATGGGACTAGGATTGTTTGATATGGTTTTAATAGCCACTAACATCACACTTAAAAGCTACAAAAATGACAAACATGTTAGTAATAACTGAGAGGGGGGGTGAATCAGTGGCCTCAAATTTTCATCTCAATTTAAACTTTAATCCACCAATCAATACTTCTCAAATTATTAAGTCCCTACAAGATGTATGCCTTTGAAATATTTGAAACAAATAA
>MU226652.1:234468-253378 GCA_018584345.1 Thuja plicata | reverse complement strand
AAAAGATTTGGAATAACTATTTTGAAAAATTAAATCAAAGTGGAAGATGTCAAGTAGTTGTTGAAATGATTAAGAATTTGAAATTTAGAGAGACAATGAAAATTGTGGGGTTGAGAACATCTGAAAATAGTACTGAGAGAACCATTGCAAGAAATCTATTCGATGCATACCAAGCCATTGGTTCAAAATCATGCAGTAAAGATGCTAATGTTACTTGACGTGTCCCCACATCAACTATAATGGGAAAGGAAATGAAAAAATCTTGTATAGTAAGAAAAAAAAGAAAGTCATTAAGGATAGGTAGATCAACATTACAAAGAGCCTTACACATGCAAGACAATATTGAGGATCCAAACACTAATTCTCTTTGGTCATTCTCGGGTAGACTCACACACAAGGACAAGGTTGTTGATGCATTAAGAACATTAATTGAAACATTTTGGCATGAAAACACAAGGGTTTCACCCAACCAAAGAGACATTGTTAGGAGGAAAATTGAATCTACAAATTGTATGCCACATCCAAAACACTTTTTGGATATGACACAAACACAATTTTATGAAAGATTCCTCCAAAGATTTCCTCAAATTAAAATTAGTCAAATATTTTTTGAAATGACAAAACCCTTTTATGTCAATATTAATCATGTGCACACCACATGTTTTTGCAGGGTACATATTGAATTTTCCATGCTTTATGATATATATCATCATTTTTTTGTACTTTGCACACTAACACTATTTTGCAGGAATGTGGTCTTCAAGCACCTCCTTCGTCATCAATAGATTTTATATCAAGTGTATTATGCAATCAAGATGATGGTTGCATTTATTATAAGATGATGTGTTTGAATGGATCTTGTAGTGCATGTGGTGGTATCAGAAATTTGTGGATATGTCACCATTTAGAGAGCACAAATGAGATTGGAAATACACTAGTTTATTTTGGAAAATAGAAGACAGTAACTTATGGTCTAAAAGATGGAAAATAACTTAAGAGGTGTGAGGTAGTGAAAAATGATATATGCGTAGCTGATTTTATGAATATATTTCAAGAGAAACTAGTTTATGAGTACATATGTCATTCACATAGAGCTAGGTAGTTGGATGAGAAATTCAAGATATGTAAGGACACTTTTCCCCTTCGTACTATTGCCTCCATTGTTGATTTTTCTGAGAATTATACACTTAAACCTCAGAATGAAGTGCAATCATTGTATTTCCATTTTATACAAGTGACGATATTTGTACAAATAGAATTATTTCATGCACATGATAGAATAGACGCACATAGAAAGGTTTTAAGAGAGTATCACTTCTACATCAGTGATGATCACACACATTTATCAGAGTTTGTGCAAGGTTGCTTCAAAGTTTTCTATGAGAATTTAAGGGAAAGAGGTATTGAGTACAACCAACACATCATATGGTCAGACAATTGTACCTCACAATTCAAGAATGCAAGGATGTTCTATTAGTTGAGTAGGATGTATGTGACAAGCGAGGTTCAACATTTTTGTAATTTCACCGAGGTGGGGCATGGAAAAGGTGAGCATGATGGTGCGGGTTCATGTGTAAAAAAGAGCTCTTGCCAGAGAGGAATTGAAGTACAAAGGTGGTGCAGACTTAATAAATGTAGAAACAATTGTGTGATGGTACAACTCTATGATGGGAACAAGTAATGAAGGTAAGTATATTCTTAATATATTTTTTTGGTTGATAGGCGAGTCTAACATTGAAAACTATCTATATTTTTGTACACTTATAGGATCAAGTGACATGCACTCATTTAGAAGTTCAAATGCAACATCATTAAGTATTTATACTAGATTAATGGCATGTTTTTGCTTGTCTTGTATGAATTTTGTGTGGGAGGAATGTGAATCAAAAGATTGGGTTGAAGAATGGTCTTATAGACCTTTGCAACCGCTTGATACATATCAAATTCCTAGATCACTATAATTGAGCCAGTTTGAAGAATCAACAGATTTTGATCACATATGTGAACTAGTTGAGCCAAGTAATATCTCAATTTATTCTTCATTTTAGATGAAATCTGTTGAACCTACTTGAAATCATTTTATTAGGTGGTTAAGTGTTTAGGGTGTTAACTTATCCCTCTATAAATTGTAGGTCATGTATATGTAGTTGTTGCAGATGAGAACAATGAGGAAGGGAATGATTAATTTTTGTGTTGTTGTATTGAGGGAAAAAAGAAACTAACAACTAAAGTCATTGACGGAGAGGGTATTGAGTACCCAATAGGATCTATTGTTGTGACAGGGACATAGCTTAGAAGGTACGCTATAAAAATATAATGTGTTCTTGTTTGACGACTTTGAGACTGCTTACCATAATTCTATTACACTTTATATGTTAAATTTTGTATTAATTTATGCTTCTATGAAATGCAGGTACCCTATCCAAAAATTCAACAAGTGGTTGTTTGAGGACTATGAGACATATAGACATATTTTGCATTACTCGAACCTTCTTGTTGCAACAAATATTGAATTGATAAAGTATACTGGTTGACCTCATAAGAAGAATTTATGGAAACTTCATGAATCTGAACATGAGGAAATACATGACACAATAAGGGTTATAGCTGATCCAAAAGGTTTGCTCAATTAGTTTTGGGCCATCATGAAGAATCATTCTACAAAATGGTAGAATTATTTTGACAATTTTGTATATAAATTTTTTGAAACAATCTGATTTCACTTTTTTGTAAATATAAATGACTATGAAGTGGTCTACATGCGTATTTGGAGACCACATTTTGTATATTGAAAGAATATCAAATTGTATATAAAAGTGGCCATGGGTTGATTTGTAAATGCCGAGGGTCCACATTTTGTATAGTTTACTGTGTACTATTTAACTAAGAGGATAAGAGTGAATTATAATTCATTACAAATATAACAATGGCTCATCCAATGGATATCTCATGTTTCTCTAAATTATAATAATTGTTCATGTGTATTATTTATCTATGTATGTTCATTTTCATATTATGTATCTTTGTCATGCATTATATTTATGTATGTATGTTTGTTTTCATACTCTCTCTCTCTCTCTCTCTCTCTCTCTCTCTCTCTCTCTCACAAAGCAACTACCTTGAAAATATTTTTTCAGACCAAATTAATAGGCATAATCTACAATTAAAATTATGGTGTTATATGTTATGCTTTGTGGATGTTTGAATTGTTTTACTTCTATTGCTGCCCAATATGGCTTAGTGCACCTTGGGAACACTTCAATCTGACTTATGCCAGAATGTTCTTGATGGTTTTAAAGAAAAAAAATGTGTCCCTAGTGTTTACCCAACCAACTGGAGCTGATGGAGCTGACGGTTTGGTCCTACGACGAACGGTTTGAAAGATGCACCATTGAGAAACTTTCAACTAAGCAATAATGAAACTCTTTGCACCAACTGAGATCGAGTTTCCAAATGGAATCCGAGTAAAATCTCCCAAAACTAAGCCACGTGCTTGTAAGCCTTCCCAATACTGTCCTTGTGCATTTCACAGATCTTTGATATCTCTCACGAGGTCTGAGATATGGCTCTCCAAAAATTGCTGCCCAATTTGGCTTAGTGCACCTTGGGAACACTTTAGTTTGACATGCGCCAAAGTATTCTTGATGCTTCACAAGTGAAAAAAGGTCTCCCCTAGTGTTTACCTGGCTAACTAGAGTTGATGGAGCTGACGGTTTGGTCCCATGATGAACGGTTTGAAAGATGCACCATTGAGAAACTTTCAATTGAGCAACAATGCAACATTTTGCACCAACCAAGATCAGGTCGCCAAATAAAATCCAAGTGGAATATCTCAGAAATGAGCCACTTTCTTGTATACCTTCCCAAGACGGTCCTTTTACACTTTGCAAATCTTTGGTATCTCTCACGAGGTTCGAGATATGGCTCTCCAAAAATCTCTACCCAATTTGGCTTAGTGCACTTTGGGAACACTTTGGTCCGACTTGTGCCGGAATGTTCTTGATGCTTTGCAAGTGAAAAAAGGTATCTCCTAGCATTTACCCATCCAATTGGAGCTGATGGAGCTGACAGTTTGGTCCCATGATGAATGGTTTGAAAGATACACCATTGAGAAACTTTCAACTGAGCAACAATGCAACTTTTTGCACCAACTGAGATTGGGTGGTCAAATGGAATCCAAGTGGAATCTCCTAGAATTGAGCCACATGCTTGTAGGACTTCCCAAGATGGTCCTTGTACACTTCACAGATCTCTGATATCTCTCACGAGGTCTGAGATATGGCTCTCCAATAATCACTGCCCAATTTGGCTTAGTGCACCTTGGGAACACTTCGGTCTGACTTGTGTCAGAACATTCTTGATTCTTTACAAGTAAAAAAAGGTTTAACCGGCCAATTAGAGATTATGGAGCTGACGGTTTGGTGCCACGATGAATGGTTTGAAAGATGAAACATTGAGCAACTTTCAACTGAGCAACAATGCAAATTTTTGCACCAACCAAGATAGGGTTTCCAAATAGAATCCAAGTGGAATCTCTCAGAACTGAGCCATGTGCTTGTAGGCCTTTCCAATATTTTCCTTTTTCACTTCATAGATCTCTGATATCTCTCATTAGGTCCGAGATATGGCTCTCCAAAAATTGCTGCCCAATTTGGCTTAGTGCACCTTGAGAACACTTCGGTCTGACTTGCACTAGAACATTCTTGATGCTTTGCAAGAAAAAAAAGGTATCCCATAGTTTTTACCAGGCCAACTGGGGCTGATGGAGCTAACGGTTTGGTCCCATGATGAACGGTTTGAAAGATGCGCCATTGAACAACTTTCAACTGAGAAACAATGCAAGTTTTTACACCAATCGAGATTGGGTTGCCAAATAGAATCCAAATGGAATCTCCCAGATTTGATCCACATGCTTGTACACCTTCCCATATGATCCTTATGCACTTCACAAATCTCTAATATCTCTCATGAGGTCCGAGCTATGGCTCTCCAAAAATTGTTGTCCAATTTGGCTTAGTGCACCTTTGGAACACTTGGGTCTAACTTGTGCCCCAATATCCTTGATGCTTTGCAAGAAAAAAAAGGTCTCCCCTAGCATTTACCCAGCCAACTGGAGCTGATGGAGCTGAAATTTTGATCCCACAATGAACGGTTTGAAACAAAAATAATGAAAAGGTTGCATAGCAACTTTTAAAAATTGCTCGACAACATTTGTGCAACTTTTGACAATGTTACAAAATGTTGCTATTAGGACTTCTAGACCTATTGAAATGACTTAGAAGACCTTAGATCCTATAGTAAGACCTTTATTATACCAAAAACATCAAACCTACTTATCCTATCATAGGTCATGAGTATAATCAACCTTAGGTTTATAAAGACACCTTAGATGGATTGAATTTACAATGAGACCAATCTAATCAAAATGAATGGTTGATCTCTAGGATCTAACCATGATTACAAATATGTGAAGATGAACCCATGAAGACTCCTATCCCTGACTGGTGTTTCTTGGGTGCCCTACACCAAATACCCCTATAACTTCCCAGGTGTACCCAAGGAACATTATATGTTTGAAGTTACTCAAGGGGCTCAAAATCGCATAAAACATCCCTACATCCACTATCCAAGAACAAAAAGAAAACTCTCATACTCTGAATTTCAGTCACAAAAACTTACAACAACAAACATAAATTCACTTATGTCATAGAGTGCATACATATAGATCATGAAAGATACACCTAAATACAATGTATCACATCAAGCATTAATTCTCTTAAATCATAAAATTGCTTATGTCCTGGAGCAAACATGTAGTACATACATTATGAAGCATATACATGAGTTCACTTAAGTCATTCATGTAGGTCGTACACATGAATTTAGGTTATGAATCATATAAATGAATATACATGAAGTACACACATAAGTACATTAATTTATAGAAACACACATGCATATACGCAAGTCATGTGAAACAAGAATACACTTAAGGCATAAACATCCAACCAACAAATTCAGAGATCAAATTTGAAGTTTCATATATAAAAAAAAGAACAATAATAGCATACACATCAATATATGGCGTACATGCCAAATCAATAATAGAGTTACAAAAAAGTGACATCAACTATGTCCAGGTTGATATATACAATGTATAAATATCACACACACACACACACAGATATATATATATATATATATATATATATATATATATATATATATATAATTTGGTCATTCAATGACCACAACTAGATCTATACAATGTCTTGATATATCTATGACTGTGGTGGATCATCAAAATTGAGCTTCTTCATAGCTGCACTTGGGTCACTAAGTCTCTGCACAAGAACAATTCAAATTCTAAGCCATATATCTTATCTCAAAATAATATCAAAATAAATAAATATTGGGTTGTGATTTGTTGATACTTGAATTATTGATTGCGTCGTCTCTTTCTCCTATGCTTGTGTTGAATGATAAACAAAATGGGCTCCGTCGTGGGTGAGAGGGACTCCTAGAAAAATGGTGAGGTAGAGGAAGGACGGACAATGGTGAAGGGTCCTATAACAGGAAAAATAAATAATACAAAATACATGTTATAAACAAGAAATACTAAAAAAATAAAAAATGCATGGACTAAAAAGAAAATGCATACCACAACATGAGTTGGAACTCATGTGCTAGAGGGAGCCAAAACCATTGATGAATCAGTTTGGACCTTTTCTTGTATGGTAAAATAGAAAAGATGTTATAGTCGAGAAATACTAGATAATGAAAAATTGTATACACTAGATAATACAAATGCATACCGAAGCCTCAGCTAGATCTCCTATGCTTGGGCTGAATGATAAATGAAATGGGCTTCGTTGTGGGTGAGAGAGTCTCCTAGAAAAATGGCAAGGTAGAGGAAGGACAGGCAGTGGTGAAGGGTCCTATAATAGAAAAAATAAATAATACAAAATACATGTTATAAACAATAAATACTAAAAAATAAAAAATGCATGGACTAAAAAGAAAATACATACCACAGCTGGATCTCCTGTGCTAGGCAAGGGATCCCTAGGAAGTGGAGAAGGGTTCACCTCATCTGAGGAAACTATGACCAGTTCCTGTATGAAAATTCAGAACAAATGAAATAATAATAGAGGAACATGACTTCTAAAATATTTTGAACAAACAAGAATGCAATTGAAAGTAAAATGAAAACATGTTACCTCCTCCCTCTCCTGAATATCAGCAGTATCTGGGGCATTCATTATTTAAGTAAAACCCAATTGATTCTACATGTATACAATAAACAATTCAAATGCATTCATCAATATAGACTACATTGAAATGTTCATAATACATTTCAACAAATATATTTAAATTGGACTTAATTACCTTTTTTTGTTTCAATGTCCCTGATGATTTCTTCCTCTTTCCTAATGACCTCGAGCTTGGTGGGGTAGGCTAACAAAAACAAAATTAAAATAAGATACGTAATATGATACCACATGGATTCAATTAAAACTATAAACAAGAGGTGTGAAAAATATGATACCACATATCTTTGTAAGCCAAATTCAATGGCAAAAAGGGTGACATCATCAATTTGAGAAATCTAAGCCCCTGACAAGCCCTTTAAAACACCAAATATATATATAAGCAATAGTTTACAATGAATATTATGATTCACTTGAATTCCACAAATGCTTATGCTCCACAGCTCTATTATCACAAGCTTATAAAAAAATTTACGAACCATTATTACAATATAAAAAATTTCTCTTCTTTCACACACAAGCCTATTCTTTAACAAATTTTTGTAGTCACAGTTAGAGAAGGATGGTCCAGATTATATTCGTGGAGGTTAGAGGTGAGGACCACTTTTGCAGCAGGTAATAGGACTGTTGTAGCCTGGCAGTGAGTATGTTTTAGTGTGTTTATCCTTAGCATGGGGGGATTTGGAGTGCTTTTAGGTTGAGAGTGGGTGGTATGGGCAATGATGAAAATATTTGGGGTGCTTATGAACCTAAGGTGTAGATGGGTTCTTGTCTATGGTGAAGATATAGACTAGTATATGGGGACTTTCCTAGTATGACAATGAAATGTCAGAGAGTTGATTTTATTGAAGTAGCAATTGATTGTGCTTTGAGTGATAGGATAAGGACCTTGTGATAAGTTGAGGGGTTCTTGGGGTGTCTTAGAAGTTATATGTTGGGAGTCTTTAGAAGGCCATGGAGGTGTATTGAAGGATTGAGGACATTCACAATCAGTGAACAATCAGAGATTGTATTCATGATTTTGAACAAGAAATAAGAGTAAAAGACCGATGGTTGGATGTTCTAGATGATGTTCAAGGTTGATTCAGAAGCCACTAATTGATTGGTTGGGGTATGATTCTATGTATGATTTCAACATTGGTTGAATTGAGTCCAAGGATGGAGGGCAGGATTTCAAATCAGTTTGAGTCATGATGAATAGACAAGGAAGTGGACTTGTTCAAAAGTATGATGTCTAGGTTACCAAAAGCCAGGGATATTTGTTGAAGCCTTTGTGTTCAACCTAATTCCTTGAGGGAGTACCATCCTTTTATGAATTCCTTGAGTTGAATTACATTAGAACAAATTCTTTGACCATAAATCAATAGAAAACAAACATACACTAATTCTTTGACCACACTAAGTAACCACCATACAAATTATTAAGATATTATATTTTAAAAACAATGTACTATTCTATTTTATGAATGTTTATAAAACATTACCTCAGGTGTTTGAGCTACCTATCCACATCTACTAGAATGAGCACTCCTTTGTGTGCTCATACCACCAGCTGTACCATGCAATGCATATTATTCATGTATCAATTTAGATTCTTCTATACATAAAAATTTATTTACTTTTAACAGATTTAGGTAATTAATTAAAATAACATGTCAAAACACAAATTTAAACAAACCTATGTCGGCTCTGTACCACACACCATTGAAAATAGATCATCTGTGAGGGCCATATCCTTAGTAGAAGATGCCTGATATCTTCTCCCCTAATGTACACATGAATGGGATGTCAAACCATCCGCACTTGCCTAACTATCTACCCCATCACATATACCATTACAACTGATGTAGATATGTTCAATGGGCTTGGCTGACCCTACAACTGTATCTGATGATAATGAAGCTAGAATGGGATGAGATGATCCTAATGGTGCATCTAATGATGATGGAGCTGGCATGGGATGGGATGATCCTAATGGTGTATCTGATGAAGATGGAGGTGGCACAGGCACTAATCCATCCTCTCCTCCAACTAACTGAGTGTCATGCTAGATAATGACATCAGTCAATGATGCAACTACATGAAGAGTTTGTATATCCATAGACTCCTTCACCACTACTAGGACCACAACATGAATGAGGTATTTTCTAATAGTATATCTCCTCTCTTTTGGTTGGGTAATCCTATGTGCCCTAGGTCTATCTTGCGCAGAGCCTCACCCTCTACCCTAGAACTCACGAAAGTCAAAGTAATTCAGCTTCTCACCGAGGATAAACTCACAGTATAGCTTCCTCAAACAATATAAAGGCACCTCATTATTATTACAAGGTGGTTGGTCAAATACCATGTACCACCTATCCCAAAAAGTTGATTTCACCCCCCTAGGAGCACACCAATGTATAGGAAACTGCTTTGTATTATCTTCTAGGGAATTGCTAGTATTAGGATCGGTAAAAAGCGCACATATGTCACATTTTTGTCTTCCTTTTCTTTTCACATTCTCATATGATAAATCAACATCATAATATGTGTGACACCTATCCCTCCAAGAACCCCATTTTCACCTCTTGAGACATCTCATTTGCAATATTAGACATTTTTCTAATGAAGTGGAGAGGGTAGAGTGATGCTGAAGAGTGGAAGCCTTCAACCCATTGACTAATATATTAATTTGTACACTATTTTGGTTAAGGCGTTGCACAAGGTCCTCTTGTGTTGCATTTACATGATCTAATGGCACACGTGGAGGGTCTACGAGTGGCGATGGTTGTGGATGAGGAGAAATTTGAGGAGGTTTTATGGGTGGCAATGGTGGTGGATGAGGAGAATTTTGAGGATGGTTTCATGGGGTGGTCTTTCATTTCTTTTTCCTCTTCTTGGGTTGTTTGATGAATCTGATATGAAATTAATAAAAGAAAACCAAAAATCAATAACATAGCCTAATTTGATTACAAATGCAAAAAAAAAAAAAAAAAATAATAAAACATACCTTTGTTACGGGGCGCTATTGCTTGAAAATACAGAAATTGTTGAAGAAACATTGTTTTATTCAAAGCACGATCGGGTTTTGGTTTGTTTTTTCCCTCCTCCACTCTGCTACTCTTCGGTTTAGGTGTTAGAAATGGCCTAAGCTTTGCAAAATATAATATGTTTCTAATAACCCGATCGGGTTATTAGAAACATCTCAGAACCCGATCGGGTTCTAAGAAAGATAGAGTTTTTTAATAATATTCTCTAGGCTTGGTTACCAAGTATAGTACAATTTCAAAATTTCAATAACCCGATTGGGTTATATGAAATTTGATTTTTTTTAAAAATATGTGTCCAATTTTTTGGTTCACAACTTGGTGCACTTACCCTTACTCTATTTGACATTTTTTCAGCGTTTACACCAATTTCTAACAATGTCGCTTTGTTGAAGAGATAAGAATTTTATTTTTTATATTTTTTATTTGAATTTGAATTGAAGTAGGGTTTTTTCAATTGATTTAAGTTTTTTTTTTTAATTAATTTTATGTCAAATTGTCATAACAATCCCCATTGACAAAATAGACAAGAATGACCTCTTCCTAAACAACCACCACAAGAAAACCCTCAAAACATTGCACATGAAGAACAATAAAACCCTCAAAATGTTGCACATGAAGGACAATAAAACCCTCCAAAATCCTTCCTCGCAATAACAAAACCCACAAAATACCGCTCCTCAACAAAAAATGCTAAAATTCATTAACTCAAAGTTGTCATTCCCTTAAAGGGGGATAAACAAGAAATGCTCAGTGCTTTGGCTAATACGAAAGTTAATAAATAAAAAGTTAATAATAAGTTATAGGATTTGGTTTCTTTCAGAAAACAAATGATGGAGAGGACGGCCTATTCTTTCAACACTTTGTAGGTCAAGCTGGAAGAAAGCAGAGCCAAAAGAAGGAAGAGGGAGGAAAATTTAGAGGTGGCTATTCTCTTAGGAAAATAAGGGACCTCTTCATCTGTTTTGTGCATCCTCCCAAGAGGACTTCCTTTCTACAAGCTCAATGAACCTAATGAAGACTAGAAAGGGATTAATCTTCTCTCTGTTTAATTTCCTATTATTAGTCTTCTTTATGGGGTTTTTTTTCTATTTCTTTTGCTAGTAGTTTAGTTTTGGCTTCTAGTTGAATTCACAACTTATGAATTCCTTTTGAACTGTTTCTAAGACTTTAGGTTATTTTTCTTGTTGGGCTCGGACCATTTCCCAATTGACAGAATGAGAACAACAATTATTTAAATTAAAATAACTATGCATATGATAAAGTTTTTTTCTAAAAAAGAAATAGAAAGAATATAGAAATACCTTGAAGAAGTTCTTAAAAGATGAAAATCAAGTATTTGCTTTAGAATCAAAAGGAGGAATACCCTTGGTAAAATAATAAAGTTATCTCCAAAATTAAATAATGTAAGCCCCTTTATCACTTGTATATAGACATCTCACATATATTCAATGAAGGGCGGTTAAATTGAAGTCCTACCAACAGCATCCAAATGTCATATAGATGTTAAGTTGGCTTGATTTAAGAGACTTCAATTAAATTTCTATTAGATCTATATGATGTGTTATATTTGAAATTCACTAAGAGCCATAAAATTAGTTGATATTGGATCTTCACCAAGAAGAAATTGACCTTCGTGATTTGATAGATTTCTTGAAGGTGCATATAAGAAACACAATCCTTAAAAATTTATTAGAGATTAGATATCAAGTTGAATGTGTTCCAAAAATCTATATTTTACCTTTTCAAATAAATACAACACAAATAAAATATGTACAAAAAAAAAAGATAACAACACTTAGAATTGAATTCACAACATTCAAAATAGATTTTTCAAACTATAGAAAAAATTCAATTCAAATTTATATTCTACTTCTAAAGCATTCAACACATTTTAATTTTAAAAAGCATTAAAAAATACAACTAAAATAACATACAATTATTTATCACATACCAAAATTAACTAAATATATTATTTCTATTAATATTCTAAAATTAATTATCATATTCATTAAAGATAATTTTAATAAATAAAATATTCATTAAAAATAATTTCTAGTGTATATAAAAATATATCTTAAATTGATAATTATTTTATATTTTATATTTAAAACTCCATTTGCCTTGATTTAATTTTACATCAAATTAAAATACACTCTAATGAAAAGACATTTGTTGGGGGTCTTTTCAAAGGTTTCATTTATTTATAAAAAGTTGAACAATCAATTTATGATTTGGTAAAATTTCTTGTAGAACTCTGATTACCACCTTGCAAACTTCCACTCTTTTGTATGTCTTAGCCAGTACATAAATAGAAAATTGTCTACCTCCTTGAACCAAATGTTAGACCACAATATATTACTTCCTTCTAAGATCAAACTTTTAAGAGATCTCTAAGTTCTTGAATGCCGCAAGGAAATTATTCAGGCACTGAACAATATCTTACCTCTAGATTCTAAAAAGCTTCAAGTTGCCCTATTAGGCAATTCTTTCAAGTTCTTACATCCGATCAAAGATTAGTTAGATGTGTAAATTATCAATAGTAGAAAGAAATGTTTCAAGGTTCGTACAATACCTTAAATCTAAGCACCCTAGAGCTTCAAGTTGTCCAATTGTTTCAGGCCTGACAAATTTAAATTAGTCAGATTTCTAAATTGTCCATGGTGGAAGGCAATTTATCAATGTTTGCACGTCCATCTAGGAGCAATATTTACATAATAAAATGAAATAATATAATAATAAACCTTATTATGCAATGTGTAGAACACACATTTTTCCATCACTCTACCATCATCGGTGTGATCAATGTTGCCTCTATAAGATTTTTGAATTCTCCGATAACCACAATGTACTCCATAGATTGACAACTTTGTGAGTTATTGAAGTAGTAGTAGATGTCCAAAAATACCTCTTTGGTTGCCTTGTCCAACTTTTTATAGATAAAATGAAACATACGGTCATTGAGATCACTGATATCTTTACCTTTATCTAAATATTCAATTATCCGAGTACAACATTTTGTATCATATCTCTCCTTGTGCAATTTGTCACCACACATTTTAAGAACTAATGAACTACCCTCGTAGACATTGACAATATTCTCTAAATCTCCTTTGATGTGATCACAAATTACACTATATTTGCAGAGAAATTGAAGTGCATCATTTTCTGAGAGAGTTTCATAGGATAATCTTTGATGTTATTATAAAAACCTACTTCCTCAAGCATATCGCTAGTGTCCATGGTCCTAGTTGTGATAAGTATTCTGCTATGTTGAGGAAGTAATCACATGTCCTCTACCAGAATATCTTCCAAATATTTTTTGTGCAAGGCATTATCAATATACAAAAATGTACAGAGTCTTGTTTCCTTCCCTTGTAAAAGCCTCTCTCAATTTGTCCTTCTCATCTTCATTAACTCGAAGTTTTATTTCCCTTCCACCTATATAGTTTGGGAAGGCATTATGCAAAATCTATTTATGCATTTCTATATACTTATTCTCATTATTTTTAGAAACCTTATCTAATATAATTCTAGCATAGTTTTAATGGCTTCTATCTATTTTGGAGATAACAACTTTAGTGAGAGTTGTCTTTCCAATGGCACCAAAGCCTAGATAAGAATGACAAGAGATGAGAAATCTTTAGTCATTCCATGTTGAACAACTTGTATACTTCTTCTAATTGATCTTCGATTCCAATTGTTGCAAAACAAAAGAATGCCACAAAAAAATTAATAAAATAGAAACTTGTAAAGCATTTTTCTTTTAGCATTGGAAAAAACATATTTTTTACCCTAAATTTCCATCACACGGCACATTGAAAGGAACAATCTGAAAAGATGAAAATGGAAAACCTAATTGTCAACTAAATAATAATATTGTTTAGGTCCATTTAAATTGCAAACACTGAAAAATTCCATTTTTGGTGTCCTTAACAATAGGAATTATGAATTCCTAGTTTACAATTTGATTATATATATATATATATATATATATATATATATATATATATAGTTTTATGTTTTATGTTTTATGTTTTATGTCAAAATAAATTTCAAATTTTATTTTAATTCCTTAAAATTTTATTGTAAGAGAGGGAGTATTGAAATTTAAAATTAATTAATATGAAAGTTTAATTTAATTTTTTCATTGATTCTAATACAACATTTTATTACATTTTTGGATTAATATTTGAAAACAAATTTTTATTAAAATATTTTAAATAATTGATATAAATTCTAGAAATATGGTAGCTTCAAATATTAATTTATTCTTTGTATATTTATTACAAAACAAATTTATATGATTTTTTTATTTCTACTTTTTGTAATCTTAAAAGTCAAACGAGAACAATTAAAAAATAAATTGAACTACAATTAAGAAATTCATAGAAGAGAATTTAAATTGTATGTTAAAATTTGAATAAATGTACCAATAGTATTCTTAAATTTCTAATTTTTTTTATAAAAAGACAATTTTTTAAAGAAAAATACTTCTCCCAAAAAAGAAAGAATTTTTTTCATGAAATTTTCTATCTCCTTAATCAAACATTGATGAAAAATCCCTACACAAACTAATTCAAAATGAAAAGTGGAAAAAACAATTAACAAAAATTATATTGGAAAGAAAATGTAAGCACTTCAATTTTTATGTATGCTTATTGGCGTCGTTTGGTTGTAGGAGTTAGAAAATGTTGAATTTGATCAAATGATGGAAATGGTCAAATCATGGATTTGATATTCTGATATTTTTTTATTTTTAGAATATAGTTTGGACCGTTTGGTTGACCCAAAATATGAGCAAGAAGATGCATTTCCTCTGTTTGATTCCACATTTTGAAACTAGAATTGGAATTTGAGTATGTTTTTTTTTTAATAATTGAATTGTTTTAATATTTTTGAATTTAATAATTCATTTTTATTCATTTGTTTATTTTTATTTTATTTTATTTTATATAGAAATCATAAATTAATTAATTTAAAAAAATAAATTTATTTTTTCATTTTTTTGAATAAAGTTAAATTTTTTATATATATATAGAAAATCATAAACAAGATATAAACAACAAAAAAGTCATGAGTTGACCAAAATATGTCCAACGTATCTATATGAAATTCTAAAAAAGTTTCAGTATCCAGAATAGCTATTTAAATTAAAATAACTATGCATATGATAAAGTTTTTTCTAAAAAAGAATATAGAAATACCTTGAAGAAGTTCCTAAAAGGTGAAAATCAAGTATATGCTTTAGAATCAAAAGAAGGAATGCCCTTGGTAAAAGAATAAAATTCTCTCCAAAAGTAAATAATGTAAGCCCCTTTATCACTTATATATAGACATTTCACCTATATTCAATGGAGGGTGGTTAAATTGAAGTCCTACCAACTAGCATCCAATGCCATATAGATGTTAAGTGGGCTTGTTTTAAGAGACTTCAATTAAAGTTCTATTAGATCTATATGATGTTTTATATTTGAAATTCACTAAGAACCATAAAATTAGTTGATCTTCGAGCTTAACCAAGAAGAAATTGACCTGATTTGATAGATTCCTTGAAGGTGCATATAAAAACAACAATCCTTAAAAATTTATTAAAGATTACATATCAAGTTGAATGTGTTCCAAAAATCTATATTTTACCAATTCAAATAAATACAACACAAATAAAATATGTACCAAAAAAAGATAACAACACTTAGAATTGAATTCACAACATTTAAAATAGATTTTTCAAACTATAGAAAAAAATAAATTCAAATTTATATTCTACTTCTAAAACATTCAACACACTTTAATTTTAAAATGCATTTAAAAATACGACTAAAATAACATACAATTATTTATCACATACCAAAATTAACTAAATATATTGTTTCTATTAATATTCTAAAATTAATTATCATATTCATTAAAGATAATTTTAATAAATAAAATATTCATTAAAAAAAAAATTTAGTGTATATAAAAATATATCTTAAATTGATAATTACTTTAAAGATTATTTCTAAAACTCCATTTGCCTTGACTTAATTTTACATCAAATTAAAATACACTCTAATGAAAAGACATTTTTTGGGGGTCTTTCAAAGGTTTCATTTATTTATAAAAAGTTGAACAATCAATTTATGATTTGGTAAAATTTCTTGTAGAACTCTAATTACCGCCTTGCGAACTTCCACTCTTTTGTCAGTACATAAATCAAAAATTGTTTGCCTCCTTCAAACAAATGTCAGACCATAATATATTACAACCTTCTAAGATCAAAATTTTAAGAGACCTCCGAGTTCTTGAATGCTGCGAGGTAATTATTCAGGCACTGAACAATATCTTACCTCTAGATTCTAAAGAGCTTCAAGTTGCCCTATTAGGCGATTCTTTCAAGTTCTTACATCCGATCAAAGATTAGTTAGATTTGTAAATTATCAATAGTAGAAAGAAATGTTTCAAGGTTCATACAATACCTTAAATCTAAGCACCGTAGAGCTTCAAGTTGTCCAATTATTTCAGACCTGTCAAATTTAAATTAGTCAAATTTCTAAGTTGTCCCATGGTGGAAGGCAAGTTCTCAATGTTTGAACAATGATATAAATTTTAGCCCTACTGAGGTTCAAGTTGTCCAAATATTTTAGACAATTCTTTCACACTATGACAGGCCAATGAATTGAAAACCATCAAGATTTCTAAGCTATCTAATAATAGAAGGTAATTCCTGAAGTCTCCATCACAAAGATAAATTAAATATGAAAGAGTTTCAAGTTGACCAATGGATTGAGGCAAAAAATTTAGACATACACACCTGAACAAGCTCAAATATGTTAAATTTTTGAATTCCCCAAATAATTCTTGCACACGCTTCATTTTTCACAATACACCATAAAAAGTTTACTTAGCTCAAGTAACCTACACACTTTCTCAGGAAGCTCACACAACAAACTACAATCCTCAATCTGTGGAGTCTTTAAGTTATTTAAACCATAAATAAATCTATTAAACTTGTCTTTTGGTAATGCATCTACGTTATTGACTTCCTCTTTAGTGGGGGACTCGTTGACTGCAAATGGTGTTTCTAGAAAGGCTAGTTTTAATTCTTCGAGGGAGGAGTTTGGAACTTTCTCCAAAAATTCTCATGTGTCAGCTAGTTGCACAAGCATTGATATTGATATCCTCCTCAAACTTTTAGGCAACTGCATGTATAATTATTATTTCTTTGTTAGACCGTGTGTGTGTATATATATATAATATATCAAAAACTAAAAAATTAAAAATGGATGTATATATAATATTGAAGTCAAGATTTACCCTAAGAAGACCAGTTTGCAAAGCGAGAAGCTTGAGACACTCCAAGACAACCAGATTATTAAGTGCGCTTACATTCGGCCAAGAAAAATCACCAACTGTTATAACTTGTCTCAACTCTGGTATTGACACCACATCTTATATAGTAACATTTATATTGTCTTTCCATACCATAGTTCTTAGTCTTTCCTACATTGAATTTAGGTGTCCTTCAAGAGTGTAACCTTTAGCACCATGAGTTAAGAAAATTGCTTCAATCTTTTTGAGTTTGGTCTGTAAGAATCTAGTGTTAACAAGTTTTATAGTTTAAACAGTGAAAGAAAATTGTAGTGTAATGCATGTGATTATGGTTCGAGGAAAAATCTACCTCATCTTTTTCAGCTTCAACCTAGATGTTTACATCCACAATCCTAGTGGACTTTCCCAATCTACGCCCAATTGACTCGATAATATCATGAATAGACAATATCTCCTTCTCCTCCTCCCCTTTTCAGGTATCCAACTCTATGTGATGCAGCAGTGGCACAACGGAAGTCATCAAGTCAAGTGGCAAGGGGTAAGCTTCAAAGATCAACACCCAAGAGGACAAATGGTGAGATCCAATCCCTCAACACCCTAGGTAAAGGGACAAGTGTTGAATACCTATCATAGGTAATATAAAAGGACTCAAGGAAGGTTATCACAACCCTAGAATGCAAGGAAACCCAATCACTAGGTTTGCCAAAGTCCTATGCACCAAGGAACACAAGTTCACAAGAGATCTCCTTAACACAATAAGTACTCAAACACAATGAAATGGATACAAAGACCAGGGGTGGCCTAAAATCATTGTCATGGTCTATTTAGGTCCAAACTCTTTAACTCCAATGGTTCTTTCACTCACAAGAAGCCCATAACACTTAGGTGCTTCACAAACTAGGATTTGGCTTGTAGCCTTTTTCAGAGACAAATTTAGACATAAGTCAAATGTTTCCCAAATAAAGTGTTAAGTGGATCAGGTATTCTAGTACCCTTTATGGCCTTACTAAACATGACCAAGAACCAAGGATTGAAAACAAACAAAAGGCTTTGCTTTCCTAACTTTTAGACCGGGCTAAGAGGCCTAATTAGACCCCAAATACACTACAAGTGTTCTTTCTCCTATGAAAAAACAAAATCTGGGCATGGAGGCATGTGTGGGCATGTGAAATAACTTAGAATCCAGGATTTTAGGTCTTGAGGAACCCCCAATCAAAACTTATAGTGACTGTCCTAAGTCACAGATTGGTGCACACATGGGATGTACACCTAGGGCCTTGTGGCAAAGCCACTTCTCTG
>MU226652.1:207214-234350 GCA_018584345.1 Thuja plicata | reverse complement strand
CCTAGTTGAATGCTGATTTTTAGGCTCAAACCAAGGCAGCCCCACTAAAAATTTGATAACTTGCAATCTATGATAGATTAGAGCATGAGACCAAAATAAAATGGAAGAAGATTCAAAGATACAACTTCTGGGATCACTTTTTCATCCCCCCATGACCGTACCAGTCTGTACAAGCTTGTTGTCCTTCAAAATCTACAGAAAAGTGGTTATTTTATTGATTTTAAAAGCCAAATTACATTGTCTATCCTATCACCCACCTGTAAGGGCTTATATAGGATAATCCCAATGGTTAAATAACTTTTTTGAACCATTTAGCCATTTGGGAGTTGAAATTACAATGTTTGACAACTTTTTAGAAAGTTGCTTGAAATTTGCATAACAACTTTTAGAGCAACTTTGCCAATTTTTCAGATTTTTCAAATCTAATGACCAAAATTGGTCCTAACCTTATTTTGATGATCCCTAATGGATCCAAACATAGAAAATCATATAAAAACCTAAGACTAGGGTGTTGGATCATAAATGACCACTAGTTAAACCAAGGGCTCATAAAATGCCAACGTGGAACTATGGTCTTACAATGAGATCCAAAGACTAACCCCTATCCTAAGCATGACTAGAGGCCTCTAAACACCTTAGTGTGAAATCCTAGACTTCATAGGAATGCTTGTTGAATCAGGAGTAGAAGTAGGTGCTCCTGCACCACTATGTCATGAAATTAGCAGCCATATTATGACAATTTCCACATAACCCATTATAGATCTAATACAAATAAACACTTAGAATCCACATGCAATAAAATGATGGAAAAATCCTAGCCTCCAAAAGCATCCATCACCATGTATTATTCATTAAAGCACCATTATAATATAACCATGAAAGCCTTCAAATTCCTAGCCATAATCAAGCACTCCATGTGAACAAGCATGAATCCAAACATGCCATGCCATGCTTCCAACCTTCATAAATACTACCTTTTCTAACCTCAACAACTACCCTTTTGGTTTCTTTTATAGAAACAAGCTTCCACAAAACCACTAAGTGGTATTACATACAACCATGTGCTACCTAACCCCATTGACCCACATTCAATATTGGGTACTTTATTTACTTTAGTTCTCTAATATTAAATAATTACTTTAAATGATATTACAATGTTACAATATAACTCATCAAGAATATTTCATGAGAATCTCTACATGTTGCACGTCTATCTAGGTGAAACATTTACACAATAAAATGAAATAATACAATAATAAACATTATTATGCAATGTGTATAACACACATTTTCCCATCACTCTACCATCACTGGCATGATCAATGTTGCCTCTATAAGGCTTTTGACTTCTCCGGTACCCACAATGTACTCCATAGATTAACAACTTTGTGAGGTATTGAAGTAGTAGTAGATGTCCAAAAATACCTCTTTGGTTTCCTTGTCCAAATTTTTATAGATAAAATGAAACATATGGTCATTGAGATCACTGATATCTTTACCTTTATCTAAATCTTCAATTATCCGAGTACAAAAATTTGCATCATATCTCTCCTTGTGCAATTTTGCACCACACATTTTAAGAACTAATGGACTACCCTTGTAGACATTGACAATATTCTCTAAATCTCCTTTGATGTGATCACAAATTGCACTATATTTGCAGAGAACTTAAAGTGCATCATTGTCCGAGAGATTTTTCATAGGATAATCTTTGATGCTATTATATAAACCTAGTTCCTCAAGCATATTGGTAATGTCCATGGTCCTAGTTGTGATAAATATTCTACTATTTTGAGGAAGGAATCACATGTCCTCTTGCAGAATATCTTTCAAATCTTTTTTGTGGAGGGCATTATCAATATACAAAAATGTACACAGTCTTGTTTCCTTCCCTTGTAAAAGCCTCTCTTCAATTTGTCCACCCATATAGTTTGGGAATGCATTTTGCAAAATATATTTATGCATTTCTATATACATATTCTTATGATTTCTAGAAACCTTATCTAATATAACTCTGGCATAGTTGTAATGGCTTCTATCTATTTTGGAGATAACAACTTTAGTGAGAGTTGTCTTTCCAATGCCACCAAAGCCTAGATAAGAACGACAAGAAATGAGGAATCTTTAGTCATTTCTATGTTGAGAAACTTGTTTACTTCTTCTAATTGATCTTCGATTCCAATTGTTGCAAAACAAAAGAATGTCATAAAAAAATTAATAAAATAGAAATTTGTAAAGCGTTTTTCTTTTACCATGGGAAAAAACATATTTTTTACCCCAAATTTCCATCACATAGCACATTGAAAGGAACAATCTGAATAGATGAAAATGGAAAACCTAATTGTCAACTAAACAATAATATTGTTTAGCTCCATTTAGATTGCAAACACTGAAAATTCCATTTACGTGTCCTTAACAATAAGAATTATGAATTCCTAGTTTACAATTTTATTTATTTATTTTTTATAAATATTATTTTATGTTTTATGTCAAAACATGTTTCAAATTTTATTTTAATTCTTTAAAATTTTATTGTAAGAGAGGGAGTATTGAAATTTAAAATTAATTATTATGAAAGTTTAATTTAGTTTTTTCATTAATTATAATACAAAGTTCTATTAAATTTTTGGATTAATATTTGAAAGCAATTTTTTATTAAAATATTTTAAATAATTGATATAAATTCTAGAAATATGGTATCTTCAAATATTAATTTATTCTTTGCATATTTATTACAAAATAAATTTATATGAATTTTTTTTTCTACTTTTTGTAATCTTAAAAATCAAAGGAGAACCCTTTAAAAATAAATTGAACCACATTAAGAAATTCATAAAAGAGAAGTCAAATTGTATATTAAAATTTGAATAAATGCACCAAAAGTATTCTTAAATTTTTAAATGTTTTTCTAAAAAGACAATTTTTGAAAGAAAAATACTTCTCCCAAAAAAGAAAGATTTTTTTTTCATGAACTTTCGTATCTCCTTAATGAAACATTAATTAAAAATTTCTACACAAACTAATTCAAAATGACAAGTGAAAAAAAAAATAACAAAAATTATATTGGAAAGAAAATAAAAGCACTTCAATTTTTATGTATGCTTATCAGCGTCCTTTGGCCCTGTTTGGTTGCAGGAATTAGAAAATGTTGAATTTGATCAAATGCTAGAAATGGTCAAATCATGGATTTGATATTCCAATTTTTTTATTTTTAGAATATAGTTTGGACCGTTTGGTTGACCTAGAATATGAGCGAGAAGATGCATTTCCTCCATTTGGTTCCACATTGAGAAACTAGAATTGAAATTTGAGTATATTTTTTTATTTTACTTTTTGAATTGTTTTTATATTTTTGAATTTAATAATTCATTTTTATTCATTTATTTATTTTTATTTTATTTTATTTGATATAGAAAATCATAAAAAGTTTATTTTTAAAAAATGTATTAATTTTTTCATTTCTTCATTTTTTTGAATAAGGATAATTTTTAATTTTGTTTTTTTTTATATATAGAAAATCATAAACAAGATATAAACAAAAAAAAGTTATGAGTTGACCAAAATATGTCCAACATATCTACATGAAATTCTTAAAAAAAATTCAGTATCCAGAATAGCTATTTAAATTAAAATAACTATGCATATGATAAAGTTTCTTTTCTAAAAAAGAAATAGAAAAAATATAGAAATAGCTTGAAGAAGTTCTTAAAAGATGAAAATCAAGTATTTGCTTTAGAAGCAAAAGGAGGAATGCCCTCAGTAAAAGAATAAAATTATCTCCAAAAGTAAATAATGTAAGCCCCTTTGTCACTTATATATAGACATCTCACCTATATTCAATGGAGGGTGGTTAAATTGAAGTCCTACCAACTAGCATCCAATGCCATATAAATGTTAAGTGGGCTTGATTTAAGAGACTTCAATTAAAGTTCTATTAGACCTATATGATGTGTTATATTTAAAATTCACTAAGAGCCATATAATTAGTTAATCTTGGAGCTTAACCAAGAAGAAATTGACCTTTGTGATTTGAAAGATTCCTTGAAGGTGCATATAAAAACCACAATCCTTAAAAATTTATTAGAGATTAGATATCAAGTTGAATATGTTCTAAAAATTTATATTTTACCAATTCAAATAAATACAACACAAATAAAATATGTGAAAAAAAAACAAAGATAACAACACTTAGAATTTAATTCACAACATTTAAAATAGATTTTTCAAACTATAGATAAAATTCAATTCAAATTTATATTCTACATCTAAAGCATTCAACACATTTTAATTTTAAAATGCATTTAAAATAACATACAATTTTTTATCACATAACAAAATTAACTAAATATATTGTTTCTATTAATAATCTAAAATTACTTATCATATTCATTAAAGACAATTTTAATAAATAAAATATTCATTAAAAATAATTTCTAGTGTATATAAAAATATATCTTAAATTGATAATTACTTTAAAGATTATTTTTAAAACTCCATTTGTCTTGATTTAATATTACATCAAATTAAAATACACTCTAATGAAAAGACATTTTTTTTTTGGGTCTTTTCAAAGGTTTCATTTATTTATAAAAAGTTGAACAATCAATTTATGATTTGGTAAAATTTCTTGTAGAACTTTGATTATCGCCTTGCGAAATTCCACTCATTTGTCTGTCTTAGCCAATACATAAATGGAAAATTGTTTGCCTCTTTCAGACAAATGTCAGACCACAATATATTACAACCTTCTAAGATCAGACTTTTAAAAGATGTCTGATTTTTTGAATGTTGCGAGGCAATTATTCAGGCACTGAACAATATCTTACCTCTAGATTCTAAAGAGCTTCAAGTTTCCCTATTAGGCGATTCTTTCCAATTCTTACATCCGATCAAAGATTAGTTAGATTTGTAAATTATCAATAGTAGAAAGAAATGTTTCAAGGTTCGTACAATACCTTAAATCTAAGCATTGTAGAGCTTCAAGTTGTCTAATTGTTTCAGGCCTGACAAATTTAAATTAGCCAGATTTCTAAGTTGTCCCATGGTGGAAGGCAATTTCTCAATGTTTGAACAATGATATAAATTTAAGCCCTACTAAGGTTCAAGTTGTCCAAATATTTTAGACAATTCTTTCACACTATGACAGGCTAACAAATTTAAAACCGTCAGGATTTCTAAGTTGTCCAATAATAGAAGGTAATTCCTGAAGTCTCAAACACAAAGATAAATCTAAATACTACAGAGTTTCAAGTTGACCAACTGAATGAGGGAAAAAAATTAGACATACACACCCGAACAAGCTCAAATATGTTAAAGTTGTGAATTCCCCAAATAATTCTTGCGGACGCTTCATTTTTCAAAATACACCATAAAATTTTACTTAGCTCAGGTAACCTATACACTTGCTCAAAAATCTCACACATCGAACTAAAATCCTCAATTCGTAGAGTCTTTAAGTTATTTAAATCGTAAAGAAAGAGCTATTCAACTTATCTTCTGGTAATGCATCTACGCTATTGACTTCCTCTTTAGTGGAGGACTCATTGACTGCAAATGGTGTTTCTAGAAAGGCTAGTTTTAATTCTTCAAGGGAGGAGTTTGGAACTTTCTCCAAAAAGTCTCATCTGTCAGCTGGTTGCACAAGCATTGCTATTGATATCCTCAAACTTTTAGGCATCTGCATGCATAATTATTATTTCTTTGTTAGATCATGTGTGTATATATATAATATCAAATACTAAAAATTAAAAATGGATGTTAATATTATATTGAAGTCAAGATTTACCCTAAGAAGACCATTTTATAGAGTGGGAAGCTCGAGACACTCCAAGACAGCCAGATTATTAAGTGCACTTACATTCAGCCAAGAAATATCACCAGCTGTTATAACTTGTCTCAACTATGGTATTCTAACCATGTCTGATACACTAACATTTATATTGTCATTCCATACCATAATTCTTAGTCTTTCCTTCATTGAATTGAGTTTTCCTTCAAGAGTGTAACCTTTAGCACCATGTGGTAAGAAAAATACTTCAATCTTTTTGAGTTTGGCCTACAAGAGTCTATTGTTAACAAGTTTTATAATTTAAATAGTGAAATAAAATTGTAGTGTAATGCATGTAATTATAGTTTGAGGAAAAATCTACCTCATCTTTTTCAGCTTCAACCTGGACGTTTACATCCACAATCCTAGTGGACTTTCCCAATCTACGCCCAATTGACCTGATAATATCATGAACAGACAATCTCTCCTTCTTGTCCTCCCCTTTTCAGGTATCCAACACTATGTCTGGAAATGAGCAGCCATATTATGACAATTTCCACATAACCCATTATAGATATTATACAAATAAACACTTAGAATCCACATGCAATAAAATATACAATGTACCCACAAAAATGTGACACAAGACATATCCTGGGAAAACCCTCGTGAGGGAAAAAACCTAGCCTCCAAAAGCATCTATCACCATGTATTATTAAAAAAAATGCCATTATAATATAACCTTGAAAGCCTTCAAATCCCTAGCCATAATCAAGCACTCCATGTGAACAAGCATGAATCCACAAATCTCATGTCATGCTTCCAACCTTCATAAATACTACATTTTCTAACCTCAACAACTACCCTTTTGGTTTCTTTTATACAAACAAGATTACACAAAACCACTAAGTGATATTATATAAAATCATCTATACCTAACCCCATTGACCCACATTCAATATTGGGTACTTTATTTACTTTATTTCTCCAATATTAAATAATTACATCAAATAGTATTACAATGTTACAATATAGCTCATCAAGAATATTCAATGGGAATCTCTACATGTTGCACGTCCATCTAGGTGCAACATTTACATAATAAAATGAAATAATACAATAATAAACATTATTATGTAATGTGTATAAAACACATTTTCCCATCACTCTACGATCACTGGTGTGATCAATGTTGCCTCTATAAGGTTTTTGACTTCTCTGATACCCACAATGTACTTCATAGATTGACAACTTTGTGAGTTATTGAAGCAGTAGTAGATGTCCAAAAATACCTCTTTGGTTTCCTTGTCCAAAGTTTTATAGATTAAATGAAACATACGGTCGTTGAGATCACTAATATATTTACCTTTATCTAAATCTTCAATTATCCGAGTATAAATTTTTGCATCATATCCCTCCTTGTGCAATTTTGTACCACACATTTTAAGAACTAATGGACTACCCTTGTAGACATTGACAATATTCTCTAAATCTCCTTTGACATGATCACATATTGCACTATAATTGGAGAGAACTTGAAGTGCATCATTGTCCGAGAGAGTTTTCATAGGATAATCTTTGATGCTATTAGCAAAACCTACTTACCAAAGCATATCGGAAATGTCCATGGTCCTAGTTGTGATAAGTATTCTGCTATGTTGAGGAAGGAATCACATGTCCTCTAGCAGAATATCTTCCAAATATTTTTTTGTTAGAGGGCATTATCAAAATACAAAAATATACATAGTCTTGTTTCCTTCCCTTCTAAAAGCCTCTCTCAATTTGTCCTTCCCATCTTCATTATCTCAAAGTTTTATTTCCCTTCCACCCATACAGTTTTGGAAGGCATTTTTTAAAATATGTTTATGCATTTCTACATACTTATTCTGATTATTTTCGAAAACCTTATCTAATATAATTATGGCATAGTTGTAATGGCTTCTATCTATTTTGGAGATAACAACTTTAGCGAGAGTTGTCTTTCCAATACCACCAAAGCTTAGATAAGAACGAAAAGAGATGAGAAATCTTTAGTCATTTCTATGTTGAGCAACTTGTTTACTTCTTCTAATTGATCTTCGATTCCAACTGTTGCAAAACAAAAGAATGCCACAAAAAAATTAATAAAATAGAAACTTGTAAAGCATTTTTCTTTTAGCATGGGAAAAAACATATTTTTTACCTTAAATTTCCATCACATAGCACATTAAAAGGAACAATCTGAAAAGATGAAAATGGAAAACCTAATTGTCAACTAAAAGTTTAATTTAATTTTTTCATTGATTCTAATACAAAATTCTATTAAATTTTTAGATTAATATTTGAAAGCAATTTTTTATTAAATTATTTTAAATGATTGATATAAATTCTAGAAATATGTTATCTTCAAATATTAATTTATTCTTTGTATATTTATTACAAAACAAATTTATATAAATTTTTTATTTCTACTTTTTGTAATCTTAAAAATCAAAGGAGAACAATTAAAAAATAAATTGAACCACAATTATGAAATTCATAGAAGAGAAGTCAAATTGTATGTTAAAATTTGAATAAATGCACCAAAACTATTTTGAAATTTCTAAATTTTTTTCCTAAAAAGTCAATTTTTGAAAGATAAACACTTCTTCCAAAAAGCAAAGATTTTTTTTCATGAACTTTTCTATCTCCTTAATCAAACATTGATGAAAAATCTCTACACAAACTAATTCAAAATGACAAGTGAAAAAAAACAATTAACAAAATTATATTGGAAAGAAAATGAAAGCACTTCAATTTTTATGTATGTTTATCAATGTCCTTTGGCCCCGTTTGGTTGCAGGAATTAGAAAATGTTGAATTTGATCAAACGCTGGAATTGGTCAAATTATGGATTTGATATTCTTGTTTTTTTATTTTTAGAATATAGTTTGGACCATTTGGTTGACCCAGAATATGAGCGAGAAGATGCATTTCCTCCGTTTGGTTCTACATTTTGAAACTAGAATTAGAATTTGAGTATAGATTTTTTCTAATTTTTGAATTGTTTTAATATTTTTGAATTTAATGATATATTTTTATTCATTTTTTTAATTTTATTTTATGTAGAAAATCATAAAAAGATTTTTTTTCAAAATGTATTAATTTTTTCATATTTTTGAATAAGGTTAATTTTTAATTTTATTTTTTTTTATATAGAAAATCATAAACAACAAAAAAGTCATGAGTTGACCAAAATATATCTAACGTATATCTATATGAAATTCTAAAAAAGTTTCAGTATCCAGAATAGGTATTTAAATTAAAATAACTGTGCATATGATAAAGATTTTTTTCTTAAAAACAAATAAAAAGAATATATAGAAATAGCTTGAAGAAGTTCTTAAAAGATGAAAATCAAGTATTTGCTTTAGAATCAAAAGGAGGAATGCCCTTGGTAAAAGAATAAAATTCTCTCCAAAAGTAAATAATGTAAGCCCGTTTATCACTTATATATAGACATGTCACCTAAAATCAATGGAGGGCGGTTAAATTGAAGTCCTACCAACTAGCATCCAATGCCATATAGATGTTAAGTAGGATTAATTTAAGAGACTTCAATTAAAGTTCCATTAGATCTATATGATGTGTTATATTTGAAATTCACTAAGAGCCATAAAATTAGTTGACCTTGGAGCTTAACCAAGAAGAAATTGACCTTCGTGATTTGATATATTCCTTGAATGTGAATATAAAAACCATAATCCTTAAAAATTTATTAGAGATTAGATATCAAGTTGAATGTGTTCCAAAAATCTATATTTTACCAATTCAGATAAATACATCACAAATAAAAATATGTGCAAAAAAAAAAAAAGATAATAATACGTAGAATTGAATTCACAACATTTAAAATAGATTTTTCAAACTATAGAAAAAATTCAATTTAAATTTATATTCTACATCTAAAGCATTCATTACATTTTAATTTTAAAATGCATTTAAACATACGGCTAAAATAGTTCATACAATTATTTATTACATACCAAAATTAACTAAATATATTGTTTCTATTAATATTCTAAAATCAATTATCATATTCATTAAAGATAATTTTAATAAGTAAAATATTCATTAAAAATAATTTCTAGTGTATATAAAAATATATCTTAAATTGATAATTACTTTAAAGATTATTTTTAAAACTCCATTTGCCTTGATTTAATTTTACATCAAATTAAAATACACTTTATTGAAAAGATATTTTTTGGGGTCTTTTCAAACATTTCATTTATTTATAAAAAGTTGAACAATCAATTTATGATTTGGTAAAATTTCTTGTAGAACTCTTATTACCGCCTTGCGAACTTCTACTCTTTTGTTTGTCTTAGCCAGTACATAAATGTTAAATTATCTACCTCCCTTGAAGACAAATTTTAGACCACAATATATTACAACCTTCTAAGATCATACTTTTATGAGATCTCTATGTTCTTGAATGGCACGAGGCAATTATTTAGACACTGAGCAATATCTTACATCTAGATTCTAAAGGGCTTCAAGTTGTCCCATGGTGGAAGGAAATTTCTCAATGTTTGAACAATGATATAAATTTAAGCCCTACTGAGGTTCAAGTTGTCCAAATATTATAGACAATTCTTTCACACTATGACAGGCCAACAAATTTGAAACCGTCCAGATTTCTAAGTTGTCCAATAATAGAAGTTAATTCCTGAAGTCTCAAACACAAAGATGAATCTAAATACTATAGATTTTCAAGTTGACCAACTGAATTAGGCAAAAAAATTAGACATACACACCCGAACAATCTCAAATATGTTAAAGTTGTGAATTCCCCAAATAATTCTTGCACACGCTTCATTTTTCACAATACACCATAAAAGGTTTACTTAGCTCAGGTAACCTACACACTTGCTCAGAAAGCTCACACAATGAACTAAAATCCTCAATCCGTAGAGTCTTTAAGTTATTTAAACTATAAAAAAATCTATTAAACTTATCTTCTGGTAATGCATCTAGGCTATTGACTTCATCTTCAGTGGAGGACTCGCTGACTACAAATGGTGTTTCTAGAAAGGCTACTTTTAATTCTTCGAGGGAGGAGTTTGGCACTTTCTCCAAAAAGTCGCATGTGTCAGTTGGTTGCACAAGCATTGATATTGATATCCTCCTCAAACATTTAGGTAGTTGCATGTATAATTATTATTTCTTCGTTAGACCGTGTGTGTGTATATATATAATATCAAAAACTAAAAATTAAAAATGGATGTATATATAATATTAAAGTCAATATTTACCCTAAGAAGACTAGTTTGTAGAGTGGGAAGCTCGAGAAACTCCAAGACAACTAGATTATTAAGTACGCTTACATTAGGCCAAGAAATATCACCAACTGTTATAACTTGTCTCAACTCTGGTAATGTCACCACGTCTGATACACTAACATTTATATTGTCATTCCATATCATAATTATTACCCTTTCCTTCATTGAATTGAGGTGTCCTTCAAGAGTGTAACCTTTAGCACCATGAGGTAAGAAAACTGCTTCAATCTTTTTGAGTTTGGCTTGCAAGACTCTAGTGTTAACAAGTTTTATAATTTAAACAGTTTAAGAAAATTGTAGTATAATGTATGTGATTATAGTTCAAGGAAAAATCTACCTCATCTTTTTCAGCTTCAACCCAGATGTTTACATCCACAATCCTAGTGGACTTTCCCAATCTACACCCAATTGACCTGATAATATCGTGAATAAACAATCTCTCCTTCTCCTCCTCCCCCTTTCAGGTATGATAATATTTTGAAACTAGAATTAAAATTTGACTATTTTTTTTTTTAATTTTTTTTTGAATTGCTTTAATATTTTTGAATTTAATAATTTGTTTTTATTCATTTATTTATTTTTATATAGAAAATCATAAAAAATTTATTTTTTAAAATGTATTTATTTTTTCATTTTTTTGAATAAGTTTAATTTTTAATTTTGTTTGTTTTTATATAGAAAATCATAAGCAAGTTATATACAACAAAAAAGTCATGAGTTGACCAAAATATGTCCAACATAGCTACATGAAATTCTAAAAAAATTTCAGTATCTAGAATAGCCCTCTTTGTTAACCACATTTATGCATGTGATCCCAACAAAGTAGTATCATTACAACGCAAACAAGGCATCACAAAAAGTTGATTTCTGAATTTTCCATAGAAGCAATCTCGGCGGCAATAGCTGTCTCTCAAGCCTTGCACAAGGTGCACTCTTTTCCTACATCAGGTATAGATGTAGATGGGGTATCATCGACCCACCGAAAGTATGGACATCCACTATTACCTTGCAATACCAAATCTACATTAGTTGTTTCTAAACATAAATAATATGTTTCCATTTAACAATCTGTTTCCTATTAGGGAAACCCCAAAATTGACATCCTAGATTACTTGTTGTTTGTGAGGTCTTCAACATGCAAGGGCTAGCACCACATTCACACATAAGCACATTCATCAAATACATCAATGGTATACCAGTTCAAAGATTGCACTGTCATGCAACATATCATTATCTTTTGTTGATTATTTTGTTCAATCATACTTATTATAATTACAATAAAAAACAACATACTAATGGAGATAACATTTAATATCATATAGCAACATGAGTATTGAAAATCACAGTACAAAAGGAAGATCCAAAATGAAGTAGTGCAATGCCTTCTATAAGCCATAAAATAGAATGTAACATCTATACTAAGAGATAGAAGATGGGGAAGAACGAAATCCAAGAAAAAAATGGTGGTGTGAAAACACACCATTAAGTAAAAATAAGCGCAAGCCAATATCCTTCTCAAGCTTCCCGTATCCTTCTCATAACATATTGGCAAGTAAAATTCTCATAATAAATGGAGTACACTAAGGAGTAACATCAAAAATATGGATTGTAAGTTGAAATCATGAACAACATATGTGTAGTCTCAGAACTGTCCATTTTGAATTTGTCATGAACATGTGTATATGTGATGCCAAGAAAAAAATTAGGTGTTGGAGAAATGTACAAAATTTGTACAAGCTGGAGTAGTATTTTCAAAAACTACTCCAGCTTGTAGTTTTTTATAATTGCTACAAAAAGTTAAACCTCTCTATATGAAATACACAAAATTTGTTTCTAAACTGGTATAGTAATTTCACAAACTAATTTTAAATTGCCTATCTTTCTTAGTATCATAACAGTTTGCCTCTATACTATATGAAAGAATAGTAAAAACTAATATGAAAAACACAAAATTTGGGTAGAGCAACTATATGAGTACTATTGGAACAATTTTGAAGAATTCAAAATGTAGAGTTCTGATACTTTATAATAGAACAACATAATTTATCAATATAATTGATCTTCATCATGTGGCACTCCTTGGTGTATTCCATTTATATTTTCTAATGAAACAGGGCTAACCAAGTCAAGAGGTATAGACAAAAAAATGGAATAGAATAATGTCAATCATAAATAATATACAATCATCAGGTATAGATTTATTACATGCTTTTCCATTACAACACATTCTTTGACTATAATAGTAATATGATGCCAAGAAAAAAAAGGTGTTGGAGCAATCTACAAAATTGTACAAGCAGGAGTAACAACTATATCTATTTTTAAGTAAATCATGGATGCAATCTATAATGCATGAAATTACAGTAAAAAATATATCATTATGACTGCATGTATATATGATGTTGAGAAAAAAATTAGGTTTTTGAGCAATCTACAAAAATTGTACAAGCTAGAGTAGTGAGTTAATCATGAACGGAGATTTGGGAAGAGAGTGGAAATATATACTAGAGCATATATACTACACCAGCCATATGTGAACAAGAGAAGCCATATATAGTATGTTGAAGACAATTATTCAATTGTGTATTGTCATTGATGTATACACAAATATAGTGATGTTACACAAATGTCTAATCCTAACCGAGCACAGTCAATATATGTCGAGCTCTCTCTGGCATTGAAGAAGACTCCAATATCAACCAAAGTGATTTTCAATTTTAACCGAGTTTACTCAAACATTTCAGTAACTATCAGGCATTAACGGATTATAGTGTTAACCAAGTTATATATTTAGTGTCAACCGACTAACAGTAGTTTACACTTTATGTTTAAATGGTTATATGCAGCCAACAGACTTAAGTTTTATTATTTATTTGGAAGGTTTTTAGGCTGAATTGACAAGGCTTATCATATATATACAAGGTCAAGTTTGGATTGAATAAAAAGAAGTAAGAAGCAGAAGGAAATGAATGAGTTCTTTGATATAAAGAGTGAAGGTGAAATAAGATGGAATCCTGATTAAGGATAGAACATCCAGACCAAGCTGCAATATAATATTCGATCAGTGAGGATCTAGTTTAAAGCCAGATCAGAGATGTGAATCGGAAAATTTAGTTGCTTCTTCAAACAGGTCAAACCATTTTTACTCCCTAACAATTGTAGTAGTGATCCAAATCTCTTTACAGAGAAGACTTAACAGTCTTTCATAAATCCTCTCACAAGGTGGAATTTTTACATTGAAGTGTTTTAAGACCTCTAACAAGGTCACTCCTAACAAGGTGATTAAATTCTCTAACAGGGTCACACCTAACAGTGTGTTTTGTAACCTTTAATAGGGCTAGCTCCTAATAGGGTTCACTTCATAAGAGTGAAAAACATTAACTAGTTGCAACTGGTAGTTTTCCCAAATTGGGTTTCCACGTTAAATCTTGGTGTCATCTGTGCACATGTTATTTTCTTTATGCTTTATGTTTCTACACTTCACTAAAGGATAATCATAGTTAATATCTTAATATTGCTTCATTAACCGAGTAACACCAGAATATCTTTTTTAATTGAGTAACAATGATAAGTTTGATTAAGACATCAAAGGTACTTGGATTTGTTTTTGTGGTAAATGATTCACCCCTCCCCTCTTAGTTACTCAACCCATTTCCAACAATTGGTATCAGAGAATTTGGTGCTTTCAGGGATGGTTTCGAGGCCTAAGCTAAAATATCAGAGGTGTCTTACAGAAGGGAGATCCCCAAACTTAACAAAGACAACTTTTTTGCATGGCAAGAGTTGATGAGGATACATCTATCTACTATTGGAGATACTGGTTTACAATTCTTGGGTCAAAAGTATGTCGAACCACTGAGACCGGTGTCTGTGGATCAGATGGTGGACATGAAGAATCATAACATAATGATGATTGATATAGATTCCTCACCCAGCTATTTAGAATTTGATGAAGTCAAGGACTGCCCTACTACCTATGATATGTGGAAGAAACTACATGATATCCATGGAGGAGATGACAATGTAAAGAGAGCCAAAGAAGAGAGTCTCAGAGGTCAGTTTGATCATATGAAAATGAAAGAAGGAGAAGACAATACAAAATACAGTGAAAGAATCAATAAAATTTTTAGTGCCATCAGAGCTGCTAGTGGAACAATCAAAGAAAAAATAGTGGTTAGTAAGGTATTGAGAACTTTACTTCCTATCTATGCAATTAGAGTTTCAGATATTCAATAGATGAGGTGTATTAATGATATAAATCTAGATGCATTGGTTGGAAGGTTAACAGCTTTTGAGTTGGACAATTTTGACAATTATTCTCCTAATCCTAGCAATTTTGAGTCTGCATTCAAAGAAAAATTAAACCTTGGTAAGATGGATAGAAACTCAAAAGGAAAATAGATTGAAAATGATAGTGATGATGATTCTGATGATGAAGATCTAGAAATCATTGAAGCACTACTCACAAAGAGAGCTGCCAAAGGAAAAGGACAGTACAAAGGAAGAATACCTTTGATTTTCTTTTCATGTGATGAGGTTGGTCACATTGCTGCTAAGTTTCCAAACAAAGAAGACATAGGTGAGAGAAAATTAAAAAAGTACAAAGGCATGAAAGATTTCAAAATATATAAAAGCTACAAGGACAAAGGTAAGAAATCTTGTTATATTGCTAAAGATTCTAATAGTGATGAAGATGAAGATGAAATGGTTTACATTTCTATTAAGGATGAGTCAGACAATGAAGAAAATGAAAAGACTGCACTTTTCTCTCATATTAGCAAAAATGACACTTGGATAATTGATAGTGGTTGTTCTCACCACATGATTGGTGATAAAACTAAATTTGAACATCTTGAGCACTATGATGGTGGGAGTGTCAGTTTTGGGAATGATGAACCTTGCTATGTGAAAGGTAAATGTTGTATTTCTCTAATTGAAGGAATCAAATGTGATAATGCTTATTGGGTTGAAGGACTAAGATGTAATATACTAAGTGTGGCATAGCTGAATAACATTGGTTTCAAGGTAGAATTCATGAATGGTAAGGCCAAGCTCCTAGATGGTAAGGGAAACCTAGTTGGAACTGGCAGGAAAACAAAAGGTAATCTATTCTATCTTGATCTCACTGAAAGTTCATGTTTTATTGCACAAGTAGAAGAAAGCTGGTTATGGCATAAAATATTTTGTCATGTGAATTTTGATAACCTAATAAACATAAGAAACAACAAAAGAGTAAGAGGTATTCTTATTTTGAAGAAACCTGAATGGCAATATGCAAACAATGTCAAATTGGGAAGATGGGAAAAACTAGTTTCAAGAGAAAGAATTACAGTACTGAAGAAGTCTTGGAGTTAGTACACACTGATCTGTGTGGACCAACTAGAACAACAAGTTACACAGGGGAGAATTATTTCATTCTATTCATTGATGACCATTCCAGAATGATGACTGTTATGTTTCTCAAAGAAAAATCAGAATCTTTTCAAAAGTTTAAGTGGTACCTTGCCAGAGTTGAGAAGAAAACAAGAAATAAACTAATGTTCCTAAGATCTGATAGAGGAGGTGAATTCATTTCTAATGAGTTCAATGAATTCTGCAATGAAAGAGGAATCAAGAGACAAGTATTTTCCCTAGGTGCACCACAACAAAATGGGATAGCAGAAAGAAGAAGCATAGCTATTATGGATTATGCAAGAACCTTAATGATTGAAAAGAATGTTGCAACCAAATACTAGTAGGAAGCTATCAGTATTGCAATTCACACCTTGAATAGAGTTAAACTAAACAAAGGTACTGAGAAGACACCTTTTGAATTATGGTATGGCTATAAACCCAATGTTCATTATTTCAAAGTATTTGGAAGTAAATGTTACATCTTGAAGGAAGCAAGAAATGGAAAATTTGATGTAAAAGGTGATGAAGGTATATTCCTAGGATACTCCTATAAAACCAAAGCATATAAATGTTTGAATCTTGCTACTCATAAATTCATATAAAGTGTACATATAAAGATTGATGAGCTTGTAGAGAGAAGTGAAGAATAGAGAAGTAAAGAGCCTGAATACTGCATAAACTTTGTGTATTATGAACCTGATACTATACCTAAGACACAAGCAATGGTGATTGGACAACAACCATGTCAACCACTGAATTCATCAACACAAACCTTGTTGTAACTTGTGCAACCCAAGCTGCTAACTGTTGAAATCGAGTCATAGATAGAGGGAACTGAGTCGTAAACAAAGGCACCCGAGTCTCAGACAGAGGAACCCAAGTCTCAGTTGGAAGAGAAGAATAGAATGTTTGAGCATGGTGAACCAAGTGGAGAAAGCCCAAAATTAAAGAGGAAGGAACTTGTACTTGCCAAATATGTCAGAAGGCATCATGCACCTGAGAAAATAATTGGAGATCAGACAGAAGGTATAATGAAAAGGAACAAACTTAAAGGTACATGTTTACTTAGTGAAATTGAACCTAGATCCATTAAAGATGTGTTGAATGATGAAATTTGGATAGAATCCATGAATGAAGAGATTGAGCATATAGAAAAGAACAAAACTTGGACTCTTGTACCTAGACCAAAAGACAAGAATGTGATTGGTACCAAGTGGGTTTTCAGAAACAAGATGAATGAAAAAGGTGAAGTTTCTAGAAACAAGGCAAGATTAGTGTGTAAAGGATATTCTCAAGAAGAGGGTATTGATTATGCTCCTATTGCAAGACTTGAAGGAGTCATAACTCTTCTGGCATATGCAGCACATAAAGGATTCAAGGTATACTAAATGGATGTAAAATCTGCATTCTTGAATAGAATTCTAGAAGAGGAAGTCTATATTGAGAAACCTGAAGGTTTTGTTGATCCTAATAAAAGGAATATGGTTTGAAAATTGCACAAAGCCTTGTATGGATTGAAGCAAGCTCCTAGAGCCTGGTATGAAAGATTTCATAGTTACCTAGTAAGTATTGGATTTTAGAGAACTAATGACAATAGTAGCTTGTACATCAAAGAAGGACCTCAGAACAAGATACTATTAGCAGAGATATTTGTTGATGATATACTATTCACTGGACATGATGATTTATGCAAATAATTCTCTAAAGCTAAGTAAGGAATTTGAGATGTCTATGTTTGGAGAAACCAAATTATTTGTTGGTTTACAAGTTCATCAGATGAAGGATGGTGTCTACATTACTCATTCTAAATACATCAAAGAGATACTAAAGAAATTTAGAATGGAATATTCCAGACTAGTTGGGACACCTATGTCTACTGGACATAATTTTTCTAAGGATGATGAATCAAAGGAGGTAAATCAGACTACCTATAGATCCATGATTTTTTAAACTTCAATATGTTGTTCACACTAGGCCTGATATTGCATTAGCAGTTGGTATTGTTGCATGGTTTTCAGCTAATCCTAGAGAGAATCATTTGATGGATATCACAAGGATTCTAAGATATCTTAAGGGCACTAAAGATTATGGATTATGGTATAAGAAAGGATGAAACTTTTATTTGAAGACTTTTACTGATGCTAATTGGGCAGGAAGTGTTGATGACAGAAAGAGCACCAATAGTGGAGCGTTATTTCTTGGAAAGAGGTTAGTCTCTTGGACTAGAAATAAAAAGAATTGCTTTCCTCAGTCTACAACAGAGGCAAAGTATGTTGTTGTAGCAGTAAATTGTTCAAATATCATATGGTTCAAACAACTGTTGTCAGGTATGAAGGAGGAAATCAAAGGAACCAGTTATTATCTACTATGACAACACTAGTGCTATTAGCATTTCAAAGAACCCTATGATGCATACTAAGACTAAGAATATTGCAATAAAGTATCATTTCTTGAGAGAATTGGTTCAGGACAAGGAAGTAAGGTTGGAATATGTGAATACTAAAGAACAAATTGCAGACATATTCATAAAACCTTTACCTAAGGATGCATTATTGTATCTTAGAGGAAAGCTAGGGGTGATTCCCCTAACTGAGGCTCACTAATGGACAGATTAGTGTTGCATAAACCAAGCTACAGAAAAGATCTAACAAGTTCATGCAGATTGTCAGAGCTTATTACATATGAATCAGTACATCATGTACACTACAATTTCATTGGATAGATTCTTTGGCATTTGGATGTCAAAGAGGGAGAGATTATTGATTTCATGCCAAATAAATTATTAAGGGAAAGATTATTAATGTTAGAGGGAGAAATTTTATCAGAAACAGAGATTGATGTAAGAAAGAGAATTCTATATTTTAGTGATTGTGAAGGTAGAGGTATTTTTCTGGATGAGAATTAGATTGAAGCTAAGTACATTAATAAAAAAATTTATCCTTGTTTCTGTTTCCCTAAAATTCTTTGTATAATGACATGTTGTGTTTCCATCAATTCCAAAGAGGGAGATTATTGAAGACAATTATTGAATTGTGTATTGTCATTGATGTATACACAAATATAGTGATGTTACACAAATGTCTAATCCTAACCGAGCATATTCAGTGTATGTTGATCTCTCTTGGGCATTGAAGAAGGCTCGAATATCAGACAAAGTGATTTTCAGTTCTAACCGAGTTCACTTGGTTATTTCAGTAATGGTCGGGCATTGAAGGATTACTATGTTAACCAAGTTATATATTTAGTGTCAGCTGACTAATAGAAGTTTACACTTTATGTTTAATTAGTTATATGTAGCCGACAGACTTATGTTTTATTATTTATTTGGAAGGTTTTTTAGGCTGACTTGACAAGGCTTATCATATATATACAAGGTCAAGTTTGGATTGAACAAAAAGAAGTGAGAAGCAGAAGGAAATGAATGAGTTCTTTGATATGAATAGTGAAGGAAAAATAAGATGGAATTTTGAATAAGGATAGAACATCCAGACCAAGCTGCAATAAAATATTTGATCAGTGAGGATCCAGTTTAAAGCCAGAGTAGAAATTTGAGTCAGCAAAGAAAGTTTCTTCTTCGAACAGGTCAAACCATTTTTACTCTTTAACAATTGTAGCAGTGATCCAAATCTCTTTACAGAGTAGACTTAACAGTCTTTCATAAATCCTCTCACAAGGTAGAATTTCTACCTGAAGTGTTTGAAGACCTCTAACAAGGCCACTCCTAATAGGGTGATTAAATCCTCTAATAGAGTCATACCTAACAGTGTGTTTTGTAACCTTTAATAGGGTTGGATCCTAACAAGGCTCCCTTCAAAAGAGTGAAAAATAGTAACTAGTTGCAATTGGTGGTTTTCCCAAATTGGGTTTCCATGTTAAATCTTGGTGTCATCTTTGTACATGTTATTTTCTTTATGATTTATATTTATGCACTTAATCACTAAAGGATAATCACAGATAATATCTTAATATTGCTTCATTAATCGAGTAACAGCAGAATATCTTTGTTAACCAAGTAACAATAATAAGTTTGGTTAAGAGATCTAAGGGACTTGGATTTGTTTTTGTGGTAATAGATTCACCCCTCCCCTCTCAGTTACTCAACCCATTTCCAACATATTAGGGAGACCATATGTGAACAAAAAAAACCATATATAATAGAGTTGTCATATGTGAACAAGAGAAGCCATGTATACTAGACCAGCCATATATACTAGAGAAACCACATATATAAGAGAAATGTTGATTTGGGCAGAGAGCACCCATGTGTGAACAATCAAAACACATGATTTGAGTTTTATCATTAGAATACTATTTGTAAATATGGTAAAAATAAAACAATGTCACACCGATATCAACTGTATGTTACTGATATAACAAGTATCTTGGCTAACCATGCCAATATTTAAATAAAAAGACTTAAAATGAAACAAAAAGGTGTCATATTCCTCCAACATAGTTCCTTGACCCAAATAAAGGATTCCTTTGAGGGCCTCATGCACACTATCTAAGACAACATATGAATCATATTTATCCACTTTGATAACATGGGGCAAACTGAGGTCCTCTTGCATTTTTTTTATAGTTTCACAAATCACATCCAACAAACCATCCATACTTTCATTCTTTGTCTTTCCCCTCTGTTGGTGTTTAAAAATGTTTATGCTATAGAAGCAACCAATATACCTTTAGACTAATATTAGGAATGGTTAATTCAGAGTGTGAGAGCTCTGCGAGGTAACTGGATGAACTATAGGACAAGACTTTCCTCTACTCTTTGGCTCTGCAAAACCAAGGCAGGATGCACCTAATCCAGACAAACATTTAACTTTCACAACTTACTACAAATCTAGATGATTACAATAGATAAATGGCAAGAAAGTATGAGATGATAACTACTCATTCAGTGGCTATTCTCTACCATGCATGACTACAACCAACAACTAAAAAACTTAAAGGGCCTAGGATTGTTTTGATTTTTCATATATAGCAGAATATAGCCAAGTGTATTCAGATATGTATCAAAATAGAAAATATTGACTACTGACCAGTGCTTCATCCATTGGGCAATGATTCTAGTTCAAATACAGGACAAAGAAATTAACCATTGTCAAGGACTCAAAACCATAAATACAAATAAATCAGACTAAACACTTCTTATAAGATCCTTCTATAGATATACCCAAAGAATATATGTTTTATCCAAAGCAGCTTTTAATTTGATCCTTGATCAAAACTATGTACTAAAACATATACGCAAAGAAATTTTATGGAGTGAACCAGAAGATTCAAGACTCAAGAGGCAAGCACTAAGGAGAGACTTAAATCTGAGATACTATATTAAGTACAAAGAGTCCAGCTTCAATTCCAAAATGCTTCAAAACATATGCCACTTCAATAAAATGCAAAAGGTTTGCAACTTTCTTATTCTTATGACAATACTCTCTAGATATACATCTTCTATACTCAAATGGAAAAAAAAAAAGGTTTTATACCTTATGCTACTTGCCCCAAATTTCCCCGCTCCTTTACTAAATGATCTTGGAAGTCCTTTTATAAGCCAAGAACTGCAACAAGCTTAGGATCATTTAGGGTTAGGGCTTAAAATAATTTAAAAATTTATATGAAAGAGAATATTAAATTCATTACAATAACCTAGCACCTCTATCATGCAAGTTAAAATATTCCTTTGAAACATTCTACTGAAAAGAATCAGATCTAGCTGCCATCCATCCTTGGAGAACATACCCTACAAAAGGAAAAAGACTGGAATGTCTTGTCTGCATTAAATATCTCAGGAAAAGTCTTGGCTCTTCAGATCTACAAAATATCAAAAAGTTCAACTTCTCAATAACAAAATCTGATCTCTGCCTCTACAATTCTTAGAAAAGACCAGTCATTAATGGGAAAGAGAAAAGACAGGAATAAAATTTGATTAATAAATTGTCCAGGGCCCTAAAGTAACATTTTGTGTTCAATTGCATTTAAAGCCGCCCAACATTCATGATCTCAACATCCAACAGGTGTACAAGGAAAACCACAAAGATCAAATTCCATCAATTAATGCTCTGAGACCGCTCCTCATTTATGGCGAAGAACAAAACAGTATAAGCCCAAGGGTTAAATATTGTTTTATGAGCTAATAGAAACCCTAAAAAGATAATTTTTGTAATAAATGTGCTCGGGAACACCTATCTTTCTTTCATATTACATCCAACTTCTATAAAAAAACACCCCAGAAGATCAGATTTACTCATCAGTATTTCTGTAGCAAGACGACACAAATCACCGCTTAAAAAACCTGAGAAACTCTTTCAAATATTTGAAAAGCGGTTGAAATGGCTAGTTGTGGGGTGGAAATCAGCATCAATGATCCAGATTTAAACTTTCTCAGACTTTAAAACACATCCATTGATTTCTTTTTAGGTTACCCGGGCATTCATATTTGATCCACCACACGTCGTGCAGGCTTTATGGCTTAAACATTAGATGTAGAGCAACTCTACCTTAAGCCTTTACGCTTACCGCATGATATTTTCTAACTTATCTGCCCTTTATCTTTTCCTTTCTCCATCCCCATGATTATGATGTCATAAAATGCCACATGTCACCACAACTTAATTCCTTAATCACTAAAAACCTTCATCTTTCTTATTAAGTCATTAAGTTGACCATAGGATCTTTTTTAATTTGTCTAAACTTTAACTTCATTACCTTGGCATTGTACCAGACCTACCATGGACATGTGTCGGATAGGCTTAATGGCTTGATGGTTAGATCTCAAACATTTTCCCTCTAAGCCTATATGCCAACTGTTAGATCATAACAAATTTGTTGCATCTTTATCGCCTTTCTTTACCCAGGACCAATGACGTGACATAGAGGATAAATGTCACAATAGATTAATGGCTTGATCGTTAGATCTCGATCATCTTTGCATTATATCATTAAGTTTTTCGTTGGATATATCAGAACTTGTCAGGATTTTAATCTTCATTTAACTTTATGCAAGTGCAACCCACGTCATCAACAAGACAGATGTCACCACCGCTTAATGGCTTGATAGATAGATGAACTGCATCTTGAGTTTAAGTCATTATGTCATCCTTCTGATCAAAAATAAAATGTATGTACTTTACCACAACCTTTAACATATGTCAGACCCGTTTTAGTGCCACTCCAACCCTATCATTGCAAAAAAAAGTAATATGGCCTATGACTCTGGATTGCAAGCAAAATGAAGTAAATATACTTGATACTAAAAACTCATTAATGTCACAAGAAACATGTCCTAGCATTAAGTGAAATACCATGAAGTTAGTTAATACTCTTTGGTAAGATTTTACTATTATTTGATATTCATATATGATAACAATGATGCTCACATGTTAGCTTGGATGGATTATGATTATATTGATGTTGATAGTAAATTATACTTGTGATTTTAGTAATGGCAGTAGATGTGAAATAATCCCACAGTATTGTTTGAGCATGTCCTTTAGCATAAATGTTATGGTAGCCTCATGGCATTGTAGGTTGTTTTCATGATGATATTGATATTAGTCACTAAACGTAATAATTTATGGTATCAATGATGATTAATGATCTTAACGCTTACCAATGACCCTTGATGAGATTTTATGATATAGCAGATGATTAGTGACACTCGACATACTGGCCCTGATAAGGCTATGGTTTTTATCACCACCATAGTTAAATGGTAAGTAATATATATTGATGATATCTCTTGATAGCCCTTGTTATTTAAATATTGTGGCTGGTTATTATTGTTAATAAATAATTACATGATGTTTTTGAGGATGCCTTGAGATTATGGACATGCTTATGATGATGATATATGATGGGTGTGCCTGAGGTGGAACAAAGTCATAGTCACTTGCTTGTGAGATTCACACGGTGTCTTGTTCCCCTCCCTTGCCTATTGTTGACACAGTATATGTGTACGTTTCTTTGGCTATTGCACTAATTTTGACAGGTATCAGGCATTGACTTCACCTAGCTTCACAGGTCTAAGCGTACCTTTTTCCCCAATGGTGGCTATTCAGAGATGTCACATTGGCCAATTTTCCCTAAGCCTAGCCTCGTTGTGCTAAATTAAGCGCAATTTGTCTTTGCAAAGACCCTTATTACATCTAGTTATCATCTTATGGTAATGCCAATGACCCTAACCCTACGTAGATACCCATAAAGAGTGTCTTTGTGTTTAGATGCATTTCGTAAGAATTTCATTGTTGATTATGAGTTTATGTTTAAATTAATGATGTTATGATTTAATGGTTAATTTTGATTAAATGAGTTTAAACAGATTATTATATGACTTTGAATGATGAATTGATGTCTGGATATTGTTTGGGGCACTTGGGAGTAATTGTGGTTGAAAAGGAAGTGATTATTTATGAAATATGTGATTTAACGATATATTAAATTTTATAGCGTAAATGATTATTAAATATTTGAAAAAGATTAATTGATATTTTTTAAAAGAGCTAAATATGTCATATATGTGCTCATTTTGATAGGCATTATATTAAAAATATAAATTGGACATTTGAAAATGCGGAACGGATCTTATTAATTAGTTATTTTAAATGTTTTCAAAAAGAAAAGTGAAACTCATTTTATAAAGTGAAAAAAAAAAGAGTTTATTTGGACACTTGCTTTTATTTTTAGGATTTTTTTTGAAACTCTCTATACCCTCCTACATTCAAAATTTGATTATTTTGTTGGGAGAAATCTATTGGAAAGAATTTTGTGGGTAGGAGCTCAATGGATTAGTCTCCTCGAATTCTTCTTGCTATCCAAAGGATTAAAGTTAGGATTGGGTATGTGAAAAGTTCTTCAATTTTAAAGTTTTACACAAGTTGAGGTAGAGTTTTGTTGATTTTTCTCTATGCTCAATCTTTTCAATCCAAATAAGTTTTGTTTGTTTAGTAATAATATTTATAATATTTTTCATTCTTACACCGTTTGGTTTCATGCGTTGTAGCATTAGTTTTAAATAAAATATCAAAAATGTGCCCTAGGTAGTGTTATGCTGCCCAAATTTATAGATATGGTGGAAATGAGAATTTTATGTTAAAAGAGGGGTGTTAGGTGAATTTAGAACCAAAGGATGTCTTTAGATTTTTGAATTTTGAACTTTGAATATTAAAGCTTTGTGAGCACCATTAATGGAGGATGTCATAGTTCTGATTTTTGCATAAAAATTGATAAAAATTGAAAAGTGGAATTGAAGTGTTTTGATTTCATATTATTATGGGGAATGATGGATATATATAATAAAATTTCTTATTTGAATAAATTTGAGTTCATTTTCAATTAGTTATAGTCATTTGAATATTTGGATGAATTATGAATAGTGAAATCAAGCATTTAAGTTGCTTTGTGTGCGTGTATTTGAAATTAAATAAAAGTTATTGATTGTGAAGTTGAGTGATATATTTGGCATGTCTATAATGATATAATGGTTGAGTCTATTTTTAACCTTTACCGACATAGATGTTAAAGAGTTTATGCTTTGTGAATTTTAGCAAATTGAGAAGATAGAAAATTGTGTTTAATGAAACCTATTGTGAATGTAACTTAGTATTATTACCATGGGTATTTTTTTATGTCATTTTTATGTGAAACATGATGAGCCTTGGGTGTAGATGATAGAAAAAATTGGTAAGTGGCCTTCAATGTGTCACCACATTAAGTAATCACATTATTGGATTATTCGGAGTAATATGAAACTAGTAATGATACATAATGTGAAAGTGGATTACGTGTGACTCATGTGTGCTCTCCTCATGCCTTAGAGTTTGTTGGGCTCAGAATGAGATGAAAACATGAGACCTTTTATGAGAGAATTATCCATTTGTGTGAGATACTTGTGCTACATGATGACACTTTCCCCTTTGTTTTCCCCTATCACCTAACCTCATTGTAGTTTGAGTATCACTCGTAATATATTACATTCTAAAGAGTAGATGATAGATCTTTTTCTATTCATGAGATTGATGTGAGTGTTCTTGATTGGTGTGTGTAAGCCTACTCCCAAGTGTATTCTTGTTTGTTTTGTTTGGGCCATGTGTACATCTCTTAGCATGGTGGGGTGGGCCTACGGGTTCCACATGGTCGAGTGGTGTTGCCAACTGCCATTGGGGACTAGAATTTCTACATCAACATTGACATCAATTTTGGCATTAGACTTCATCTTCTTACTCTCTCTCTATTTTCACTTATCATATTTGGATATGTTATATCATTCGTTTGTATGTACTTAGAGATGCATGTCCTATGAAATGTAATCTTGTGTAATCGACCCTCGATATGAAGAAAATATAAATGTATGTATCAAGGAGATGCTTAGTAGTAGTTTACATGTGTCGGTGTTGGTACCGAACACACTTTTTATGTTTCTTTCCTTGATCTCTTATATAGTTTAAGGTTATCATAGGCATACTTCAATTAGTGTTATAAAATGAACTTAGTGGTTCTTATGTAGGCTTGGAGTGTGGTTTAGTCTCCTCCACTTGGATGCTAAGTTATTATTAGCTTGGCCTCTTGTAGCTCATTAAACATGGTCTGAGCTCTTGTTGAACAATATAGAATCTATATTGAATTTCTCTAGATATATTATCATAAATTCTCTCAAATCTATATCTTATTA
>MU226652.1:187323-207060 GCA_018584345.1 Thuja plicata | reverse complement strand
TTAGGTCTTGTACATTTGAGTTCTTCCTTGATCTTGCCACCCCTTTCCAATATTTTGCATAGTTTGCATCTCTTTTTGAAACTAGCTTTAAATACCTTATGATTGATTTAGCTAGGTTATTGATGTATCTTATCTTATGATGTATGAAATAAAATATGAATTTTATATCATGCATCTAGTTGTGTAGCCATATATACGAGTGCAGGAAATAGAGAGGCAAGGAGAATATGATACATAGGCAAGAAAAAGAAATGCAGGTATGCAATTTCAAGTCATGTTGGTTATTGAACATCATAATAAGTTTTAGTGATCTAAGTAGATTTATTTTCATTTTAGATTCCAGTTAAATGATATAACAAATAGGTTCACACTATGTTTCTTTAATTAATATAGTATGTCATTGTTTAAAAAAAAAATACTGCAAATTACATATGTTCAAAGTAGAATAAATAGTGTTTTTAATGTCAAATCTAGTGTTTGAATTTTGGGCATTACACCCGCCAAAGACACATGGCACTCATGCTTAATGGGTTAATGGATAGATCTTGCACAACTTGGCTTTAAGTCACTAAGCCAACTGTCGGATCAAATCTGACTTGCCCGGAAGATGTAAAAGATAAAGTATTAAAGTTTAACGGGGCTAAGGACTTAGGGAAATAAATTAAAATATCACCCCACTAAGACGTAGGAAAAGATAAAAGGGACGGCCCCATTCGACATGAAACATAAAGCACATGGGTTATAAGAATTTTAAGTGACCAAAAAAGCTAACTCAATTTTATAACAAGTCCATGAAGGGTTTAAGACATTTATCACCAACGGTGAGAAATTTTGAATTTGGGACTCAAAGAAACGGCAAGAAACAACAAGTTTTTCAATATTTAAACCAGATTTTCTCACAGAAACTTAGGGTTTCAGACCAGAGACAGAGAAACAATTATAGGGAAATGGAAATTTAGAAAAAAAGTTCAAGTGCTAACAGTGGCTCCGGTTGGGGATGTATGTCTTTCATAGGCATAGCAAGAATCCAGAATTCTGAGTTGAGCAGACCACCTACAGGAAAAGAAACTAACCTAGAACAAAAACTAAAACCAAGTGAAGGAAATATATACAAACTGACAAACAACAAAGATCTTCACCTCTGCTACTTATTTCCATGGTTTAAAATAGTCAAACCAAGCTTGATGGAAAAGAGCCATCAGTAAAATTTATGATCAATCTTGCCTCTGTCAAAAACAAAATTCTCTGCTCCCTTCTCTGGAAACAAACTGAAACAATCTCCTTCATGTGTCTAATCTGATATATTATCAGGCACCATTATCTCTTTATGAAAAATATCACCATATTCAATAGTAGAGCTAAAAATAAAATCATGTGGCATATATATATATATATATATATATATATATATATATATATATATATATATATATTTATTTATTTATTTATTTATTTATTTATATTTATATATATATTTATATATAGTATTCATCAATCAAAAACTGAGATCTATTGCAATAAGTAGCATTGTCCAATTCAATGCCACATCTTGGGGAAACACCATCATCTAGCTGAGAAAAGAACTTGTAATCTGCCATGTAGTTGGAGTCATTATTGGATCTACTTGCATCAGTTGTTTGCAGATCAAAGGAAACATTCTCATTCTAAACTTTATGCAAATATTGAGGACACTCATCAATTGGGGCATGATCTAGTCCATTCCCCATAGGATAAGAGACAACTATCTGAGAAACATAAAAGTTAGGCTCATCATAAATATCAGGGATCATCTGCAAATCATTTTGACCTTTTGTAAGAGGAGACAAATAAGGAATAGAATAAGAAAAAGATGCAGCACCATCACTATCAAAACGTGGAAACTCCATGTCATGATCAACATTCTACTCTTCAAAATAAATACCATCCTGAACCTTGTTAGTGGTTTGTATATCCATATCTAAATTCTCTAAATAACTCACCTGTAAATCGTCATCTTTATACAAACCACTATTCCTTTTATTTGAGGGAGGACACATATCAACATAATCATCATATAAAAGCATATGTTGAGTAATTGAAATTTCATCATGAAATGATTCAATGAAAGATTTAGAATCAGAAAAAGATTTATAATCAACACAACTATCTCAGTTAGTACTCAACATCATATCTAGAGTCTCTTCATCCTTTGAATCTAGAGATGCACTGATTCTTTCATCTTCCGATATATCATATTCAATTTTGTTGTGTCCTAGTGACATGGACGTACAAGGAGAATAAAAAACACATATCAAAATCAAGATGACCTGATATAAATTCTTTATCAAAATCAATGTGTGCTAGATATAAAAACTCTGAGCTATCCCCACCTGAATATCTGAGATATTCACAAGTCAAGAACTCAGAAATTTGTTTACTGTGGAGTGAACCATTGTCATATCTTTCATTCATTTCTGATATGTAGTTGGAAGCAACATTTTCAGTTATGCAATCACTATCTTCTTGTTGACTACACGCATCCTCTTCCTTATACTGAGAAAGATTCTCTTTGTGATTAAAAACTAAAAAATCACTGGATTCATCATCACATATACAACCTAATAAATGAATACACATCCCTTTATCAACACTATGATGCTCATTTGAATCATCAAAACAACAATCTTCATCTAGATTAATATAATCTACTTGTATATCATAGGTATTTGTTGTTACCTGGTGAAAGTAATAATCAATTTCATTAGAGAGATCATCTCTTATAGAACCATCAATATCACTTTCATATCCATTACTCTCACCACACATACTATGGTTACAAGAGACATCATCCCCACCGGACTCATCTCTATCATTTTGGTTTCCATTATTATCAGAATTAGTATCACTAGGTACAACCTCTCGTGCAACTTTAGATGCAATATTTTCAACATGTTCCATCCATTTCATGGTATGCCAAATATATTCCACCCTCTAAGAGATTGGCAAATCAGCTGAATCAAGAAAACAAAGTTTCACAAAAAAATTAGCCCAAACAAACTCCCGAGGACACAAAGGGATAATAAACTCCTTAATCTAAGAAGAAAACCTCATGTAAAAATCAAATTGAGATTCACCCTCCTCTCTTCTCATATTTCCTTGTAATGTCAAAATAACCCTTTCTTGAAGCCTTTGTCTTAACACTTTTGTTTTTGCAAGAACAAGCTCAAGCTCTAATAAAGGGCCTCTAGTTTTGGACATGTTGTAATAACCCCCATGTTCCATGTCCCCCATTTTTTTTCTTAGTACATAATTCCCCTTGATTTTGCAAACTGCAAACTATAAACTGTGAACTATGCAAACCTCTATCCACACCTTTTCCTTCTCTTAGCACTTAAGACCACTTGATAAGGAAACAACTATATCTCCAAAAGATGAAATAACTAGATGTGATAAAGTTGTTGCAAACTATTTCATCTGAAGTCACCTTCAAATCACCTTCAAAACTTGGTAGAGCCACCACCTCTTTGCAGAGGAAAAATATTTAGTTGAGATCTCTTTCCCAACTCTAACCTTCTTTAAATAAGAAACTTACAACACACTCCCAATACAGGGTTTCTTATTGATTCCTCCCTTGACTATGCTATAAGTCAAATGAGTCCTATCATCTGTTGCCTTTTCACTGCAAGTCCACCTCTTCTTTTTATTATTTCTTCAAATGTGCACACTGGTGCAAATCAAAAAAATTAGAGTCCCCACTCACCACATGTTAGATTGTATAGGTATCACTTTCAGAACTATGACTTTTTGACAATATACAATGATAGATGGGCATAATAGACTCACTCTTAAAATTATGAGGAATATCACTTTGAAAACTATGACTATATAACCAGACTCTAGGATTGACTTAGAAAGGTAAGGATGCTACTCACTTATACTTACTAATCAATTTTTCTTCTCTTCCCTAGCAGAGTCGCCATTTTGTTGGTGTTTCAAAATTTTTATGCTATAGAAGAAACCAATATACCTTGAGACTAATATTAGGAATGGTTGGTGCAGGAGCACCTAAAGATCTAGGGTGAAAGACCCTTAAGAACTCTTAGATTAGTTTTCTTGGTTTGTAAAGTGTTTTGTTCATTCACTCTTGTAATGGCCAAGTGGAAAAATGGGTCAAGCTGATGAACAAACACTCTAGTTTCTTAGTTGTTTTCTTTTAGTTGTGTGTGTATGAGGTAGTTTTTAAGCCTCTAGAAATCCAACCAAGGCATCAAGAACCTTTCATAAATCTGCTCGGTTAACACTGATGCTCGGTTAACATTGATGCTCGGTTAACACTAGAGGTTGGTTAACACTAGCGCTCAGTTAACACTGGCACTCGGTTAACACTAGTGCTCAGTTAATACTGGCCCTCGGTTAACACTGGATCTTGGTTAACATTGGTGCTTGGTTTTGCTTTACTGTTGCTTGGTAAATTCAGTCGTAACAGCCCGTGAAAAGAGGATCTTTTCTTTAATGGACAGTATGGGTAGTTGTAATGGTTCCTGGAAGAGATGCTTGCAAATGAGTGGGAAGTTATGGTTTTCCAATGATAGGATGGTTAATAATGACATCTCAAGCCTTCATTTAGAGATAGTAGAGGTTGCAAAAAAAGGAGAAGTTACAAAAAGTTACAGAGTTGCAGATTATTGTAGTGGTTTGATTTTGTTTCCAGAAATGAGAAGTTACAGACTGTGTGTTTAGTGAATATCAAGCTTTGTTGTTTCTTTTGCATGCAATTAGATTATCTTACTTTATATCTCTTTTGCAAGTTGTTAGCTCTTCACCCATTCTAGGTTGTAAACATTAATTGCCCCTCGAGATTCCTGAGTCCATGGTAAAAATTATGTGTTAGGATGGAACTCGAGAGGAGCCCCTATACATAGTTTCCTTTTTGTTTTTGGTAGGAGAAGAAATAGTTGTGAATCTAGATATCTTACCCTAGGCAAGCTCGATAAAAGTCTGGCTAGGGAAAAGAATGAAAGAAATATTCTGAAAACATTGATTGAGTGAGTAGAATGAATCTATTTTTGTAGGTTCAGTGAGGAAGATGAGTAACATGTCGATGGGGACCAAGTATTGAAGGGGAGGTAAAGCTGATAGTGACTTACCTTAGTTTAGGCTTGTGAATACCCTAAGAGTTCTAGGAGAAAGGTCTCAGAGCAGAGCCAAGCTGATTCTATAGTAGTAATGAGACTCCAGTCCCACATCAGATTGGTATTAGAGCCCTAAAATATTTGGGTGTGTGTTGTTTGGATGTTATCTACAGGAATGTTTGTCAACTCATCCAAGATGGTGACCAACATGGAACTCACAAAAGACATGGAAGATAAAAAAGAGGAGAATAGACTCTTGAAGGAACAATTGGCTGAAATGGCATTTAAGTTGGAAGAAGTGCAGCTTAGGACTGCAGCAGTCAGTGAACGGATGAGAGAAGCTGATGGAAAGAGTAAAGCAGTGGTCAAGGAAGACATTATACCAGAGGCAGACCATGTTCTTGAAGAAGAGCCATTCTTGAAAGCATTAAAGGAAATGAGTGGTAAGTCCTTAGAAGGTGTGTCTCTATTTAGTGGCAAGATGGAACTAGAGTTAATCATGGAATGGATAGAAGGTCTTGAAAATCACTTTGACTATGATAATTTGACTGAAGCTCAGAAAGTAAGAATAGCCAAAACAAGATTGAGAGGAATTGCTCTCAGTTAGTGGAAGTTTGTCCAAGATGAGAGGACTAAAGAAGGATAGAACCCCATAACCAGTTGGAAAGGTATGGTGACCAAGATGAAGGAAACTTACCTTCCTGATGATTATGAAGTGCAATTGCAAAAAAAGAGATAGAATCTGAGACAATGAGATTTAGAAGTCAGTTCCTACACAAAAGAGTTTCACAAGCTATGCTTAAGGTCGCATGTGATGGAAGAATAAAGCTGGAAAGTAGCTAGGTAGTTGAATGGTCTCAAGTGGAGTATCCAAGAGGAAATTAGTCTCTTAAACCCCCAAGACTGTACATTAATGTTACCAGCTAGCCCTCAAGGTGGAGGAAAAACTCAAGAAGAAGCAAGATTCAAATAGCAGAGGAAGAGGAAGAGACAGCAGATGTCATAGAGGAGGATATGAGGAAGAAATCAGAGTGAGTCCAAAATCACTGAGAATCAATGAGAATCCAGTAACACAAGAGGTGGTTATAATCGAGGAAGAGGTTTAAATAGTAGTTCAAGAGGAAGAACTAATAACCAAGGAAGAGGATCTTACTTCTCTTCAATGAAGTGTTACAACTGTCAACAATTTGGACCTCCTACATATCGGTGTCCTGAGAAGAGTTCTACATCACAAGGAGGAGAAAGGAGATTCCACTATGTGCAAGAAGAGTCTTCTAGCAACAAGATAGTAGAAGTTTCACTAGATTCTGATAATGGAGAGAATCTAAGGATTCATAGAGCACTCCTCAAAGAACTTAGAAAACAAGAGACAAGACAAAGAAGATCTTTATTTAAAATCAAATGCAAGGTACTCGGTAAGGTCTGTAAGTTATCATAGATTCAGGTTCTACTAATAACATTGTTTCTTTAGAATCTATTGAAAAGTTAAAGTTGAAAATAATTCCTCATACTAATCCTTATAGGGTTACTTGGCTGAATAAAGATCAGCATGTATTAGTTAATGAACAAGCTTGGGTATAATTTTCCATAGGGAGATGTAAGGACCAAGTGTTGTGTAATATACTACCCATGGATGCTTGTCATATATTATTGGGTAGAAATTGGGAGTTTGATAGAGCTGCAGTACATGATGGAGCTAAGAACTCCTATTAATTTAAGAAATATGGAGTAATCTTCAAGATTCAGTCAATCTTGGAAGAAGTTGAAGTGAAGAAAGAGGGTCCTAACATATTGTTAGTAGGTGAGAAAGAGTTCTTACAAACATTGAAGGAATAAGATGGAGTAGGATTTTATTTGGTTCTAAAGCCAAAGAATTATAAAGGGGATAAGAAGGAAGAGTTGTCCTTAGAAGTGAAAGAGTTGTTGATTCAATACCAAGACACCATTAGTGATGGTTAACCAGATAGTCTACCACCTAAGAGATCCATTTGTCATCATATTGACTTCATCCCAGGAGCCTCACTTCCCAAAAAAACTACCTATAAAATGACCCCATAATAGAATGTAGAGATAACCAACCAAATTCAAGAGTTTCTTGATCAAGGACCTATTAGAAGGAGTATAATTCCATGTGTTGTTCCCACAGTCCTAGCCCCAAAGAAGAATGGTACTTGGAGGTTATGTATAGATTCTAGGGTCATAAATAGGATCACCATTTGGTATAAATTTCTAATCCCTAGGATAGAATATTTGATGGATTGCTTAGGAGGAGCTAAGTATTACTCCAAGATAGATCTTAAGAGTGGTTATCATTAGATAAGAATCAAAGGTGGAGATGAGTGGAAGACTAATTTTAAGACTACCGAGGGACTCTATGAGTGGCTTGTTATGCCTTTTGGGTTATCAAATGCCCCAAGCACATTTATGAGATTAATGAATGAGGTGTTGAAATAATTCATTGGAAAATGGGTTGTAGTGTACTTAGATGACATTTTAGTGTTCATAAAAACCAAGGAGGACCATCTTAGACATCTGCAAATGGTGATGCAAAGATTGCATGAAGAGAAGTTGGCAATCAACTTGGAGAAGAGTGAGTTTGTGAAGCAAGAACTTGTATACTGGGGTTTTGTTATCTCAAAAGGTAACTTGAAGATGGATATCAGCAAGGTGGAAGAAATTTTGAATTGGCCTACACCTAAATCAGCCACAGAAGTAAGAAGCTTCCATGGATTAGCATAGTTCTACAAGAAGTTCACCAAGTAGTTTAGTGAAATCAGTGCACCTGTTTTAGATACCATAAAAGGAGGTATGAAAGAAAATTTCCAATGGAATGAGTAGGCTGATAAAGGATTTGAGGATTTGAAGAAAAGGATAGAAAATCAACCTATTCTTACACTTGTCAGCTTTGATAAGTTGTTTACTATGGAATGTGATGCAAGCAATGTTGCCATAGATGCAGTTTTGAGTCAAGAGGGAAAACCAGTAGCGTTTCATAGAAAAAAACTGAATGATGCAAAGAGGAAGTATTCCTCATATGATTTGGAGATGTACGCATTAGTAAAAGCACTAAGGAAATGGAGACATTATCTCCTTCCCAAAGAATTTGTACTCTTTACCTACAATCAGCCTTTAAGTTTTCTGAATTCTCAAGACAAACTAAGCCATAAGCATATGAAATGGGTAGAGTACATTCAAGCCTACACCTTCACCATCAAGCATATGAAGGGAGTAAAAAACAAGGTAGAAGATGAATTGAGTAGAAGGTTGCTCACGGTGCAATAAATTCAGTTAAGAAGCATTGGTATAGACAACTTCAAGGATTTGTATTTAGTAGATGAAGATTTTTCAGCAACATACTAGGTATGTCAAGATTTTAAGAATCACTTTCATATTGAGTATTCTGATTTCACCCTACAAGAAGGTCTTCTATTTAAAGGAGGAAAAATCTATGTACCAAAAGGTTCAATGAGGGAGAACTTGTTACAAGAGAAGCATAATGGTTCAATGAGTGAACATTTTGGGGTGCATAAAACCTTAGAATTGGTGCAACGGTACTACTATTGGCCAAGAATGAGAAAAGATGTTCAGAAGTATGTAGATACTTGCATATTTTGTCAAAAGGCCAAGGGTACTTCATCAAATGCAGGATTGTATCAACCACTTCCAATCCCAAAGTGACCTTGGGAGTGTATCAGCATGGATTTTGTAGTTGGATTACCGAAGACCAAGCAAGGAATGGATAATATTTTTTTGATTGTGGATAGATTCAGCAAGATGGCTCACTTTGTGCTATGCAAGACCACACATGATGCATGCTATATAGCACATTGTTTCTTCAGAGAAGTAGTGAGGATACATGGATTACCTTTGAGTATTGTATCTGACTAAGACTCTAATTTTATGAGTCATTTTTGGAAAACCTTATGGAAAAAACTTGGTACACGTCTTTCCTTTAGCTCGGCATATCACCCACAAACTGATGGTTAGACTGAAGTGGTGAACCAAGTTTAGGAAATCTTTTGAGATGTCTCACAAAAGAATATGGACAATCATGGGATCAGTTACTTGCATAGGTAGAGTTTTCCTACAATGATGCAGTCAATAGATTCACTGGAAAAAAAACCCTTTTGCAATAGTATATGGGATTCATCCCAGGGGTATATGTGAACTTAGGGATCTTGGAAACAATGTAGAGAAGAGTGGTTATGCTAAATATTTTTCTCAGTCCATGATACTGTGAAGAAGACATTAGTGGAGAGTACAACTCACACCAAGAAGAAGGCAGATGAAAGGAAAAGAGATGTTCAGTTTCAAGTTGGAGATTTGGTCATGGTGCACCTAAACAAAGCACAGTTGCAAAAAGGTGTCCCGAGTAAGCTTCAGATGAGAAAGATAGGTCCTTGTGCAATTTTGGTGAAGTATGGGTCTAATGCTTTCAAATTTTACCTTCCTACTAATATAGGTTTATCTCCAGTCTTTAATGTAGAAGATCTGGTGTCCTACAAGGGACTGATTCTAGAAGAAGATGCTAATTTAACAACAACAATAGAGGATCTCAAGGCACTAAAACTTCCAGTAGCCCCAAAGCCAAGAGAAGAGAAGATTATAAATTCAAGAGTTTCCAAGAAGAATAGAACAAAGACATACATGGAGCATCTAGTCAAGTGGCAAGGACAAGCTAATTCTGAAGCTGCATGGGTGCAGGAGACTGAGTTAAAGAAGTTGGGCAATTACCCTAACCTGATCCAATCACCTGGAAGTTGATTTCTCTTTGTTGGGGGAGTATGGTGCATGAGCACCTAAAGAACTAGGGTGAAAGACCCTTAAGAACTCTTAGATTATTTTTCTTGGTTTGTAAAGTGTTTTGTTCATTCACTCTTGTAATGATCAAGTGGAAAAATGGGTCAAGCTGATGAACAAACACTCTAGTTGCTTAGTTGGTTTCTTTCAGTTGTGTGTGTTTGAGGTAGTTTGTAAGCCTTTGGAAATACAACCAAGGCATCAAGAACCTTTAATAAAGTTTCTCGGTTAACACTGATGCTTGGTTAACATTGATGCTTGGTTAACACTGATTCTCGGTTAACACTGATGCTCGGTTAACACTAATGCTCATTTAACACTAACGCTCGGTTAAAACTGGTGCTTGGTTAACACTGGCACTCAGTTAACAGTTGAGCTTGGTTAACATTGGCGCTCGGTTAACACTAGCCCTTAGTTAACACTGGAGCTTGATTAACACTGGTGCTCAGTTTTTTTACTGTTGCTCGGTAAATTTAGTTGTAACGACCCGTGAAAAGTGGATCTTGTCTTTAATGGATAGTATGGGCAGTTGTAATGGTTCCTGAAGAGATGCTTGCGAATGAGTTGGTAGTTAGGGTTGTTCCAATGATAGGATGGTTAATAATGACATTCCAAGCCTTCATTTAGAGAGAGTAGAGGTTGCAAAAAAAGGAGAAGTTACAGAAATTTACAGAGTTGCATATTATTGTAGTGTTTTGATTTTAAAAATGATAAGTTGCAGACTGTGTGTTTAGTGAATATCAAGCTTTGTTGTTTCTTTTGCATGCTAGTAAATTATCTTACTTTATTTATGTTTTGCAAGTTGGTAGCTCTTCACCCATTCTGGGCTGTAAACATTAATGACCCCTCGAGATTCCTGAGTCCATGGTAAAAATTGTGTGTTGGGATGGAACTCAAGAGGAGCCCTTGTACATAGTTTCCTTTTTGTTTTTGGTAGGAGAAGCAACAGTTGTGAATCTGGATATCTTACCCTAGGCGAGCTCGGTAATAGTTCAGCTAGGGAAAAGACTAAAAGCAATGTTCTAAAAACATTGATTGAGTGAGTAGAATGAATCTATTTTTGTAGGTTCAGTGAGGAAGATGAGTAACATGTTGATGGGGACCGATTCTTGAAGGGGAGGTAAAGCTGATAGTGACTTACCTAAGTTTAGGCTTGTGAATACCCTAAGAGATCTAGGAGAAAGATCTCAGAGTAGAGCCAAGCTGACTCTGTAGTAGCAATGAGACTCCAGTCCCACATCAATGGTTAATTCCAAGTATGAGAGCTTTGCAAGGTAACTGGACCAACTGTATGACAAGACTATCCTCTACTCTTTTGGCTCTACAAAACTAATGCAAGATGCACCTAATCCAGACAAACATTTAACTTTCACAACTTAATAAAACTCTGGATGATTACAATAGATAAATGGAAAGAAAGTATGAGATGATAACCACTCATTCAGTGACTATTCTCTACCACGCATGACTACAACCAAGAACCACAAAACTTTAAGGGACTAGAATGGTTTTGATTTTTCAGATAGGGCATAATATAGCCAAGTGTATTCAAATATGAATCAAAATAGAAAATACTAATTACTGACCAGTTCTTTATCCATTGGGAAATTATTCTAGTTCAAATACAGGACAGAGAAACTAACTATTGTCAAGGACTCAAAACCATAAATACAAATAAATCAAACTAAACACTTCTTATAAGATCTTTCTGTAGATATACCCAAAGAATCTATGTTTTATATATCCAAACAATATTTTAATTTGATCCTTGATCAAAACTATGTACTAAAACATATACACAAAGAAATTATATGTAGTGAACTAGAAGATTCAAGACTCAAGAGGCAAGCACTAAGGAGAGACTTAAATTTGAGATACTATATTAAGTACAAAGAGTCCAGCTTCAATTTGAAAATTCTTCAAAATATGCCACTTCAATGAAATGCAAAAGGTTTGCAAATTTATTATTCTTATGATAATACTCTCTAGATATACATTTTCTATACTCAATTGGAAAATAGTAAAAGGTTTATGCCTTATGCTAGCTACTTGCCCAAAATTTCCCCACTCTCTTTACTAAATGATCTTGGAAGTTTTTTTAAAAGCCAAAGACTGTAACAAGCTTAGGATTATTTAGGGTTAGGGTTTAAAACAATTTAAAACATTATATGATAGATAATATTAAATTCATTACAACAACCTAGCAGCTTTGTCACACAACTTAAAACATTCCTTTGAAACATTTTGCTGAAAAGAATTAGATCTAGCCATCATCCACCCTTGGAGAACATACCCTTCAAAAGGAAAAATAATGGAATGTCTTGTCTGCATTAAATATCTCAAGAAAAGCCTTGGCTCTTCAGATCTACAAAATATCAAAAATTTCAACTTCTCAATAGTAAAATCTGATCTCAGCCTCTACAATTCTTATAAAAGACTAGTCATTAATGGGAAGGAGCAAAAATAGGAATATAATTTGATTAATAAACTCTCCAGGGACCTAAAGTAACATTCTCTGTTCAAGTGCATTCAAAGCCACCCAAAATTCATGCTCTCATCATCCAACAGGTGTACAAGTAAAACCACAAAGATCAAATTCCATCAATTAATGCTCTAAAACCACTGCTCATTTATGGAAAAGAACAAAATAGGATAAGCCCAAGGGTTAAATACTATTTTACAAGCTAACATAAACCCTAAAAAGATAATTTATGTAATAAATTTGCTCGGGAACACCTCTCTTTCTTCCATATTGCATCCAACATCTATAAAAAAGCACCCTAGAAGATCAAATTTTCTTATTTACTGCATTGTAGCAAAATGACACTGACCATTGCTTTGAAAACCTTACAGGAATTATTTAAAATTTTGAAAAGTGATTGAAACGGCTAGTCCTGGTGTATAAATCTCCATCGACAATCCAGATTTGAACTTTTTCAGACTTTTAAAATAGAGCCGTTGATTTCTTTTTAGGTTACCCAGGCTTACATATCTGATCAGCCACGTGTTGCGCAGGCTTGATGGCTTAAACATTAGATGTCAAGCAACTTCACCTTAATCCTTTACGCTTACCGTATAATCTTTTCTAACTTATCCACCCTTTATATTTTCCTTTCTCTAGCCCCATGATCATGACATCACAAAATGCCACATGTCACCATGGATTAATTCCTTAATGACTAAAAACCTTCATCTTTCTTATTAATTCATTAAGTCGACCATAGGATATTTTGTAATTTTTTTGAACTTTAACTTCATTACCTTGGTATTGCACCGGACCCACTATGGACACGTGCCATATAGGCTTAGTGGCTTGATGGTTAGATCTCGAACATTTTCCCTTTAAGCCTATAAGCTGACCGCTAGATCATATCAAACTTGTTGTGCCTTTACCACCTTTATTTACCCGGGACCAATGATGTCACATAGAGGAAAGATGTCACAACAAATTAATGGCTTGATCGTTAGATCTTGATCATCTTTACATGAAGTCATTAAGTCTGTCGTTGGATCTATTAGAACTTGTCAGCATTTTAATCTTCATTTAACTTTATGCAAGTGGAACCCACATCACCAGGAGGACATATGTCACCACCGCTTAATGGCTTGGTAGATAGATGAACTGCATCTTGAGTTTAATCCATTACGTCATTCATCCAATCAAAAATAAAATGTATGCACTTTACCACAATCTTTAACATATTTCAGACCCACCAAAGACATGTGGCACTCAAGATTAATGGCTTCGTGGCTAGATCTTGTGCAACTTCACTTTAAGTCATTAAGCCAACCATTGGATCAAATCTGACTTGCCCGGAAGATGTAAAAGATAAAGTATTAAAGTTTAATAGGGCTAAGGACTTAGGGAAATAAATTAAAAGATCACCCCGCCAAGACTTAGGAAAAGATAAAAGGGACGGCCCCGTTCAACAGGAAACATAAAGCACATGGGTTATAAGAATTTTAAGTGACCAAAAAAGGTAACTCAATTTTATAACAAGTGCATGAAGGGTTTAAGAAATTTATCACCCAATGGCTAGAAATTTTGAATTTAGGACTCAAAGAAACGGCAAGAAACAACAGGGTTTTCAATATTTAAACCAGATTTTCTCATAGAAACTTAGGGTTTCAGACCAGAGACAAAGAAACAATTATAGGGCCATGGAAATTTGGCAAAAACATTTCAAGTGCTAACACCCTCCTTGATGACATTGTTGAAGGATTTGGCTTACCGCTTTCACTAGATTGATTGGAATGATAAAATCTATCATCCAAATCAACTGTATTCTCAAGAGGTGTACCGATAGGGATTTCCTCATCATAATCCAGGTCAAGGTCCTCATCAATATGGTTCCCTTCTTCTATCTCTTGAGCCATTGTAGTTGAGATACCTTCAACTATGTCATTATCCACAATTCAAGATAGGTCATTGTAGTATTGGAAGGGCTCTCTCTTTACACTTTGGAATTTTTAAATTATTTTCTCTGCATGTTGGCATAATGAATGAATTAGATCTTTTTCTTTAATTACAAACTTAATAAGAAGGAAATATTTCTTAGATAAAAAAATTAAAAAGAGCATGTTAACTTCAAAATCTCATCCCACACCCTCTTGTCAGCATTCATAAATTGAATACTCTTATTCCATGCAAAACCACTCATACTCCTCAACTCTCTCATAACTCTAAAACCTTGTTTCCATCCTTTCAGCTTATTCTTGAAATTTTCCTTTGCTTCCATCCTTTCAGCTTCTTTAGGATAGGAAAATGTTTCTTCAAAATCCTAAATGTACACTCTATTTCATTTCTAAGCGAGGAGTGTCAGTGGTTAAACAACTCTTTTGGATTGTTTATGGGTTTTTCTCTTAAACACTCCTTCAGGTGGTAATGCTTACACCGATAAGGAGCAAGAAATCCTAATACATTTGGATATCTAGCATCGACTAAATAATATTTTCCTACATTAAAAAGTATATTGTTAAAACATGAAACATTTATCATATTCTTGAGTAATATATAGTGTGAAATGGCATACAAGGGGGAACTACAAGTGGATCTTCTCTACTGAGAGTTGAAGCTAGGACACGACTATCCGTAGAAGACCCTTCCCAACTAGAAGAAGTATTGAAACTTATAATCAAACGAAGAGACAACCATAACATTTTGTGACAACTTCCATTTTATATCATGATATTTACCCTGTAAGTCGACATTGATAGTGGCTGGTATATGGGTTCCATCAATTTCTCCAACACGATCCTATGGAAAGAAAAATTATAGTCAATGAACACATAGTAATACGATTAAAACTCAGGAAAATAAATTTGTAGTGCTAGGGGATTTACCTTGAAGTACAGATCAAAATGGTCCTTCCCACTAATTTTAGGAGGAGTGTTTGGACTAGGTGATATAAAATAATCTGCATGGAATGCTAAGATAGTCGTTAAGAACTTGTGGAAGTATTGGCTTACTATCTCTCCTGAGTGGCCAAAGTTATAATAAATATTATGATTCCTCATATTATGGCTAAAGGTGTGGAGGAACATTACTAGTTGTTCTTCTACCTATATATTTATCGTATCTCTAATGCTTCCTTTTTGCCTTAGATGATTGGCTAGCCGAAATAAGGCTCCTATAATCATGCGAATTGGGTCATGAAAATCCACCTCATTGGAATGAATAATGAATTTATAAATACCAATTTCATCACTTCTTTCCTTACACATTTATAGTCTACCTTCTTGTGCAAACAATACTTTGGCTACTACAAGGACAACAAGAACAACTGCGAGAATACAAGTGGTTGTGGTCTTCCTAGATATGTGTCCTTGAATGTTTATATTATTGGGAAGATCCATCAATGACCTGAAATATGTACGACAATGAAGATTTTAGATACAAAATTGCCACTCATAGGAAGCAAGAGTTCAAGACAACAAAAGAAATGCAACAACATGATTTTGTTCCATGTAATATGTCTATTGCGTATAGCTATTGATACTTTTGTTTGTATATGTAATCCTAGTTGGTTATTCTTTATAGTTGTTGAATTTGTTAGCATTGTTGAATTAGGAAATAAGTCAAAGTGATATTGGTCAATCGTGATTTGAGCATACCGTCTAATCATAAATGGAGCAGATATAATTTTTATATTATACTACTCAAGCTAGTACAATTCATGTAAATTTCTCCCAATACCTACTTAGTGCTTGACATCATATATACATGTGTTCATGAACAAAATCATAAGCCAACCATTAAAAATATAGACCTATGAAGTAGATCATAATCCCACCATATATATACTTAGTGCTTTACATCTGATATATCTTCTATGGTCAATCTTAGAGTTGGACTTTGCAAAAGAAAATGTATTAGATATGTTAGGTTCTTGATATGTGCTCAACATTAGATATTGCCTTATTCTTTAATGATTATAGCTTCAGACGTATGAGCAAATAAGACTATGCATAACTAAATACATAATGTTGATCATAAGTAACACAATTAATAATAATGAAATTAGATACATATATGTGCATATTATGGTACTTATCTATGCGTGTGCGCGCACACACACATATTTGTGTGTGTGTGTGTGTGTGTGTGTGTGTGTGTGTGTGTATGTGCATATTATGGTACTTATCTATGTGCGTGCGCGCACACACACATATTTTTATGTGTGTGTGTGTGTGTATATAAATGTATACACACACACACACATATATATATATATATATGTATGTATGTATATGTACATATCCATATACATATACATATATATGTATAGATATATATGTATATATATGTATATACAAATACACACACACACACACACATATATATAATATATGTGTGTGTGTGTGTGATGCCCCAAAATTTGGGCATTTAAACCTTAGCTTATTGATCATATATTTCTCTTTAATCATGTTATGTTAACTATAGGAGAAGTAGACATACTATCTTTCTAAACCTTCACAAAGTTTACAAATTTAAATCAATTGAAAGTTTGTCATATATATATATATATTAACAACAGAATTTGAAGTTATAAACCTTAAGATTTAAATCCCTCTTTAAACCTGATAAGTAGCATCATTCTAACTGAGAAATAATTTAACCAACAATTTTACTTAACAACACAGATTAAAATTTCTCTCCTTTTTATTCACATAAATACTTCTCTAAATCATAGTTGATTTTCAATTTACAAAAAAAAAAAGATTACTTTTTAAAAATGCCCTCTTACTCAAAACAACTTTACAAGACTTCATAATAAACATTTTTGGCTTATAAACAAACCCATCTATAAGGGTAGATCACAAGACCACCAGCTGTGGTTTCCCATTTAGAATATCAACACAAGCCTTCCAAAAGCTTCAAACTGAACCTACATAGAAATCTTCGGTTGACCATGGAGGCTCACCTCCCAACCTAAGCCTTTGCAAGGCCACACCCAAGATAGGGGATCCAGAACTGAACCAGGATACATACACACATAACAACCATGATTTTGAAAACATGAACACAAGAAAATACCCAATACCCAAGGATATACATAGGTCTCCAAAAGACTTGAAACAAAGGGGTGAAAGAGGACTACCACAAGAGGAGAAAGCCAATAATACAAAATACATACACTAGGAATAGGCCACACATGGACTCAACATTCCTAAGTACCACATATATAATCTTGTTCCATGGCAACACATGGACTCATGAACAAATTTATACCCTTCACCTCCATTCTCTATGGTGGCAACTGGAGTAAATTTACCTTTCTTTCACAAAACAAGTCATGGATTCAAGCCTTCCAATTTTTCTTATGAACCTCAAATTCCTTGGGAATTCTTGGCATCATGGGCACCCATATACCCATGTACATCCCTCCACACATGGGAGACTCTATACTACTTGGGTAGATCACTAACTTTCACCCCATCAAGGTTACCCAACCCTCCCAAGGGTGAATATGCCTTGAAGAACCCCATATACAAACAATTACAAAATAAAATACAAGACTCAACACATAAACTCCATGAAAACACATGAAGCTAAAAACAATAACACAAACTCCATTCATAGATTTCTCAAGCTATGTACAAATTTAAGCAAAAACTACTCTAGCTATGCTAACCAGGAAACTCACCTCAAATCCAAGCTATGGTAAATACAAGGTGGTTTGTGAAGAGCTTCCCCTTCTCATTCATCCTCCTTCTCTCAAGACTTACTCCTACAAAATGAATCTGTCTCTAAAAGTAGAGAGTGGGTGTGTACCCAAACTCCCTCTAAACCCTTCCTTATATAGGACTTCTTCCTAAAAATATCAAGAGTCATAAATGGAGAAGAGACCCTAATCCATCTACTCTCCCCACTTGCCTTCACAATAAATGGACTTAAATTCTTGCAAGGAAAGAAAGGATGGCTTAACCAAAGTCTTACAACTCTTCAATTTCACCACTTCCCAAAATGGTGACTTTAGGGGAGTCATAAATGAGTTTGAAGACTCTTAATGGGCTGAAAATGACCCCTAACCCCTAAGGTACCAAGTGGGGTAGTTAGTTTTGACCCTAGTTACTCCTTAAGAGTCCAAATGACCCTCCTAAACTCCACCCAAGGTTAACTCTCGAAAGTCCAACCCTCAAGACTCAATCTAATCTCTCTTGACTCATCCTTATCTTCCTTGACTCAATATTATCTTCCTAAACCTTAGGGTAAGCATTGGGACTAAACTAGGTAACTCTTGGGTAAATTTAAGCCTATTCTAGTCACATTCACTAGCCATGACAACACACAAGGTGCACATGTGTCAAGTGACACAACAATTTCACATGAGCATGAATTATTACACATTTAATCAATTAAATAAAATACAATCATACACCTCACTTTACGAATAAAAATACAATACAATGAGTTCCATGTCTCTTTTTATAGACCGGGCCTTAGCATCACTGTTTTCACATAGGTCCATTCCTAAATCCCTAATTAGTACCATGGTCAACTTTTCCTGCACACTCATTGCACACATTAGTAGGTCCAATAAATCAACACATAAACATAGAAGAATACACAATGTAAGTTGAACACACATTCACTCACACTTGCATTAAAGATTCATTGAACTTAACAATATCTGCATCTATTCCACATGCATAAACATAACTCTTAATAAATATGCAAACTAGTATTATCTAACATCTACTTACTAATCAATTATATTAAACCATCAAAACCAAGTCCTAAATAGAAATCTACATCACTTACACAAAGTATCTAATAGATTCCCCATTTACATAATCAAGTGTTGTATACAAGCAAAGGATTCAACAGACCTATAAAGAATTCATGCATCCCAATAGTCCAACTATAACAAAATCTATATCGATGGGAGAACATATAAATGAGAAATAGTGCTAGGATTATTTCAGAATGGGTAGTCCTCACATCCTCCCCCTCTAGGCATGAACTTCCTCCTGGAGTTCATCAAAGAGGTGGGGAAAACTGTGACCCCATCTGTACTGCATTCTCATAGTATTGAAACTCACATCAAAACATTGTGATCAATGCTAATTATTTCATGCAATGTATATCTAATATTCATATCCATGTGCATGTTAATCTACTCTCAACATTTATTAACTGATAAGTTATAGTTCAAGAAAAATATTATTTTAAGAATGATAATGGTATGTTCGTCACAACCTACTCCCTTATACATTCTATCCATATTCCATATTGAACATGATAGAGAACATTACTTCACAACACAGGACTAGCAACATAAAACACACATCCTAGCCACCGCAAGATCATAAGAAATCTCAA
>MU226652.1:174241-184469 GCA_018584345.1 Thuja plicata | reverse complement strand
TAAAAGAATACACAATTTACCAAGCATGCATAACTATAGAGTTCAAATTGTAGAGTTCAATAACATATATCCAATATCCAATACATTAAGTAAGAGTTCAAACTATAGAGTTCAAATATGAAAGTACAAGAGCTACAAAAAGAATTTTATCCTAAAGCTCCTGATACATAGTCTAGATCATGTCTGTCTTTTATTATCTCCAAAAAAATTTCATGTTCTTCAATAGGAAACCCCCACTTTTGATTTCCATATCCTCTTTTTTGCAATGTCTCAAATTGAAACTTTGTTGCTATAACCAAGTGACTGTAATGTAGAAATTTTTGACCAGACGTATATTCAATAAATTGAACACCATTTATGTCTATCTTTACTTGCTGATAATATGTTCCTTCATAACAACTGAACCAATTGGATATGAATCTTCGTCACCATCTATAATTTCTTCTGTTAATTTGTATTTTGCTTTCGTTCATCTTAGTAGATAATCTACACTTTTCGCATTGTCAAGCTCTGTAACCACAGCAAAAATATCACCTATACAAATCTAGATTAGATATTAAATTCAAATCAAAAGTACAATAAATTAAATTTAAAGAAAAGAACATGTACATGTGCACACACCTGTAACAACTAAATTAGAAACATGCTCATAATCATCTGAATATATAGGATCATGAATGTTTATGTCAATGTCATCATCTTCATAAGGAGGCATTTTGATTAACTCATTCATATCCCATCATGAAACATATCCATTTGCAATATTCTCACATTGACTCATTGGATTGTCCTCAACGCAGTCAGCACAGAAACATGATTTTTCTCTTACTTGAATCAAGAGAGGCTTGTGTTGTTCGTTACTCATCAATTGATGTAAACTTCTAATACTAACAATCCTTTGACAATTGTAAGGATTAGATCGGTCTATATCTATTACAAATAGGAAATGAAAGTTGTACATTTTTAGATCAACAATTATGATAACATAGATGAACATGAAATTAAATTTTAATTTAGATTTTTCCTACAAACTATAAATTGCCTTTCACTTCCCCTTCTTGAATTGCATCTTCTTGGACTTCAACAGGGTCATCTTCATTATGTTTTGTATGACCTTTCATTTTATCATCCCTTATTCGATCATATTTTTTTGTTCTATTCCTTTTATTCCACATTGCACAAATTGTTCAAATTGAGAGCTTTGATTTACCTACATACACAAAACCATATACTCTCGATAAAAAAAATCAAAAATAATATAGATAAGTTCATAATTTAATATTAGACAATGCTTTAATTAAAAATACAAAAAAATCTCAAAAAACTAAAAAAAGAAATAAACTTGCAAATAATAGAAACCTCCTTGATAATATTAATTCCTAGTTGCCCTTTAACGCCAGAAAATACGCCTTTAAAACAAATTAAAAAAATGATTTTATTAAAAAAACATTTTCTAAGTCACAATAATTGACAGTTGTTTTTTAATTTTTTTTTAAAAAATATTTATATATGAGCTTTGAGGGTCATGGTCATCCACGCAACCATGTTTGGTCGGCCTTAGTTTTGGCCAAAACTGGTCTAGCCGAACCTGTTTCGGCCGAAACTACTTATGTGGCATCCCATGTGGCAGCCAAATAAGCAAAAAATGGCAAAATTAGAAAGATGTCACTTTTAGGGATTAATTGTCTATCAAAACTCAATTTGTTTTAAAATCTAAAAATACCCTTTTGTAGAGCTCGGAAACTAGATTATGGCCATATAATTTTTATAGTCTTTTGATTATATATAATATATTATGAGTTGAAAAAACTCCAAGTAGGTATTTTAACTTTGAAGAACATGCTCGTTCTAAAAAATAAAAAAATAGCAAATCATGTCAGAAAAATTTAAAACTTATATTTAACACAAGAGGAGAGAGTCCTCTTCAATAATATATAATTTATTTTGTATTTAGTGTATATTTTCTAGGGAAAATTAGGCGGGAGACAAAAACTATTAATTTCGGGTAACTCCGACTTTGAATAGTTATAACAGAAAAAAAAAAAAAAAAAACCAATCTTTCTTTTTTTCTACACTAGCTGTACATGTCATCCAAAACATATTTTGAAATCAGAGGAAAAAAAAAGATTATTTACATATAAATTGTTAGTGGGAACTAGACCCTAGATTTTCAGTGTTTTTCAGCAATTAAAAAATGGACTTCAAAAATTAAAAAACTATGTCAATTCTTATTCAAAAATATTTAGGCATAAACTACATCCAATTTTACACATGTCATTAGTTTACATCATTTTCAAATTCTAAAAACAAATGCCACTTTTATGTCATTAAAGTTTAACATTTTTGCATGTTGTGGTCCTCTTCCTTTGTAAAAGTGTGACAGGTTTGTACTTTTACCTAGGTATATGTACGAAGATAGGGGACCAAAAAGGTGCCAAAAAAATTTTGGGTTTCCCAAAAGCAATAGGGTGTACGCCCTATAGCGCGCACGCACTATGGCTTTGATTTTCTTAGCCTAAGGCTCGGGAAATCAAACTCAATACACTACAACAGTTGGGGTCAAATTTCGACGCCAATTTGCGATGACACTACCATTTGTGTGTGATTTTTGTTCTTTTTTTACAAGTACCCCTAATGTTGTCATAATAGTGATGGTACCGTCATAATTTTGACACCTGTGTGATTATAAATTAAAAAAAAAGAAAGAAAGGCTCATTTCTATTTTTCGTGATCGAGTTGCGTGCTCGACAAGGGCCCTAACTGTGGTAGTTCAAGCTGCGTGCGTGAAGAGGAATCTTCTATTGTGAAGTTTGAGCTAAATTTGGAAGCTTGGCATATGGAAGCCATGACTTGAGGTAGGCATTCGAGCTGTGTCTTCTCATTAACTCAATTTCATTTTGATGGCATTTGTTGATTTAATGGCACAATGTGAATGTTAATACTGGCATTGTTTACATCTTTGCATTTGGAATGCTTGATGACCCACGAGCTTGGAGAGCTAGGCCATCATTTCTATTATCGTCAAGGCATTGTGTGAAGTGTTTCATCCCTCTTTATTTGTTTTTCTGTTGATATTCACTGTGGTACTTCTTGTTTATGATCATTTCATGAGGAAATGCCTTGATGGCTCACGGGCTACAAGCTAGGGAATCATGCATTGCTATACCTCATAATGTGAGTTGTTATCTCCCTCCAGGGACTAGGAAAAGACTAGCATTATCTTCCTTGACTTGTGAAATAAAATTCTTCACCAAGCCTTGTGAACTCCCTTCCAATGAACTTTGCATCTCGTGATGATGGGTAATCTTCCCTTGTTATAGGAAGGCTAAAAACATCTAAAATTGCAACCTAAGGATCATTGACTCTAAGCTCCTTAAGAATTTACTCATCGTTAACAAAAGTTTCTAAAAATTGCCTCATGGTTTCATTGTCAAGCTCAGTTGACCGAAGGAAGTTATGAATCCACCCATCTCTCTCAAAGAAGGGTAAACTATTTGTGTTTCTAAGCACTAGAGTATGATCCATAGGTTCTTTACGAATAGGGTCCCAACCCATGGAGTCTTCCATTTTTTTTATTTAGAGAAATTCTTGAAAAATTTCCTTCTTTCTTGCAATTTCTTAAACATAATCCCCAATGCTTTTGTGGATATTATACACACTATACCTCTTATGCAATATAAACACTCTTCATCTGCAACCAAACTTCTTTTTTTTGGACTTAATGTAAAAGACTAAGTATAATGCAACTGGTTTAGCTCTTTTAATTCACACAAAAACAAAAAAGAAATATTTACAAATGCGAGTTTAATTGTATGTAATAATTAATATTACAACTCACTGATTAGCAATGTACAAAATATCAACTCAAATCTTAGGGTATATTATGGCACGATGACACGTAAGTTGTCTTGTTCATATTTCAACTCAAGATCTTACAACTTGCTTAGTCACGTAAAAGTTGAATAAGTACTTTTACATGAATGACATGACACGTCACCCCCAAATTAAAGTTTCATTTATCCTCAAATGATGATAGTAGGGAAAGTATAACTAATATACAAGTTAAAGTGACACTATAATCTATGATACATATAATAATAATAATTCTCTGTGAATGTACTAATCAATAATAATGATATGATTTTAAAAGAGAAAATGAGGGTTATGTACCTTACTAAAAAATGAATGATGTCAATCTTGCATTTTTAGAAATGACTGCATGAAAGAAAATAATGTGATAGAAATATAGTTGGTAAGTCGAAGATGGCGGCATGAGAAATTTGAAAAATGGAATGAAATATTTAGCTGTATGCAATGGTGTTGAATGTTATCATCTATGGAACATAATTAAGAAATCAGATCTCGTGAGAAGCAATGAACATGTCCCAAAATTGTAGTGTTGTGTGTCCATGTAGTATTATTGAAAACAACTAAAAGAAAACAAAAATGAGTTACATGCTAAAGATATGCATTACAAGTTTTGGTTTGAAGCAATGGCTTGTGCCCCTTATATTCTTAATAGAACTCCTACTAAAGCTTTGCAAAATATAACTCTCGAGGAAGCATGGTCCAGTAGGAAACCCAATTTACAACATTTGAGAATTTTTGGATCTATTTCTTATGTTTACACACCCAAACAAAAAAGGCATAAATTAGATTCTAAATCTTCTCCATTTACATTTGTTGGGTATAATGAATCTACTAAAGGTTATAGAGTTTATGATCCTATTACTAACAAGGTTCATATTGCAAGAGATGTTGTTATTGTAGAAAATGAAGTACATGATTGTTCCAAGGTCAAAGATGATGAATTTAAAGGGGGTATTATTGAACTCATGGAGGACCAACCTCCTATTCTAAACCCTACTCCTAATGCACCTATTTCTATTCCTACTAGTATTAAAAAAATATGATGATGATGATGATGATGATGATGATGATGATGGTAAGAATATTTCTACTCCTCCTATTGATAATTTTGCTTATGATAGTGATAATGTTGTTCATGATGATAATGATAGTGATGGTGAAAATGATGAATTTACTCCTCATGGTGATATTTCCATTACTTCTAAGAGAAATCCTAAATGGTTTAAATATTTACTTAATGAATGTGATGATTATATTACTAGAATGGGTGGTCTTAGACCTAGGAGACTTGATTGTTGCAATTATGCTTTGATGTCTTCTCTTATGCATTCTAAAGATCCTTAAACTTTTTCTCAAGATAAAAATCAACCCTATTGGAAAAATGATATGCAAGAAGAATATGATAGTTTAATTTCTAATAACACTTGGGATTTAGTTTCTTTACCTCATGGAAAAAATCTAGTTTCATGTAAATGGTTATATAAAACTAAGTTGAATGCTAATAATGAAATTAGTAAGTTTAAAGCTAGACTAGTAGCAAGAGGTTTCTCTCAAGTTGAAGGAATAAATTATATTGAGACCTTTGCTCCTGTGGCAAAAATGCCTACCATTAAGGTTGTTCTTGCTTTAGCTACTAAAATGAATTGTCCTATTCACCAAATGGATGTTAAAGTGTCTTTTTAAATGGTGATTTGCATGAAGAAATCTATATGTCTCAACCTCCTAGTTTTGTTAAAGAAGGTAATGAACATCTTGTATGTAAAGTTAATAAATCTATTTATGGTTTAAAATAATCTCCTAGAGAATGGTATTCAAAAATAAATGCTTTCTTTATTTCTCAGGGTTTTTCTGGAAGTAAAAATGATCCTAACTTGTATATCAAGCATAGTGAAGATGGAATTGGTATTATCATTCTTTATGTTGATAAGTTGATTCTTACTTCAAGTTCTAACCATTTAATTTTTGATATTAAGTCTCAACTTAACCAAAAAATTCAAATGACTGATTTAGGTCTTCTACATTATTTCTTAGGAATGCAAATTTGGCAAACCCCTAAGGGTATTTTTATTTCACAAAGTAAATATGCTAACGATCTTCTTGATAGATTTCATATGAATGATGCTAATCATGTTTCAATTCCATGTGAATTAGGAACTAAGTTAATGATAGATATGGAATCTCCATTTATAGATTCAACTCCTTATAGACAACTTGTAGGAAGTTTAAACTCTAACTCTCACTAGACCTGATATATCTTTTAGTGTTGGTTTAGTTTCAAGATTTATGTCCAAACCTCAACAAACACACTTCAAAATTTCTTAAAGAATATTAAGATATATTAAAGGTACTCTTGATGTAGGATTATTTTATGATGCAAATTCTAATTTTACATTACAAGGCTTTACCGATTCAGAATTAGGTGGAGACCCCAATGATGGGAAATCTACTTTTGGGTATTGTTTTTTTCTTGGTTCAAGTCCTATATCTTAGAAAAGTAAAAAAAGATCAATCTGTTTCATTATGTTCTACTAAAGCTAAATGAAAAAGTTGTACTAATACCTCTAAGGATGCTTTATGTCTTATAAGAACTCTTAAAGATTTGGGTCTACCTCAATAAAAACCTACACCTTTATTTTGTGGCAATCAAAGTGCAATAGCCTTAGCAAAGAATATGGTTTACCATGCAAAGTCAAAGCACATTTCTCTCCACCATCACTTCATTAGAGATAAAATTGAAGAAAAGAAAGTTTCACTCATCTATTGCAAGGGTGAAGATCAAGTTGAAGATATTTTGACAAAGCCTCTTTCTAGAAAGAAATTTGAATTTCATTGTAACAATTTGGGTTTGATACCCCTTGATGTAAATCCCCCAAGTAAAGATTAAAGGGGGTGTTAGAATTTAATCTTTCCTTAGTGAAAATATGTATTTAAAGGATAAACCAAGGTATCCTATATTTTATTTGTCCTCTAGTCCAAGTAGGAGGACATGTCACATTTTTATAATTCATTTAATAAAGAAATTAGATATTCCTCCTTAAGAGGAACTCCCATTTGGCACACACATAATATGAATGTGGTATTCATAGAAGATGAGAGTTACATACAAAATCCTTCACTCATCTCTATTTAAGAGATGCCTCTCACACACTTGCTTAATAATCTTCTCTCTTTTCTCACTTCTCCTCACATTCTCAATCTTTCTCTCATTATTTTATTGAGCTTATTGCTTTCATTATTTAAGCTTTGTGCCATATTCATATTATTCACAAGGGGTTTTTTCTTGTTTTTTTCCCTTTCAAAATCTTTGAGTTATTATTTTGGTTCTTGGAGAATTTTGGTGAACTTGTATTTGATATATTGAAGAAATATCTCTAGATATGTGCAAGATCATGAGGGGCCAAACTATGCCCTTAAGTGGCAATGAAAAATCAGCAAATCAGGGTTAATTAAATCGATTAGATTTTCACAATCCATTGAATTTGAGCTTTGATTTCTGGTTTTTGATTGTGTATGTTTTTAAGCATCAACGTTTCGGATCACACTCCGTGATCCATCATCAGGATGTAAGAGAAAAAAAGGATGTATAAAAATAAGTTGCAGACTTGGCTTCACTCAGAAGATAAAAGGATGGTTGGGGTGAGAAAGGAGGCATGAAAACCGAGGGGGAAGAAAAGATTACCTGAGAACAAAAAAAGCAAAGAAATACCAAATAATAATAATACTAATAATAATAATAATGAGCTAGAAATGACCCAGAAGACACAAACATACGAAAGAAGGACAAAAAAGAAGAGAAGAGAAAGAAGGAATCAAGAAAGACTCTATATATATGACCAAGTGTGTGGGGAAGTGTTAAAAATAAATCTAACAGTGTGTGAATGTGTGAGTATGTATATATACACATATGCCTACATATATACACAAATATATATATATATATATATATCTGTGTGTGTGTGTATGTATATATATGTATATCAATATATATATTTGAATGCATATATGTGTGTGTAGGCATATGTGTATATATACATAGTCACACATTCACACACTGTTAGATTTATTTTTAACACTTCCCCACACACTTGGTCATACATATAGAGTCTTTCTTGGTTCCTTCTTTCTCTTCTCTTCTTTTTTGTCCTTTCGTATGTTTGTGTCTTCTGGGTCATTTCTAGCTCATTATTATTATTATTATTATTATTATTATTATTATTTTCTTTATTATTATTATTATTATTATTATTTGTATTATTATTATTATTACTATTACTATTATTATTATTATTATTATTATTATTATTATTATTTGGTATTTCTTTGCTTTTTTGTTCTCAGGTAGTCTTTTCTTCCCCCTCGATTTTCATGCCTCCTTTCTCACCCCAACCATCATTTTATCTTCTGAGTGAAGCCAAGTCTGCAACTTATTTTTACACATCCTTTTTTGCTCTTACATCTTGATGATGGATCACGGAGTGTGATCCGAAACGTTGATGCTTAAAAACATACACAATCAAAAACCAGAAATCAAAGCTCAAAATCAGGGTTAGTCAAATTGACGTGAAAATTTCAACTAGCTATCAACCTAATATCAAAAAGTTGTAAAAATAGAATCTGTAGAAAATTGAATGTAGTTTCTAAACTACTAGGCCTTTTTTTTTTAAAAAAAAAGTTAATATGATTGATGAAAAGTATAGATTTTAATGCAACAACAAAAAAAATTCAAGAAAAAAATAAGAAGTAGGTGTATGTCTAACCACCTTAATCATAATCAAATGATAATATTTTATTATAAGATTTTATATATAAGTAGTAGACTCATGCCCGGATGTGACGCTTATTTTTTTGTAATTTTATTCCAAAAAAAAAATTAATTATGAATTTTCTGCAACAACATTTTTAGAATAAAAAACTCCCGTGTCTGACCACTTAACTCATTGAAAAATTTACAAAATTCAAAAAAAAATTCCCTTATAGTAGGCGAAGCATAGAATGTGACGCATTTTTCAGATTTTAAAAATGTTATACCGTATGAAAGTTATAGCCATTTTTCAATCAGTATGTAAATCAGCACTTTAGAGGTAACTTAATTAGAAAATAACTAATAATTACTTACCGAATTCAAAATTTGACAGCAATTATATCGATAGAAAGCTGATAATATCCTTAAGATACCCTTTTTGTTTCATCAAATTCAGGTGAAAAAAAAGTCATCATCTACATGGTAGAAGTGTGGAACTCAGAGAAACGGGAGAAAAACACATTTTTGTGACATTTGTATAGTTGACCATGTAGGTTTGGTGCACAAAGCAATACCGAGCCTAATAGGCTACACGATAATTTTGGGTACCCGAAAATCCTGGTAGAATTTTGATTTTTTAATTTTCCCTCCCCTTTCTCCCTCTTAATTTTTTCCAACTCCTTTCTCCCTCCCATTTCTCCATCCTTCATATGATATATTATATATCAGAAAATATATATTAGATTATATATTATATACATTAAACATTATATAATATCTATTATATATTAAATATTATATAATATACATTTTACATTAAATATTATATAATATATATTAATATTAAATGTTACATTATATATCATATATTATATATTATTTTATATGTATTATATATTAATATGTATTTTACAATATATCACATAATATCTTCATATTGAAATTGTATGTAATATATATTATGTGTGTGTGTGTGTGTGTGTGTGATACGATATAATATTTATAGTAAAAAATATATATTCAATATGATATGTATTATATATTATATATGAAATATTGTTGTCTATATAATAAAATCAAGTATAGTATATATATAATATATATTATATAGGACATATTAATATATAGGTTAATTACACCAATATAAGGTATCCAAAAGGTTTCCAAAGGGGTCATAGAGGGTTCCTAGGGGTCCTAACGCTTGAGAAAGTGTGCTAGGACCCTTAGGTCCATCTATAACCCCTGTCAACACATTAGAACACTCAAGTGTGTTGGAAGAGGTCGTACGACCCCTTGGGACACACTTTAGTGTTGAAATGTGTCGAAAGGGGTCATGGGGTCTTCCTTGGGTCCTAACACTTAATAAGGTGTACTAGGATCCCTTAGGTCCCTCTGTGACCCCTAAGGACACAATTGAGTGTTACAATGTGTTCTCAGGGGTCACAGATGGACCTAAGGGGTCCTAGTACACATTATCACGTGTTAGGACCCCTAGGAAGTCCCCATGACCCCTTTCGACAAATTGGATCACTCAAGTGTGTCCCAAGAGGTGGTAGGACCCCTTGGGACACACTTGAGTGTTCCAATGTGTTGAAAGGGGTCACGGGGACTTCCTAG
>MU226652.1:113572-143942 GCA_018584345.1 Thuja plicata | reverse complement strand
CAATCTTTTATCACATGTCCAACCTTATGACAATGCAAACATGCCATACCTGGATTGGTCCAACCTCTTGACCTTCTAGTCCACTTTCTCATACAGTTGGCAGCAATATGACCATACCTTCCACATGTTGTGCAGTTTACCCATGTGTTATAGTCTCAAACATATGAGTTACACACTCTTGTTGGTTTGTGGCTATTATCAGTTTATTTTGGTGTCCAAGCCTTATTGTTCTTTTTCTAGCACTCTTCATGTGTATTCCCATTCATCTTGCAGGTAGGACAGTACTTGTCCATGTAGGTTTTCCTCTTTGGATTCATCACTTTGGATCTGCAGTCATATGCCTTGTGTCCTTTCTTTTGACATTTATAACAATTACCAATGAAAATAGATTGTGCTTGAGAAATACCTTTCATTTTGCTTCTGTAAATGTTTGAGGTGTGGCCTGGTTTTCCACAGTGATTGCATGATAGCTTCTTGGATCTTGGGGTTGTGAAAGTATTCTTTTGATCTGGTTGATTAGAAGATTCACCATTCTTGTTGTACCCTAATCCTGTGTAGTTGTTGACTCTTCTCTGTCCATCAAGAAAATCATCCATCCTTTTGTTGCTTTCTTCAGCCTTTTTGATCAATTCGTTGTGTTGATTCTGAATTATGATTTCATGCTTCAATTTTTCATTCTCTTCTCTTAGTTCACCAATGATCTGTATTCTTTCAATGAGTTCTATGTTTAGTCTGTTTTCTTCTTGACTCACAAGAATAATCTGGTTGGTAACCTCATGGTGATGCTCAGTAAGTCTTTGAATCTCTTATTCTTTCTCTTGTAGCTTCTCTATTATTTTCCTCCTATCATCAATGGCTAGTGTTCGTTCATTTTCAGCTTTTCTTGCATCATTCATGACATCAATCATTTTCACCATTTGAGTTTCTTGACCGATTTGCAGCATCTTGATTTGATTTGCTAGATGTAGACTGACCTCTTGTAGACTTTTAATTTCCTCTACTGATGCATCTAAAGCTTTTCTCGTTGATGATTCTGATGTATCAAAGTAATCTTGTATTTCTAGTTCTTTGTAGTCTTTTTCATTCAGCCTGGTTTCCATAATCTTTCTTTCATCAAGAAGTTTTCTTAACTTGATTCTTGCCTCTTTATACTGCTCATAGTTTATTTGCATCTATAACTACTCATTCTCAATAGTCATATCCAATCTGTACTTTTCCATTGCTCTGATCTTTTCTCTTAAGTCTTTAAGATTTTCAAGAAAGAGAATTAGCTCTGATACCAATTGTTGGAATTATATTGGAATGGTGTACTGAGAGGGGAGGGGTGAATCAGTACCTCTAAAACTTTTCTTGGTTAGCCCATTAACCATTAATCATCAGTTTTGTAAATTATCTTATCTAACTGTTCATCTTTCTTTTTGTATATGCAATCATATCGTAAAAATATTCAAGAAAATAGATAACACATGACACAAGATATGATATCGCAGAAAACTCCTGTTAGGAAGTAAAAACTGCAGTAGGGATTGTTACCCACAAGACTTCACTATCTGCAGATAAGAAGGGGTCGGTTAAGGCTTACAATTGGTCACTTCTGATGACCTACCCTGTTAGGAGTATTACAATGGAGACCTGTTAAGATCTACTTCGTTTGAAGCTTTAGCAACACTGTTAAGTGTGCACTCTGCTAAGAGATTTGTAAAGAACGGTTAGGTCCACCTTCTACAAAAGGATTTTAGATGTGATGCACTTTTTAGAATGCAACTACATAAGTCTTTGATCTGATGATGTATGCAATCTCTAATTGGTGATGACAGATCCAATAAAGCTTCATATGTATGAGTAATCATCTTTCCATGATTAAATAATACCTTTGTCTGCTCGTCGGTAGCCTCTGTGTGTTCTTGACAACTGATATGATCTATTTTTGTACTTTGCATGAATTCTGCCATCTTCTCCTTAGATGCTCTTTGTGGCTATCAAAAATAATGAATTCATATCTCACAATTGATTTGAACATCTATTTATACTAGATTTTAGCTCTATTCTTGATTCACGCTTCGAAAGTTAACTCTAGATCCAAGGTTTACAACTTGACCTTGATCTTTAGTTAGATATGTTTTAGATCCATTAGGATGCTTTAAAACATTTACATAAAGCTTTCTTAACCCTCAAGTTATGATTTAAAATAAATTAAAACTCTATAAATATAATTACAATGCTTTATCTGACGTGTAAAACTCAGATCCACTTTTTGCGGGTTCTCTAACTGACTGTCAGTTCTGACGGTCAGTTTTCTTTGCCGTCGGTGTTCCTTTCTTGAACTGGTTGTCAGGTATGCCTTTTCTACTCTGTCAGTTTTGTTTCTCAAAATTGTATCATCGGTGATGATCTTCATGTTATGTTATTAACATGTCAGTGATGCCATGTTCACTTCGTCCGTGCAACACTTTTCAATGTTCGTCGGTCAATTTCATACTTAGCATTTTCTCGTGACCTTTTGTTCTGTCGGGTATGCTCGTTGTCTTCCAGTTATGCTTGTAGTCTACCGTTAATTCTTGTACCGATGATCTCTGTCAATGTTTTTCACTAAGTGTACTAATGGCAAAATTAATGTCATCAATAGCAACAAATGTCAAGTTGTCAAAGCATCAAGGAAGACCAAAGAAAAAAGAACTTTGGACTATTAGTACTACTGATCATGAAGCACTATTGGAGACCCTAAAGCAAAGAGATGACCCTTCAGGAACACTTGACTAGGTAATAAGTTAACTCAGTGCAAGGTTTTCTAAGTTCGTTAAGCTTAAATTCAATATGTATTAATTTCACCTTTCTTAGATTCTATTTTGAGTCAATAAACTTGGTTTTGTATGTGGTTTGTAACTTGTGTAGGAGCACCTATGAAGACACCTAGGGTCACCATGGATCCAACCAGAGTCGATAGAAGGACAAAATAATCTTGAATGGTTAATTGAAATATTTTGAAGCCTATAAAGGCAATTTGTAATAATCAATTTGATTTAAAATTTAAATGTCCTAGAAGTCTTGATAAGGACTTAGGACAAAAATCATGTATGGGTGGCCAATAGTGCTAACAAGGGATCTAAGTATAGATTTTCTCAGAAATAGGCAATGAAAACTTATAATTTTTAATTATTTACTTATGTCATTTGAATGGTTTGATTTCTTACATGTTTGATTGTTGTTTGTAATGCTTTAAGGATATTATTTTTTATCATTTCAAACAATCTTTGATGCTTTGAAAGTTCATTTCAATCAGATGGATACATACATGATAGATGTAAATGATTCACCATGCAGTGAGGGTTAGTTGAAAGTAGCTTTGTAGTGTATCTTTCAAACCATCTGTTCTGGCATCGAACCGTCTACTCCATCAGCTCCAGTTGGTCAGGTAATTACTAGTGACAATCCCGCTCCATCCACGGAGTCACTGGAATGCTCTTCGACCCAAGTGACCCCAAGGTACACTAAGCATGATTGGGCAATGATATTCAAAAGCTCGTATCTCGAACCTCATGAGAGGTATCCATAAACCATCAGGGGAAACCGGGTTGTGTTGTAGAGGTCTACAATAACCTCTCTCAGTTTTGGGCGATTCAAATTCATTTGCATTTGGCAAGGCAATCTCAGTCGATGCCAAAACTTGCAGTGAGGGTCAGTTGAAAGTAGCTCCATAGTGTATCTTTCAAACCGTCTGTCTTGGCACCAAACCATCTGTTCCATCAGTTCTGGTAGGTCAGGTAAATGCTAGTGACAACCCCATTCTTCCCACAGAGTCACTAGAATGCTCGCGACCACACTCGACCCAAGTGACCCCAAGGTGCACTAAGCACGATTGGGCAGCGATCTTCCAAAGCTTGTATCTAAGACCTCATGAGAGGTATCGATAAACTGTTAGGGGCTATGGGATCATATTGCAGAGGTCTACAATAACCTCTCTCATTTTTGGGCGATTTGAATTTTTTTATATTTGTCAAGGCAATCTCAATCGATGCCAAAACTTGCAGTGAGGGTCAGTTGAAAGTAGCTCTGTAGTGTATATTTCAAACCATTCATCTTGGCATCAAATCGTCTACTCCATCAACTCTGGTTGGCCAGTTAAACGCTAGTGACAACCCCATTCCATCCACGAAGTCACTGGAACACTCGTGACCACGTTTGACCCAAGTGACCCCAAGGTGCACTTAGCGCGATTGGGCAGCGATCTTCCAAGGCTCATATCTTAGACCTCATGAGGGGTATCGAAAAACCATTAGGGGCTATGAGATTGTGTTGTAGATTTTTACAATAACCTCTTGCGGTTTTGGGCGATTCAAATTTGTTTACATTTGTCAAGGCAATCGAAGTCAATGCCAAAACTTGCAGTGAGGGTCAGTTAAAAGTATCTTCGTATTGTATCTTTCAAAATGTCTATCTTGGCATTAAACCATCTACTTCATCGGCTCCGGTTGGCTGGGTAAACACTAGTGACAACCCCGTTCTGTCCACGGAGTCACTGGAATGCTCGCAACCACGTTCGACCCAAGTGACCCCAAGGTGCACTAAGCACAATTGGGTAGAGATCTTCCAAGGCTCATATCTCAGACCTCATGAGATGTATAGACAAACTGTTAGGGGCTACATGATTGTGTTGCAGATTTATACAATAACCTCTCTCAATTTTTGGCAATTCAAATTTGTTTGCATTTGGCAAGGCAATCTCAGTCAATGCCAACACTTGCAGTGAGGGTCAATTGAAAGTAGCTTTGTAGTGTATCTTTCAAACCATTCATCCTGGCACCCAACCATCTACTCCATCAGCTCCGATTGGCTGGTTAAATTCTAGTGACAATGTCGTTCCATCCACGGAGTCACTGGAACATTCGCGACCACATTCAACCCAAGTGACCCCAAGGTGCACTAAGCGTGATTGGGAAGCGATCTTCCAAGGCTTGTATCTCATACCTCGTGAGAGGTATCGACAAACCGTTAGGGAATATAGGATCATGTTGTAGAGGTCTACAATAACCTCTCTTGGTTTTATGCAATTCAAATTCGTTTACATTTGGCAAGGCAATCTCAGTCGATCCCAAAACTTGCAGTGAGGGTCAGTTGAAAGTAGCTCCGTAGTGTATCTTTCAAACTATCCGTCCTGGCATCGAACTATCTACTCCATCAGCTTTAGTTGGCCAGGTAAACGCTAGTGACAATCTTGTTCCATCCACAGAGTCACTGGAATGCTCGCGACCACGTTCGACTCAAGTGACCCCAAGGTGCACTAAGCACGATTGGGCAGCGATCTTCCAAGGATCATATCTCAGACCTCATGAGAGGTATCAACAAACCATTAGGGGCTACAAGATTGTGTTGCAGAGGTCTACAATAACCTCTCTTGATTTTGGCCTATTTGACTTCATTTACATTTGGCAAGGCAATCTCAGTCGATGCCAAAACTTGTAGTGAGGGTCAGTTGAAAGTAGCTCCGTAGTGTATCTTTCAAACCATCTGCCCTGGCATCAAACCGTCTGCTCCATTGGCTCTGGTTGGCTGGGTAAATGCTAGTGACAACCCCATTCCATCCACAAAGTCACTGGAATGCTCGCGACCACATTCGACCCAAGTGACCCCAAGGTGTACTAAGAACGATTGGGTAGTGATCTTCCAAGGCTCGTATCTCAGACCTCATGAGAGTTATCAACAAACCGTTAGGGGCTACGAGATCATGTTGACGAGGTCTACAATAACCTCTCTTAGCTTTGGGTGATTTGACTTCGTTTGCATTTGGCAAGGAAATCTCAGTCAATGCCAAAACTTGCAGTGAGGGTGAGTTGAAAGTAGCTCCGTAGTGTATCTTTCAATTAGTCTATTCTGGCATCAAACCATCTTCTCCATCAGTTATGGTTGGTCGGGTGAACGCCAGTGACAACCCTGTTCTGCCCACGGAGTCACTGGAACGCTCGGGACCACGTTTGACCCAAGTGACCCCAAGGTATGTGACTGAGGACAACAAATTCATTACATCTATTAATTTATTACATCTGGGTAATTTATTACATCTATTATAACAAATTCAAACAAATTGACATATAACTTCAACAAGATATAATTTACATCATAAAGATAATCATAGTCAAGATATAACTTCACCATTCAATTCCATAAACATGAATACTAAATGTGTATACAGAAGATGACATAAATATAACATAAAAGTAAAAATGTTCTATATATAGAAAGTATCAAAAGTATCATAAGTATCTCCATATACAAATATGGCACATGCCATTTCAAAATGTCTACAAAATCAATGTTTCAAGGTGTACAATGTGGCATATATGCCATCTCAAAATGTGCCAAGTGGCATCTCTAAATTACCACAACTAAAACTACATCCTATGTCATAGGGGGATCATCTAAATGTAGCCTCTTTGAAGAACTATTTGGCTCTGATTGATCCTACATCAAAAATAATTTAAAACCCAAGTTAGATTACTTAGTTTCTATGATTTGTACATATATATAATTCATAATTCAAACACTAAATTAATTAAAATTATAACTGAATACAAACATATGTACATGGCCTCTCGGTCGCCTACCACGATCAGGTGTCCTAACATAAGCCTTTGGTAGCAAAGGGACAATGCCATCAATACCAACTCTAACCTATAAATATATATTTGCAATAATGAGATTAGTAGAGTGGTGCAACATAGAGTAATAAATCTACAAAATAGGATGATAGCGTAATAAAATTACAAAATGATTGAAATAAAATTAAAACTTACGTCTGCTGATACCTCCTCTGGAATAGTGGGTTGGGTCAACAAAGATACGAAAGATTCTCATGGGGCCTCCCTCGCACAAGGAGTAACCTATGAGAGTAAAAAGGATAGTCAATTATATATAAATGTACTTCATCATAACAACCTTGGTTACAAAATACAAATAACAATATGTAAGTCTACATACAATCGGGCTATCACTCCGAATCAAGATGCATGTCAGCCTAGGCTCACGAACCTATGTCGGGACATCATCAAGAGCCATACCCTATACAATAAAGTGCATGTAAAATATTTATTACTAAACACAAGTGGCATACATATGCATGCATAATTAATCTTAAACAATTAATTACCTTTCCTTTGTCGACACATGAAGAAGGAACCCCCTCATGCCCCCCACTGATATCAGCTGATACCTGCAAGAGTACAATAAGATGAAAATATATTAGTAAATGTATAAATTTTATTGCTCTAATTGATAGAGATTTAAGCATGTACACCAAATGATATAAAAAAAACTAATGGGTACATAATCTATAATATACTGTATAGGTGTCAAGGCCAAATGAAATGGCTGAAAGTGTGGAGTCATCCACCTGTCTCAACTCCTCCTCTGTCATCGAATGAACATAAATGGACCAAATATATATACATAAGTGCATGCAGTCATTAAAACTAATCTAAATAAATAAATTCTTTTTAATTTAAATAAGGCATGTGAAAAATTTATTTATAATGTTTACTCTTACCATATCAACAGGACTCCATGGCTCTACGTACCCCTCCTCAGCACTCTCATGAGACGCAGATGCTCCATGAGGTGTTGCAGCCTCTGTAGCTACGTCTCTTGTATCCTCCTCATCAATAACATACTGTTATGTATCAGCATCAGTAAGCGGTCCAAGGCACAAATTCTTGCACATAATGCAAGTATGGGGCACGCACGTACATGTGAACTACTGCCAGATGTCGATGTGCCAACATCATCCACACCAGGAGGCGACAATGACCTGGTCTGTGCGATCAACTGATCACTCAGCATGTGAATGGCCCTAATACTCTGTGAGGCAGCCTTTGCAATGATATCAGGATGCTACAATGGAGGAAGGGGTGAGACATCAGTGGGAGGGACAAAGGTAGTGGCCTTTTTGCCCTTGGCAAATGGCCTATTCTGAGGAGCTCCTCCACTTATGCCCATGTTGGGCCTCATGCTCCAATAACTAACATTGTGACCAAGCAGAAACTCAGCATACAATTTTTTTATGAAATAGAAAGGGAGCTCCAAATTGCTATGGGGTGGTTTATCAAAAACCATCCACCGGCGATCCCAAAATTGTGTACGCATTGCATCATTTGTGCACCATTTAATTGATAATTTGGGCTTTTTGGGGTCAACTTTTAATCTCGTTTTAGGATTCACAAAAAGGGAGGCTATATCTTCTTTAGTTATATTAAAGGCCGCAACCTGGTCATGGTCAATCCCGTCATCAAATTGGGCATGCATATCATCACGCTAATGAAGAGCAGCATTATGTTGCTACGTAAGTGTGTCAATGTTTTCAACAATGGTATTTAGGGTGGGAAGCATGGGACATAATGTAGGCATATTCTGATATGTGTTTTGGAAGCCCCGTATAGTTTTCAAATTATCTTGTATCAAATCCTCTACAGATCTAGGGTTTTGAAGCGGTTCTGGGTTGTTTTGGGGATGATTATTTAGTGGGGGAGGGTTATTTTCTTCATTGTTGTCATCCATGCCAGATTAAATAAAAAATAAATATAAACTTCAAATTGATTTCATATATTATTAAAAAAATCAATACAAAACCCTATTTCAACCAAAATAACTACATTTAACATCAAAATAAAATAAATTAATCAAAATATACCAAGAATTTACTTACCATATATGCTGCGGAGTCAAATTTGTTGTTAGATAAATCAAGTACCCGAAAATAGTGTGTATAGGATATCTAGAGCCATTTTCCAATCCCATAACGATGAGAGAAATGAGGAAAATGGCTCGCGGGTTTTTATTTATGCCACAGGTTCTGGGTACACAATTAGGCTTGTGCTTTGGTGTCGGGATTGCCCAGGTGTACTGACACCCAGGCCTACCAAAAGTCAACAAACATTTTCATGTGCTTTTGGATGAGTGAAAAGTGGATTTTTTTCACATTGCCACTTTTTGGCCCCTCATGATCTTGCACCTCTCTCTCTCTCTCTCTTAGTATTATTTAAATCTCTTCCATTGCATACTCTCTTGGATTTTTTCCTTAGCTTTTTCATTTTACTTTATGTTTCTAACAGTACCAAAGAAGTCATAAAGCTTCAAGAGGAAGCATTTATCACACCATTAATCATAGAGTCAGATATCTGGAAAGGGGAGGAGGAGGTGGAGTAGGAGTAGGAAAGATTAATTGTTAATGATATTATTGAAAGGTTCCAGAAAATTAGTCACGGGAATTAACCGAATAGATACTCAACATTTTTAAATCTTTTTGCATCAACTATTTTTTTCCAAAAAAATTTTGAAACATTTGCATACAATCATTCACCTAACAATGTCATCTTGCCACAAATATCACATAAACTAAAAATACATGCATTTAAAATTAATAATTGCTCATTAGGTGGTTTACAAAATAAAATTGCTATAAAACTCTTTTATTATTTGGGTGGCATATTAAGATCACATTCTTCAAAAAATTGTTAGTATGCATACTAGAATGTATATACCAAAATACATCATAATAGTAACAAAATTGAACATGAACTTTACAACAGTAAGAGATTCTTTCCTTGTTAATTTTTACATACTAGGGTTTATATTTTTCAAAAGATCTTTGACAAATGATAATATCTATTAACATTGAATTATCACCAAATTTTTTATTCAATTTAGTTTGAGTCATGTGTAAAAGTTGCTTTGGATGTGAATCACAAATTTTTGACCTGACTCTTAATTTTAAAACATCTCTGGCATTAGATGAAATCATTGTATAATCATGCCAACATTTTTCAATCAAAGTTTTTACTTCATCATTTAGTTTCTTGTCAAACCTTGGGGGTCTACTATTAGAATTATACAATTGGTTCATTGGATCATTTTCAATGATAACTCTTCTCATTGCAGCTCTTTTCAAAGTTTTACGATGTGTATTTAGCCATCCACTTATGTTACTTAACATTCTTTTAGTTAAAGTTTTTTCTTTTAACTAAAGTTGTTGTTATTGCTCCGTGTGTCACATTCTTCTCTTTAGATCGACTTTTCTTTCCGATTGTATCAATAGAGCTAGAAACATTAGAAACAACAGGTTTTAATGATTCATCATTTGTTTTGGGTTTGACATAAATGCCTAACCTCTTCTCCACTTTTTGCATTTTGATCATTTTCTTTAATTCTTACATGAGTTGACATTAAAATACCAGCTTTTATTATAAAAAATATATTTATATAGTCGATTTGCATGTGTTTTAATGTCTCCATGAAACCAAACCATAAATATTATCCAAGATGTTCCTTTCAATTTGTAAAAAAAAAATATTTTTATTCACTCAAACAAGGAGTTTCTTTCTCAATTTGGGTTTCTATATCTTTAGGAACAATATTAATATCAATCATGGTTTCTTTTTTAAATTATATTTCTTTGTCTTCATGGATAGTATTAATATCATTCAAAGAATATCCTGCTTCTTATAAATCATCAACTTCTAAATCAAAAAAATTATGTGGTTGTGAAGACATACCTATATTCAAAGTTTGATTAGAAAACACACTTGGATCTACTTCTTCTTTTTATATGTCTTGAATGTTCTCATCTTCAACAATCATAGAATTGGATTCTCCAACATTATTCAATTGTCAAATTCGTTATCTTCTTTTTCTTTTCTAGTTTCCATCCTTCTTCCTATTCACTTTAATATCTTTTTTTGATGTTGTTTTGATCTCATATTCAATCAACTTCAATAATACTTCATTGGCTGCCTAATTCCAAAAATACTCTAATGGCTGACAAACTTCAAATTTGAAAGACTCTGCACATGACAAAAACCACAAAAGATGAGAATGTAGAATAATTTGGCTAATCAAAGTAAAAAAAATTGACCTATTAGTGCACAAAAATTGAGCTTAATTGCTCAATCATTACACTCTATCATTTTTAACAATTTTAATAGTCAATGACTACATGTGAAATGGGTACCAATTCCAAAATAGACTTGCTTGCTACTCAAAATCCTCTATGACGTAAACAAAATGGGTACACATTTATAATGGTTAGCTATTCCCTTTTTTTCCCACTGGATCTTGAAATGGCTCTTCATTTTATAAATGGGTACCTATTATTTTAAATTTGAATTCAACACCTTCCCTTTGCATTGGGTTTCAGTTCCCAATAGGCTTGGTAGACCCAAGCCTTTTCCTTGGACCTGCAAGTTTAAAGCTAAGCCATTGGAATTGAATATTTCCTGCCTTCACATAAATATTTGATGCCTTTCCCGATTGAATTTTTTGAGGAAATGAAATCTCATTACAAACTTTAGCATGCAAAATTCAAAAATGTAATTTTTTCATGGATTTGATCATTTTTAATATTTTGTATTTATTACTAATAGAACTAGTCCATACACTTTAAATAAGAAATATTTCTACATTTTTATAAAAAAAAAAAAATTCTATGCTTTTGCAAAATAATTATTTGACATCAATCTATAGAAAAATATTTTGAAGATGATTTTGTTTTGAAAAAATGGAAAAATTAAGTCAATTTATGGTGGCCATACATCAGAGGTTTTCAAAACAGACTTTAGGGTGAAAAAAAGTATTTAAAAAATACATAGAAATATACTAATCAATCTTCACTGTCTTAGACATCTTTATCGAAGCCATGTTAAAACCCATATATTAGGTTATGGGAGCTTGGTAAGACACTTGTTTCTTATTCAAGGTTAAGGGAGCCTTCTTAAACAATTTTTTTTTTCCTTGAGGAAGCATGTTGCGGTATCAACTTGTACTTAGTTTGTTTAGCATTTGTAAGGTTGTTAAATGTTTAAATTGATTGTGGCTTTTTTGTTTGGTTATGTTCTATTCTTTGCAACTGATTGCATGAGGTTTCCATATCCCTCTAAAATCTATTTGTAAATCAATTTAGGACCCCTTCAAAACTACCTAGCACATGTTGTAAGTCTACCTTAAGCCGTCAATTTTGTCTTCATCTATCCACATTATGCTTGTCTTCACTATTTTACCTATCCATCATAAATATTGCATCTAACTCTCATATACAGTGAATATCTATTTCTGATAAATGGAATGAATGGAAATAGAATCCTAGAGCTTATTTTATGGGCTTCTCTTTTTTATCATGGGTTTTTTTCATGGTATCAGAGCTAATGGTAAAAGATCCAAGTCTGGAGAGGCTGATAAGTTCAAGGGAGCATGTGATGGTGAGGAATTTCTAATTCCCCCTTTTTTGAGGTTGTAGAAGAAGAAGAACATGAATGGGGCATTGCTCTTTTCCATAACTATTGTTGATTTTAAGAAATGCAAGAAAAGTGAGAAGTTTCTAGTTGCAAAGAGCCTAAGGATAGGAATATAAGATTGTCGATGGGCTCACAGATGATATTCAAAAGGGGTCAATTCAGTAAACAAAAAATTTGTGTTTGGCTTATGGGATTTATGATTATTGGCATTCAATATTGACTACTATTATTCATAAAGATTACTATAATTCCTAAATTCATTGAAGATTATTGACAGTCAAACCTATGAATAAAGGAGAGAGCATGTGTAAATGAGGCCTGCATGAAGAAAAGTAATTATTGAAGAGGATTTAGAGCATCAGTATGAAAATTGTTGCTAATGAGAATCACTGTGGAAATTTTTGCTAATGAAAAGGATAAAGGAAGCTTGGAGGCGTGTAATTTGATAGGCCAATCAGAGAAAAATTGTCTAGTGTTCAAGTGTAGGAGTGTTGTAGGTGGGGTAAGAAAATTGCTATTTATTTTGTGAGGTGTAGAGAAATAAGTTTCTAGTTTAAAATAAAATAAAATAAAAGTGGAGTTAGTTAGATTTGTTTAGAGTTATAGATATTAGTTGCAGGAGTTAGCTTTGATTGCTTTAGGTGCAAAGAGATTGACTAGGAGGTGAGACGGTATGCTAAAGTTTGTTGTTTGAGTTGAAGAAGTTTGTTGGGAATTCAAAGATACCCCTTAAGAAACTGTTGTTTTAATTTTGTGAAGTTATTGATGGTATTTGCATGGCTGTTGAAAAGAGGTCAGTCCCAAACAATGTGCAATCATAAAGTCGAGAAAGTTTTTTGTTGTTAATGGGCTATTTATTTTGGGCAAATGTTTGAATGTCAGTCACCTTTGTTAAAAGGGAAAACTATAGTATGTATCATACCTAAGTTCTTGTAAGGAATGCATTATCGATTGTACTTGACACCCAAAACTTTGTTTGTTTAACATAATGATGAACCATGTATCTGAAAGGGATTTTTATAAAACTAGTGAGTATAGCAGCTAGGTACCCATGTATCTTGTTAGATGGATTTCTTTGAATATGGACTCAATAATCAATTTTGATGCAAGTATACAAGAGAAAAGTCCAATGTGATAATGGCTTGTATTCATTGGAACCATGTGTGCGCTAGGTTTCTGGTAATCTGAAACCACTTGTTGAGAGCTTCATGGGTCAACCAAAATCACTTGTGTGTGAGGTTTGGTGTTAGCCAAAACTACTTGAGTACAAAGTTCGCAGTAATCTTGAAATCACTTGTATGTGAGGATTGTGGTTAGCCGAAACCTTTTGAGTGCAAAGTTTGCAGTAATCTTGAAATCACTTGTATGTGAGGTTTGTGGCTAGCCGAAACCTTTTGAGTGCAAAGTTTGCAATAATCTTGAAATCACTTGTATGTGAGGTTTCTGGTTAGCCGAAACCACTTGCGTGCAGAGTTTGTGGTAAGCTTGAGACCACTTCAAAATTGTACTGATTAAGGGTGAGTCATAAAAACCCAAAGAGATTATGATGAAGGAGGCAATATGAAAGATAGGATTTGATAAATGATTGTAAATGGATACCTAATAAGGCTTTAGGCTCGAATCCATCCATTCTAGATTATAGGGGCATATCTAAGACAATTAGATAATTAATTTTTGGGTGGGTATTAGAATAATTAAATTAATTATTAGCTAAATATTATTGACGGGCAGACCTCAGCAACCCATGCATCTACCCAACACATGTTGCAAGTCTACCTTCAGCCGTCAATTTTGTCTTCAGCCATCCACATTATCCTTGTTTTCAATGTTTCACATACAGTGAACATGTATTTCTTATCAACTGACCAGACGAAGGTCTCCTCTCCATCATGGTTCTTTGTCAAGACCGCATTTGCTAGGGTTTTGTGATTTGGAAACGTGATTTCAATGTTGGAAGACAACGGAATGGAAAACACATAAACTTTTCCGTTCGCAAATGCTCTAGTAACCGATGCAAAGAGAAATACAAAGACAATACAGAAGATGCTCATTTTGTTCAAAGATCCACTCTGCCAGATGCTCTCGTCGTGATTTGATAATGGGGAAATTTGTAGAGGTGGAGAAGACGTTAGAGATTGAAATCTTCTGTCGATTGGTGGATGGCGGATTGTACAAAGACCAGGCAGTTTTTAAGTGTTAAATGATTCCGAGCGACAAAAGTGACGATGTCGCAGAGAGCTGAAGGATTGGCTTACACATGTTGGACGCACAAGAATGTGAAAAACAGAGATTATTTATATAAATGGGCTTAGCGTTCGGTTGTTTCAATGTCGATTTCCTGTTCTGGCGTAGATGCCATTCGCAGTTTTCTTGGCAGCGATGGCAAACAATGAACAAGAATCTTTCGTTTTCGGGTCGGAAAGACGCGTGAACATGAATGACAATCCGCATAAGAGTTGTATGGGAATAGTAAGAGATTCTTTGTTATATTGAGAATACTGATTTTTTAATAAAATGAAACAATGATTGAATTGTATTCTTGGATAAGAGATACGTTTTCTAATACATTTTAAATTCGAAAGTTTATAGAAAAAGTTTATAATTTTAAATTAATTAAAATATAAAATATCATGAAGATCAACCGTGCTTCTTACGTTAAGGATTTAGTTCTAATGTGAACTAAATTAAATTTGAAAAATAGGAATTGTAGTTGTGATTAAGTATCTATAACTAAATGAAACGAAATAAAGTTTTTTCTAAATTTTTGTGCATTTGTGAGTTAGAAAGTGATTTTGATCTTTACAATAGACTCATGCATTGTTATTAAATATTGAATTATAAAATTTGGATAGACGTAAAAATTAGAGATTCGAGATAGAGATGTTTTGATGTTCCTTCTATCACTAAGTGAATTTGTGTTAGGCAACCTAGTCTTATATTAGGCCACACCACATGATTGTCAAACAGTTTGATTTTCTCACGTTAATTTTTGTCTATATATATTATATAGTTTGTTAATTTGCATCTTATCTAAATTATTATATAATTGAATAATTAGAAATAAAATTAATTATATTATTTAGTTCAACACATGTTTCCAATGTGGGAAAATACTCAAAATGGGGATTGGGATTCATCTTGTTGATGAGTAGTGATCATGAGCAACATGTAGCTAAGAGGCTTAAATTGATATTTATTTAATATGAAAATTAGTGAAGTTCAGTCTCAAGACACATCAATGATGATATCCATGACACTTCTACCTCTTTGATTTGTACCACTTTGCGCACTTTCATAAGTACATATGAGGAATGCAATTTAATATGCTCAAGACACAAAATAACTCCTACCCAGAATCTACCAACTAATCAGCACTCAACATCACCTCATCCATGACCAATTCACATTTTGAAACCATCTTCACTATCACTTGATCTAATCCATCCACTTTAAATTTTAAAATTTTCAATTATAAGATAACCCCTTAAGAGAGTAAATATTTTCTTATTTGCTTGAATGTAAAAAGAATAAAATAAAAATTATGGGCATTTATTTACATAGGTTTTTAGGGTCTTATTAAACATTAAAAAAAAAATTAAGAAACCAATTGTAAGATCATTTGACAAAAGAGTGTTTAAACCTATATTGTAAAACTTCATTACCACATTAGATCAATATCTACATTACATGTGTGAAATGTTTGCATCATCTTGTTCTTCCCTATGGTATTGATTGATATCAATAAAAGACAGTGATACCCTTTCTTTTCTTGAGGCAAACCCTGTCATTCTTTAAAGTACAATATATTCATAAGCACAAGCACATTAATTCAAAAGTCTATATCAATAGAAGACCAAGTCAATCAACCCAATATAGCCTAATTTACAATATACTAAATTTTATTGCACAAAATATTCTTACTTATTTAAATACAAATCCATAATAAAATTTTGATTTTATCTAAATTCACCCCAACCAATAATTTTGCACATCCTAATCTAAAATACTTAATTTATTTACATAAAATACTCTTTTATTATTTTATAACAAATCTACATCCAATTTATATTATTGGTTTCAATCGTAACATATTTAACAATAGTAATTGTCTTAGTGGTTCCCCTCCTTTTGGGATCCCAAACAAATCATTGCATCGAGGCATATGCAGCCTACATTGGATTAAAGTTGATGGTGTCTCAGGGATTCATAAGATTTTAGTTAGAATCCAACTCCTTGAACATTATAAATTGCCTTAATGGATCTCAAAATCCAAGTTGGACCATTAAGTCCCTAATCTTGAAATGTTTGGATATTATTAATTTCTTCCAAATGTTTAAGATAAGTCATATTTATCGTGAGGGGAACTCTGTGGCTGATTATTTCACCAATATAGGTGTTAATTTCCTAGTGGGACTTGTTGAGGACCGAATGACCTCATTCCCTATGAAATTAAATCTTTTATTCAAAATAATGAAAAAGCCTGCTAATTCGGAGGCACCTTTGCAAAGATGTTCAACATGGTTAAATTTGTGTGGAGTGGCCTTTTGAAAAGACCTTTCATTAATAAGGATTTGCTTCACATGTATGAATTCATGAGTTCTAAATTATTCATTTGGTTCTTCATTCTGGTGTGTTTGGATCTTGGAGCGCTCTGGGTAAAGATGTGGGGAGATCAAAATCGCGTTGAGCCCATTATATATGATAAATGGCAAAGTGATGAAGATGTCTGGAAGGAGCTATCTGTAGGGGGTCTTACCTCTAGGATTTAAAAAGTCCACAAAAATGATCCTCGAGTCATAGATATTTTTGTTGAAGGCTAGAGTGATGGGGTGCTAAAGGAGTTTGGCATTGAATTGGTGATTTCAGAGTAATTAGTGGCATAATTTTCGCAATCCCTGGTGGAAGGAAGGATTTTTTTTAGGGATAAAAAGAGCATTGATGAAGCCCTTTCAATTTTCTTCATGGGAAAGGAGAGAGAAAAGCTTCAAAGAAATACTGATGACGACTATGATAGGGCGTCAATTCCTCCTCTCTAGGGAAAAATTGCCAAAGTAATTATGAGGTATGTCACTTTGGATGGCCAGTTTACCAGCCTTTTCAGCTACCATTTTGTCATACTAAACTATTTCAGACACATGATAAGTTTATTTCTATTCCTTTCTACTTGTTCTCTTCGTTGTCACATAGTATATAAGCCCATAGAAAAATTCCTTCACAGCCAATTTTGCATGAAGGCTTGATGCTTCTCATAATGGAGTTTGTCGAGTATATTTTGGTGGTTAGAAACCCTCATATGGCTAGGGCTAAAAAGGATGTCAATCACTTTCTGAGAGACCATCTGATGAGTCCTAAAGAAGATCTCATGGGGGATGAGGGTGGGGCTCAAATGGGTAAGAGAACAAACCCGAAAAAGGAAGCCAAGACACATTTAAAATTAATTGTTTTTATGATGAAGACTCTAATTATTCTCCCTCAATAGAGTGTGTCTCAGATTCTTTCAGCCCTAGTGGGGATACTAAAGGTAAGTGGAAAGTTAAGGGTTCCTCTTTTGTCGCGGCCAAAGGGAAAGGAAAGGGCCAATTTTCAACTTCATCTCGTGCCAAAAACCTCAAATGGAACAATGCTACAAATGAAGAATCCCCCTGCATCCCCCACCTGTGAATGGGGATAATTTGGATTTCCATGTGCATATTCCCATGGCAAAGGATACACCTTTGGAGAAAGGGTCTTATGTCTATGATAGTGAAAATATAGGAAAGAATGTCAAAGATGCTATGGATGGTCATTTCTAGATATCCTAATGGGGATTGTGTCTGAGTTAAATGCAATCAAAGAAAGAGGGGTTTCTACCCCCGATAATGAGAAAGTTAATAAACTATTGGTTGTGACTTAGAATTTGTCGAAGGGGGTTAAGGATCTTAAAAATGATCATGAGCAGAGAATTAAGTCCTTGGAGTATGACATTCTAAAACTTTATGATAGATTGACAGTTGTGGTTGCAGTTAGCTATACAACTATAGAAACAAGTTCAAATGGTCTAAAGAGGCTAAATGATCAAGCAAATATCTTACAGGGATTGACCAAAGGTGTTGTTTTTCTAGTTGGGAGTTGCATGTCAGAAAAACAAGGAGTGAACAAGGTGTTGGTTCAGATTCGTTGCCCGACCTCGCCACAAGACTCGGAAGCAAGGACAAATGAGCTACTCTAGTAGATATTGTGGTGAGCAAGGTGCAAAGTATCAATGAGGAAATGATAATAAAAAATGAAAATTTGTTAAAAACTATGTAAGGTTTTTGGGAGGTATTCCCATTCATAAGTGGTCCAGATGCAATGAGTGCTAAGAATTCCATTCATTCTCATGAAAGATGGGTTCTTGTGAACCACTACTCGTGAAACATGGGTCAATGATTTTGACTCAAAAACTACATAGTTGAATCCTGGTATTAATATCACAATTTGAGTTTCTGTAGAAAATATCTCCTACTTATCAATTGATGAGCTTAAGGGACTTTCTAATGAATGGCTCATTAGGCACAAAACTTGCTGAAGCTTTTGCAAATGGGCTTGCAAGCAAAGTGGGCTTAACCATGGAGGAAACCTTGTAGTTAAGTGTGCTTGAGCTAGACTAGTACTGGAATGGGTGACCTTCGGGGAAGTCACGGTGGTTCACCTCTGTGAGCATTACCTAGATGCAATGAGTGCTAAGTTCCATTCATTCTCATGAGAGATGGGTTCTTGTGAACCAGTACTCATGAAACATGGGTCAATGAGTTTGACTCACAAACTACATAGTTGAATCTTGATATTAATATTACTACAAAGTATTCCCATATTTTTGTATTGATACTTTGTGAGGTGCATTCCCCTATTTTTTGTTCTTTACTATTTTCTAGGATATTTCCCCTGCTTTTGGACTAATGGTTGCCTGCAAGCTCGTGACTAGTTCTATGTTGTTTTATTCTTTGAACCTTTTGATTGTTTAGAGTTGCAGATACCTTCAAAGCCTATTTTCCTTTATCGAAAACATATTTAATAGTAACCTTTTATATAACAAACAACAAACAATAAATTGATTACAAACCGACAAAAGGGACGGTATCATAGAGAAGAATAGTTGGACACAGAAAATCATCGAAAACGAAGACGGCTTATTTTTCAAACGGGCTCAGCGTTCGGTTGTTTCATTAGTGTGAACACCATACAAGCAATGGCCGGCAACCGGAGCAGTCTATAAATAGGTCGTTTATCAACACAAGCAAACGGAGCATCTTTCGGCATGAGGATCGCCCTGTGCTGCATATTCTTCTCTCTCCTTGCATGCACGGCAGAAGAATATGAAAATTTCTACGCGGCACAGGCAGATTTCTACCAATGGCCAAAGGACATCTCTGTAAGGCCACAGCCCATTTCTGTAAAGAAAGGCGAATTCATGATTCCATTGTCTTCGGCCTTCCAAATCTCGTTTCCGGATCATCCAATCCTAGCAAACGCAGTCTCCCGCTACAAAAGCATCATCTGGGGAAGAACTCTGTATCCCAACGCTGCAAAATCCACACACATTTATGTCACGCCATTAAACCAGCTCAATCTGGTAATCCGCGATCTCAAAGCCGACCTCCACCACGGAGTCGACGAGTCGTACAATCTCACCGTTCCCTCCGACGGAACGCCCGCCACTTTATCCGCACAAACGGCATGGGGAGCCATCTGGGGTTTGGAAACCTTCTCCCAGCTCATCCGCAGCAACAACGCCAATTCCTATTACCCTCTCCTCATCCCCTGCCCTTTGTTTATCCTTGACTACCCTCTCTTCCCTCACCGAGGAATTATGCTTGACACGACCAGAGTCTTTTACAATGTGAAAGATATTCTGCAGACCATCACAGAAATGAGGTACCACAAGTTCAATGTCTTACACTGGCACATTACACTCTCTGATTCCTTTCCGCTCCACCTGCCTTCCGAGCCGGCCCTGGCGCAGAAAGGATCCATGACCTACACACAACAAGACGTGCGCGCAATAATCGAATATGGAAGAAACTATGCCGTTCGTGTCATCCCAGAAATCGACACTCCAGGTGTGTATATTTCATTGGTTCTAAATTAAGATCCTCAATTCATGTCTATCACTAGAAATTCTTTCTGATATAAATTGATCTTACACATACTGAAATGCTCTGGTTCATTCAGCGCAAACGTTGTCATGGGGCAAGGCGTATCCAGAGATTTTGACGTGCGCGGACTACAATTTCTCGGGAAAGCCAATAGGCTCAAAGCCTGGAGCCGGTCATCTCAATCCTCTTCACCCCGAAACATACAAAGTAGTCAAAAACGTCGTAAATGATGTGGCTTCCATGTTCCCTGATCGTTTCTATCATGGCGGTAACAGCGAAATCCTCCCAGACTGTTGGAAGGAAAACGCCGAGATCCAGAAATTCCTTGGCCAGGGAGGAACCCTTAGCGAGCTGCTGGAGAAATTTGTGAGCACAACCTACCCTTATATTACTGCCCACAACAAGACTGTGATATATTGGGAGGACGTGCTACTGAACGCAACAATAAAGGTAAGAGCAGATCTTCTTCCGAAAGAGAGCACCATTCTTCAGACGTGGAACAAGGGGTGGAATAATACAAAGCTCATTACTTCAGCAGGCTATCGGACCATCGTTTCATCGTCAGATTTCTACTATTTAGACTGTGACGAGGATAGCTCCTACGATGAGTATATTGGCGAGGAGCCAGGCAATATATTCAACTATGAAGGTCCAAGTGGCGGGTCATGGTGTGCGCAGTTCAAGTTGTGGAAGCGAGTAAATGAGTACAATCTCACGTATGGGCTGAGTGAGGAGGAAACAAAGCTAGTTTTGGGGGGAGAAGTGACGCTGTGGTCTGAGCAGGGCGATGGGACTGCTTTCCATTTTCCATTATGGCCCAGACCTTCTGCCATGGCGGAGACTTTGTGGTCGGGGATTAGAGGGATGCGCAGAGGCCACCCACAGATAGAATGAGTGTAATATCAACCAATAGGGGGCATACCCGGACATTTTAAATGACGATATTGATACGTTATGTGTGTTTTTATTTAAATGAATAATTAGAAAAAACCCTCGAGGTTCAAATTATGAGTTCAACTCCACCTCTTACATCTTTGATGAATTTATTTACTAGCACTTACATTCAAAGAGGTTTAAAGTAGAATTAAAATTTATATATGTTTTGATTCTATATTTAAATTTTTATGATGTTGTGGGCAATTAAATATATATTTTAATTATTAAATAGATATTATAATATATTTAAAGTGAAGGGAGAGAGGGAGTCCACAAAGAGATTAATTAAGCGGAGGGGTAGATGGGGAAGAGGGAAGTAGCATATCTATATTTAAAAAACTTAAGTAAAATATATCGAGAGATACCAAATTTGAAAATAGTTAATATTTGTAAATGATAATAAACCACTAAATTTATTATTAAAAAGAATTTTAACAAAAAAATCAAAAAAGAGTTATCAAATAGAAATGTTTGTAAGAATGGTTGTAAAAATAGGGTAGAAATAGTAAATATAGAATTATTGAACTTTTTATCACCCCAACTAAGCATGTTGTCTATTGTCAAACAATCTAAAGACATTGATTGTAGCAAGTTTGAATCCAAATGGTTCAATAGATCCTTCACACTACATCAAGGAAAATTAAAAAGTGTAACACGTGAAATCAATCCATAAATGAGTGGTCCTACATTTCAATAATTTAAATAATCTATATACTTTTAGTTTCAAAGTATTATTTCATACAAGAAAAATACCAACTGAAAAGAAAACTTGGGCATTTTATTAAAGAGAAAAAAACTTGTATACAAGTTCTTGACATTACTTAGTGGTTTTGAGTTTTGAAATTTTAACTATGCAAAATAGGTGCAAACAAATCCAATGTTGGATGATGTTTTAAAATGGACTTTTCTTTCTTTATTTTGGTTTAATAATTAACCTCGTGTCCATAAATCAATGTAGAAAATTTCATGAATGTGCAAGCGAATTTCAAAAATCTTCACAGCAAAATTTAGTTGTACATGTTATAACAAAATTTGGTATTCTTTGTTCCTGATGATGAATCACTAAGAGTTATTTGAAATGTTGAACAAAAAAAAATTTACATAGTTTAATCCAGAAGATTACAACTAAAATTTATGGACTGTAAAAAACTTATTCTGTTTGTAAATGAAATAGATTTTGGACAATTACAAAATAGGAATGCAAACTTCAACAATATGTCATATTGAAAGAAACCTTCAACCAAGTTTCAACTACATTTGATAACATTGAAAGCAAATTCTCGCTAAATTTTAAAATATTGAAAGTAAAATCCAAGTAATTTTACATCACTGAATACAAAATCCAATCAAAATTCACAATACCAAAAGAAAACTTACGTCAAATATCATAACATTAAAAATAAAATCCAGTTAAATTTCACAACACTTGAACCAAATTTCTAAATTTTACAACATTAACAGAGAATCTTGACATGCTTCAAGAAAAATCTTCACAATATCGTAAGGAACCTTTAACTAAATTTTATGGCATAAAAGGAAAAATTCTGGCTAAATTTCATAGCATTCAAAATAAATTGTCTAAAGCTCACAAGTTGAACCAAATGTTGTCTTTGCAAGCCACTCTTAAAGCACATTTCACCATATTGTCATTATGTCAAAATTATCTTCTTGCAACTTTTCACATCATTGATGACAATTTTAGATAAATTTGAAAGTTTGAGCTTTGATTTCTGGTTATTGATTGTGTATGTTTTTAAGCATCAACATTTCGGATCACACTCCGTGATCCATCATCAGGATGTAAGAGCAATAAGGATGTGTAAAAAACATCCTGATGATGGATCACGGAGTGTGATCCGAAACGTTGATGCTTAAAAACATACACAATCAATAACCAGAAATCAAAGCTCAAATTCAATGGATTGTGGAAATCTAATCGATTAAATTTGAAAGTGTTAAATTACAAATTACATCAAAAAGTCACAACCTGTAAAGAAAATTTGAAGTCATACAACTAATACCTCTAATCCACAAACCCTAGTGACCTGATCATATAACAATACTTGGAAACCTCCCAATGAATCAAGTTTACACATATATGTTCATTTATAGTGAATTGAAAATCCAAATCTACAAATTTAAAGGGAAAAAAAATCTATTTTGTTGCAAAGATAGACTACTTTAAAAAAAAAAAATTTAAAAATAACTATTCTTACAGTTATAATAATAATGTCATTTTATAATATTTATTAAAAAATTATTAATTTAAATACAATTAACAAACTAAAGAACATAAATCGAGAAACATTAATCTAATTAACAAACTAAAGAAGTCTATTAACAAACTAAATAACTCTATTTTATTCTTATTATTTTATGATATTAAAATATCCAAGTAGAAACTTGAAATGTGTTTCACACATCTTTACAACAACATCCCTAAAAAATACTAAATTAAAACAAAATATTTGACCATTTTTTAAAAGTACTTTATTTTTTAATACCCCGACGCCAATGGAGGCTCCAATCATTACAAAGTAATGAATACCGCGACGCCAAACCCTTATGGTTTACTGGTTCAGATTACACATGCCCGGATTTCTGAGACACCAGAGCGGTTGAAGCGGCTCCGCATTGATTCCCCTCTCCACCATTCGATATCGCCATTCGTTCAACCTATCCATGGCCTCTGCATATCTTTTCTTCCCACTGGAATCCCTGTTCCCCGACCACAATGACTCCGCCATTGCAGAAGCTCTGGGCCATAATCTACTGTCCAAAACTGTCAAATCCACCTGTTCAGACCACATGGCCACTTCTCCCCCCAAAACAAGCCGAGCTTCCTCCTTGCTCAGCCCATACGCAATATCATAGTCATAGATCCGTTGCCAAGTCTTGAACGGCGCGCACCATGATCCGCCATTAGGGTTACTGACGAGCTTATCGTAGCTGCTATCGTTGCCCACCCAGCCCCCGTGCCCGCAATCCAAATAGAAGAAATCCGCGGACGAAACGATGGCCCTGTACCCGGCCGCCGTAATTCGCTTTGTATTGTTGGGGCCGTTGTTCCAGGACTGAAGAATGGTGGTTTCTTTGGGCAAAATCTGGGGTTTCACCTTAATGGTGTCGTCCAGCAAAACGTCCTCCCAGTACACTGCGGTCTTGTTATTTAGGGCTGTTATGTATGGATGAGTTGTGGACACGAATTTTTCGAGTAATTCGTCGAAGCTGCCTCCATTGGCTACAAATTTTTGAATCTGTGGGTTGGTTTTCCAGCACCCTGGGACTACCTCGTCTGCGCCCCCGTGGTAGAAGTTTTCAGGGAAGAGGGCCGCCACTTCGTCCACAACGTTCTTTACAACCTGGTAGGTTTTGGGTTCGAGAGGGTTTAGCTGCCCGGCGCCTGGCTCCGAGGCAAGGCGATCGCTCCAGTTGATGCCCGGCTGTGACCAGAACATGCCCTCACAGGTCACAATTTCTGGGTACGCACCTGCCCACGATGCCGAGTGACCTGTTGTGACAACAAAATAGTATTAGTATTCTTGAGAAAATTAACACAATTTTGTCTCAATATTTTTCTAGATTTGTACTATATCTTAATTTATAACTTTTCTCTCTTTTTCTGACAGACACTTGATTCAATTTATTGCTCACAATACCATAAACCTATTCTGGTCAATGGTGCGCATTAATAATATACATGCAAATCCCAACACAATTTTGTCTCAATATTTTTCTAGATTTGTACTATATCTTAATTTATAACTTTTTAATCTTTTTCTGACAGATTCTTGATTCAATTTATTGTTCACAATACCATTAACCTATTCTGGTCAATGGTGCGCATTAATAATATACATTCAAATCCCAATTTTCTATCTGTAGTATGTACACAGTGCACTTGATCTTTCTGTCTTTTTATTATTAAGTTTCTTTGAAAATCTGTTAAAATGTTGGATGTGCTGCAATCTCCTTCGCCCTCTCACTCTTACGACAATCCTAAATGCCAAATTAAATTGCACAGGCTGCTTCGAAGTCACTCCATTGAAATTACGAGGCCACTATTTTACTGGCAAGTTTAACATGAGTTTATAAGAGCGCTGAAAATTTTCATTTTACATTTACAGTTCCAAACCATCTCCTTATAAGAAAAAATAGAACAGAGCATAAAGAAAACTGTTTGCTTTGTGGTCCAATAGTATCAGAGTGATGCATGTATACGTATTAAAAAACTACTTCCTTTTTCAAAGATTTTTAATTTACAGTTCTAAACCATCTTCCAATAATAAAACAAAGAAGAACAGAGTGGTTGTGGGTCAATGGTGTCGTAGTGATGCACCTTTAATTGTTTTTTAAAAAAACTCTTTTTCAAGAAGATTTCAGATTCACAGTTCCAAAAATTGCTTGTTTTTTGCTATGAAGTTGGAAACTATTTCCTTATAAGAAAAAAGAGGAACAGGGCTGAAAAGGAACCTTTTAGCTTTGTTGGTCAATATTATTACAGTGATATACCTTCTAACTATAAAAAAAAACTACTCTCTTTATAAAGATTGAGAACCCCCAAACCATCTTAAGGGAAAAATGATCATATCTAAAATAATGTTCAGTACAGTTGGGAAGCTTCAACATGATCATATCTAAAATAATGTTCAGTACAGTTGGGAAGCTTCAAGATGATCATATCTAAAATAATGTTCAGTACAGTTGGGAAGCTTCAACATGATCATATCTAAAATAATGTTTAGCACATTTGGGAAGCTTCAATTACTTAATAACATAAATAATACTTTTATATTTTGAACTATCAAACAGTGTAACAATAATTTCATAATTCTTATAGCAGGGAAGCACAAACAATTACTTGATATAAAAAATGATATTAAAAAGTTCTTTTTGCAACTTTCTAACAAAGAATGAAAAAGGGAAACCGGAACGAAACGAATAGTAGAATGATACTTGCAACCATGGATCGTTAGGAAGAAACTCTGGGCACTAAATTGAGAACAACAATAGCAGCTAATTTTTGGGCCGGTGATAAGCAAAAACTAAAAGAAAGTGCCTGCTACGGTAACAACCATATATATTTGCTTGCTTTGTCTACTCTTCTTTTCCTCTGGGTTGTTCCGTTTCAAAGACTATATATACCTATTTATTTAGATTGGTTTGTTTTTCTTTACAGTCCGGATGCTTTAGTGCTATCTCTGCAAATTCTGTTTAGCTTTCTTTGCTATTGGTTTAAAAGGTAAGCTCATTGCCTCGCAATGAACTCAACTTAGTACTTCTGGGGGGCACATTGTGACATTAAGTAGAGCAATGAACCTTACGGACCGTAGATCTTTGCTATAGCAGGGCTGGTTAGCTAGGTTGGGAAACTATCGCTTATTGGTGGTGGGGCTATAAGTAAGGAGTGGAATCTATCACTTGCCAGTTGCAGGGTTAGATATGGAAACTATTGCTTATTGTTGGTTGAGACAAGGTAGTCAGTAAGGAGTGAAATCTATCACTTGCCAGTTGCAGGTTAAATAGGGCTAGTTAGCTTGAAGTAACAGGGTTTCAAGCTATCACCATGTAACTATGGACTACTTGGGTTCAAACTTTAGGAATTTCAGATCGCTGGCTATGTCATTGAACAGGGTACAAACCCGGATGGATGGCTTAACTAAGGCTCGATCTCAGATATTCAAATGGCAGGCTAGACAGTCGAACCCAACTACTAGCCCCATAGAGTCAATGACTACTCAAGACAAACCTTAAGACTTTCATGTTGCAGGCTATGCCATAAAAAATATCAGTACTTACACTAGTTATGTTGGACACAAACCCAGGACTTTATCCCCCATGTTATCTACAATTGAGTAGAGCTTCTGCCTGGGGCTAATTGACTGGGGTTCGAACCGACTCTCCCTGGAACAAAGGTTATCTACCATCCGGTAGAGCTACTGTGTGGGTGCCAATTGGCTGGGATATGAACCAACTCTCCTTAGACCATTAAGATTATATACCATTGAATAGAGCCAGCTGCATTATGGCTTAGCTGATTGGGTGGGATTGGAACCAACTCTCCCTAGACCGTTAAGGTTATTTGCCATCACCATTGAGTATAGCCACGGCCTTGCGGCTAATTGGCTGGGACTTGAACCAACTCGCCCTAGCTCCTTAACATTGTATAACATTGAGTGGTGCTGCCACCGGTGGCTAATTGGTGGGGGCCATTTCCAGTCTGAATCACTTGCAATTTATTTATATGATTAGGTCAAAATAAAAGTTACAGAAAAAGTCAATTTCCCCTGCATTATTCATTTTTGTCCCAATCCCTACGGTTAAAGAAAACAGGGTTGGAGGGTTTCGAATTAAAGAGCATGCCCTAACATTACCTGGGGTGTCGATTTCCGGAACAACGCGGACGCCGCGGTCCCGCCCATATTCCACAATTTTACGCACATCTTCCGCTGAATATCGCATTGCGGGCGAGTATGCTCCTGCCCGGGCCAGGCCCGGCTCGGAGACTAATTCCAGGGGAAACGACTGCGAATCAGTTATGTGCCAGTGAAACACATTGAGCTTATTGAAACTCATTGCCCTAATAGTCCGCAGAATGTCCTTGACAGGAAAAAAGTTCCGGCCTGTGTCCAGCAAAACCCCTCTGTGCGGGTAAAGTGGGCGGTCCACAATCACGACTGGGCACTGAATAAAGAGCTGCGAACCAGAAAAATGTGAATATCGCACGAGCTGCGAGAACGTCTCGAGGCCACGCATGGCTCCCCATGGCGTCTGAGCCGTCAGATTGGCCGACCCGCCGTTCAGGACCGCCAGAGTGTAGGATTCGTCCACACCATGCTGTAAATCGGCCCTCAGATCACGGACCTGGACTATCAGGTTTTCCAAAGGAGGATTGCCCGCCGGTAAAGAAAACCCAAATATGTCGTAGGTGGATGACTGAATTGGAACCCAGCGCTCTGAGAAAATGATGCTCCTGTACTGTTTGACTGCATTTCTGAGATTTTTGTGTGGAGGGCTAATGATCCGGAAGTTTGGGGACAGGGGAATTGGGTCGGAGGTTTTCCCCCATTTAATGGAAACTGGCTTTGGCCAAATGTATACCTGTTCTCCCTCGTCTGCGCCCTCTGCTATTCGCAGTACTGCACAGAGAAGCGTCGACAAATATAGAGCCCTTAATATCTTCATTCTCTGGATTGGTTGGTCGAATACAATTTTATATGCCTATCCTCTATGTTGACGAGTCTTTATTTACATTGATTTCGCGTGGGTTTTCCAATGCGTCACGTTGAAGCGTAGGTCGAAGTTTTTATGTCGCCCAGATTACAGGGTAAGCTAAAATCTTTGCCTAAAACAAGTCGATGATTAGCCGTAGATGATCGGGCAGAATCAGAAATGGGCATTTTCTGGACATGCTAGACTCGGAACTGATTTTATTTGACTGGATATACAAATCAACGCTCTCTCATCCGAACTCCCACGAAGGTGATTGAATCTACTTTTTTAAGTCTTTTCGGATAGGTATGTACTGCTGGTCGATAATTGATTGGAATGGATATCTCAGTTTTTTACCAAGCATAAGCAGGTCGAAGTTTGTGCACTTATATCGACTGGGTGTTTCTCTTCTCAATTAAAAAACAAAATATGCATTATATATTATTAATAATTTATAATTTGACTTGTTGAAAAAAAATATTTCTTATTTATCAATTGATGAGCTAAAGGAGCTCTATAATGAATGGTTCGCAAGGCACAACACTTGGTTAAGGTTTTACAAATAGGGTAGCAAGCTAAGTGGACCTAACCTTGGAGGAAACTCTATGGTTAAGCACACTTGAGTTGGAGTAGTATTAGGATGAGTGACCTCTTGAGAAGACCCAATGCTTCATCTTTGTGAGCATCACCTAGATGCAATGAATGTTAAGTGTTCATTCATTCTCACAAGAGATGGATTCTTGTGAACCAAAACTCATGAAACATGGGTCAATGAGTTTCACTCGAAAACTACTCAGTTGAATCCTAATAGCAATATAACAATTTAACTTGTGGAAAATATCTTCTACTTTTTAATTATTCATAATAATTAATAAAATTGAAAGATAAATTTTAATATGCTATGACCAAGTGATTCATTTCTTAGTATTGTGTTCCTATAACTTAGTGCATGATTGGGAAGTCTTCAAAGCATATCTATCATGCCCAATAGATGTGTACACTTCACATCTTAACCTATGATGCTCATCATCACTATATGAAATGCAATTCTAAAATTGAAGAGGATGAATGCCAAATTTTACCAAAATAGTTGCAAATATGGAACTAACCTTTTTCCAACAATGTTTTAGATGGAATAGAGACACAAACTTTGTAACTCTAGCCAACTAGTTTCATGATTTCTAAGGCCCCAAACCTCATAGAAATATAAAATTATTAATGATACTAAAGTTTGAAAGATGTGCAATTTTATTTTGGCATCTTCAAATTGGACTTAAAAGAATTACCTTTGAAGTGTGTTAAGTAAGATAGATCTTTTATATAATCTTTTGTGTGTATCCCTTTGGGGAAGAACTTGAAAGAATCATGTGGAATAAGTTAATATGGAAGATTACGAAGATTGTGACAAAAACAAAAAAAAACTATAACAAAATTGTTTATAACTTAGGAGAGGGAAGAACCCAACTCAAAAGGAGAAATAGAAGTAAATGAATGAGATGTCAACACAAATGGTGAGACTATACTGGAAGCATGGATAAATGATGAATCAAAAGTCTACTCACGTAAGATCTTTGGCTCCAGCAAAATACTTTGTTGAATGCACGGGACAATTGAGAGGGGAGGGTGAATTAGTTGGACCAATAAAAGCTTTAAATTCTTTTACTGAATTAGATCCACAAAAACTTATCCTTAATTCATTAACCATAGAAAGATATAATCATGAAAGAGCACAAAAATCATCACACACAAGGAACGCCATATTTTCGTGGAAAATCTTGTTAAGGGAAAAACCATGGAGTGTTAATATATTGTTCATTCGTGTTTAACTATATATAT
>MU226652.1:72461-94699 GCA_018584345.1 Thuja plicata | reverse complement strand
ATCTTATGGAGAATCAAGATCCTACCTCATCTCCTCCTAGGATGTCTTCTTTTCTTCCTTCTTGTGAATCTATTTGTAGTGCTGAGATAACTAACATGGTTTATCCAAAACCCTTGTTGACTATCAATGGTTGTCCTCGCATTACTATCAAAGGTAAACCTATCAAATCTTTAGAATCTTTCAATGATCAAGATTCGATAGCTCACACCTATCATACATGGAATAACCCTCAATCTAATATGGTGGTTCCTACTTCTTTACCACCTTCTCAACCCATTCTTCCTCCCCCACCCCATCTTCCTAGTATGGAGTATGATATGATAAACCAATTGCGCAATACCCCTGCCAATATTTCTTTATGGGAGCTTCTTCAAACTTCACCTACCTACCATGAAGCCTTGCAAAAATCTCTAGCGACTCTTCCCACTCCACCTCATAATCAAGATAACATCAATGCCTTCTTACAATGCATGCATGTTACCTCGGATCCTCCTGACATTGTATTTAATCAAAAGGATTTACCTTCTCAAGAAGTTTAGAAGCAATATGATGCCCTTATGGTTGTTGTTACTATCAATAAGAGTATCATTCGTAGGACCTTGATTGATAATGGATCTGGGCTTAATATTTGTAGCATGGACATGCTCAAATCAATTAAAGATGATCTTTCAACTATTCAACCTGATAATAATCCTATATGTGTCTTTAATAACATTGATAAGACCACTTTGGGCATCATTACCTTACCTACCAAAGTAGGTCCGATCATCTTGAATACTCATTTTCATGTTATGCCTAAATCTCTTCATTATAACCTCCTTTTGGGTAGACCTTGGTTGCATGAGATGCATGATGTTCCTTCCACCCTTCACCGTAAAGTCAAGTTTATTCACAACAACATGGTGTATACACTTCATGCGAATGATGCACCAAATCCTTGTTTGAATATTCAAACCCACAATACTCCTATTCCTAATAGTAACCCTTCTTCCTCTAATGCTCTTACTAGAGATGATTGGGGAACCTTGAATTTTAATCCTACCTTTATTGGAGAATATAAGGTTTCTGATCTTGATTTTATGAAGCAACAAATAGAGTTTGAACAACGATCTTTTGCTTCTACTTCTCATTACCTTCGTAATAACTTTGTCACTGCTTCTACCCACTATGAATCTATCAAACCTACTAGTAATGACATAGTGACTATTGAAGCTCCATTGAATCCTTTTGATATGGCTTCTTGTTATGGTCCTGGTTATCATTTACTAGTTAAACAAGGATTCCATGGTAAAGGATGTGGTAAGCATAAACAGGGAATTCAAATGCCCTTACAAAATGGGGGCATGAGAATTCTTATGGATTGGGATTTAATCCTCAACAACACATCAATTACAACTTCTCAAATAACACTTCAAAACATGATGAACCTATGAAGGATTTTGACCAAGAAGATCTTTTGCCTAAACTCCTTTGTGCTAAGATGATTACTAGACCTAAATGCAAAAAGAAACGTAGTCCACACTTGAAGAATCTTCCTTTTTGTTTCTATCATAGATTTCATGATCACTCTACTAATGAATGTAGTGCTTTACATTATAAGATTAGGCAACTCATTGATAGTAAAGTTATTTATATATCATGTGGCAATGAGTTGTATTTTATTCCTACTTTCTCTAAATAACATTTATGATCCTATTATGGAACTCCACATTATGTAAATAATGTTAGCCTAATCTTTGGGGGCTCGTTGTCTTGCATAGTATTGTGAGCGATATAATAGGTCCCCTTTCATCCTTGTTCCCACGCTTGGGGGGCAAGGATGACATCTCATTCTTTTTCTATATTTTCAGGATTCACTTTTCCCTTGGTTAAGCAATATCTATCTATTATGTGATATCCAATCATACATGAAAATTTTGGTTTTCATTGAGGATCTATGTCCTTGATCATAACCTATTTCTTTGTTTGACATTGGGTTTCTATATTTGATAAATCTCTCACCTTGGAAACTGAATACTGTGCTATCCCTCACAAGGGTTACTTTTTCACTTCTTGCATGATATCTCTTTGCATTCGTCCCTTCCATGGCCTCATAGGAGCTGTGACCTTCTTGGCTTGGAATGGGTGTTGTTTATGTATATTGTCTTCATGTTGAAGAAGGCTTTATCCTTGGTCTTTTCTTTCCTTAACATGTCAAAATAGTATGTACTTTGCCATATTAAGGAGGGGGGCATATACACGGCCTCCCTCATTTTATATTATGCATTTTTGTTTTGCAGCATGCTAAATCCTCTGAAGGTAATGCACATAAGTTGATAAATCCTTAATAGATATGCATTCAATTACAATTCAATATGCTAAATCTTCGGAAGGTAATTCACATAAGTTGCTAAGTCCTGAAGAGATACGCATTTTACAAATGTATTCCATGGTGATATAAGAATATGGATCCATGGCTACTTCATAAAATTCATTAGAAGACGCACTACATACATGCACAAAGCCACCAGAAGGTGCACAACTTTATTGGGTGACTATCAAGGGATTTCTTGATGGGCCACCCTATCCTTTTTGTGGTTCACAATGAGATACACACATCTTACTGGGCGAGCTAACCATTCCTCTCTCTCTCTCTCTTTCTCTTTGACTGGTGATGTCTCTCTTATCATGATCTTAGGGTTGATAAAGACTTAAGTCCCTGGGGTCTTAAGGATTCCTTTGTCCCTTTTGATTTCAATAAGATTGTATTTTTTTCATGATCTCCTTTACCAAGAGTTTGCATCGAGTCCATACTCTTGCTAAAGTGGGGGCTAAATGTATAGTCGGAAAATGGAAGCACTTTCATTGTAGACTAGTTTAGCCTTCTGAGTAAGTGGTTTTGGTTCATGTCAAGTGCCTTGAATGGGTCTCTAACTTGGATCTAGCCTTTTTCCCCTATTCTTCCCCATTTCCCACTTTTCCACCCTATTTTTGACATCCAAAACTGAAAACTAAGATTTCTGACCTTAGGGTCAAAATTGATCTTTCTAGGTCAAGGTCGACCTCACCCTTAACCTAGGTCAAGGTTGACCTCACCCCTAACCTAGGTCAAGGTCAACCTCGACCTTGACCCAAGGTCCAGATTTCAGGATCTCACAGTTTTCGGATGTCGGGCTTCGTAAAAGTTAATTTCCTGCTTCTGGATAGGTTGTTTTGGGTTTCAAAATGATGACTCTTAAATTATATGTAATATAGGTCTACTTCTAAGGGTATAGGTCTAATGGAAATTTAATTCTTCTATGTCGGCCTCCTTAGAATATTGTGCCCTAATTTCATATAAAAGGGAGCCATTCTCCTCTCATTTTCTCTAAGTCCTCTATTGAAGCCTAAGCATCCTTGAGCAATTGAGAAACATCATCAAGTGAAGATTCAAGCAAGAAATAAAGAAATATTAGGAGCAAGGATTCATCCACCATCAAGCCTTCAAGTATTCAAAGAAATCCATGGGATGCCATTGAAGGATTCAAGTTACATAGTAACCTTTTTGGTGATCTCCCCATCCATCTTCTTCCAAACCTATTCATAATCAAGGACCCATTCAAGATTTGGTGTTGAAGATCAACAAGCAATTGATCGAAGAAATCCTACATCCTACATTCTAGATCCATTGGTGCATACATACTTGTGGATTCAAGGATTCAAATCCTCCACAAGGACTTTTACAAGCAAGGTGAATTTATGCATTTACTTTGTTTACTTCTGCAATTTCAATTACATATATTTGAGGTTAATTCCAAAACCGGGGTTTGACCAAGGCAAACCCCTCCCCCCCCAACAAACAAACCTCTTTTTCATGCAGGTACAAGTTTAGGACTACAAATTTGGACTCAGATCTGGATACCCTTTTCGACTTTCTTTCGAGCTCCGCGAATAGATTTTTTGTCAACACTGTGCAAGTCAGGGTGGACATTATTGGGTTAGGGGTGACATTTGTGGGCCAAGGTCGACCTTTTTCACAAGATGGTGTCGAATCGGAAAAATATTTCTGGGTTTTGTTCATCTCTGCGTTCCAGTTCCGGATCATACTTTAGATTTTCCAGAAACAAAATAAAGACCTCAGAAAACATCATTCTTTGATCTACAATATTTCAAGGTTAGTGCGTTTCTCCTATCCATTTCAATTCAAACCCTTAATCATTCTAAATCTATCACACATTCATTCCTTTCCATAATATAGGGAATTTAAGACTTTCCTCTTTGCTCTCATTTCCAAACGATTGATTCATTTGTGCATTGATCCTTTTTGGGTTGATCAATTCGGATCTTTCCTTTGTGCATCTTGGGATGGAAGAGGAATATCTCATCTTTCCCCCATATATTTCAAATGTTACATTTTATATGTTACACATTCAATTTGATTTATTTCTGATTTTTAATTTGAATTGATTTTTTGATTAGTTAGTGATTGAATTGGTTAAAGCTAGATAGATGTTTTCTTTAATTAGTTGCAATAGAAAAATGGAAGCTAAAAGTTTAATGAAGTGTTGTAGAAATGGAGTGATTTATTTTCATGCAATGTGATTTAATTATAAGAAAGTATGATTTAGTTAGAGTTTCCTTATTTTCAAGTGTAATATAGAATCAATCTCTACAAAATAGTTAAGTTTATTTTCCTACAAGAGTTATTAGCATTAATATTTCCTTTCTACATATGTGTTGTAGTTTACTAGACTCCATGACCATAGTGCTAAATTGAACTAAACCAGAATTCAATTTGTATGATAGGTTCGCTTAAATAGGTAGTTTTTCCTCATAATAGATTTAGTACCTATCAATTAATTTAAAACAAAATAGGGCAGATTAGAAAAATTAAGAATTTCTCCTGAAAAAGTTGAATAAAAAACACTAGAAAATAGACTATCAAAACAACCCCAAAACCAATAATTATTCACATAAACATTTTTAGACGCCCTTGGTTTGGTATTTAAATAATTGAGTGACAAGATAATTGTGACATAAAATGAACCCTTCTATCATTTTTGGCATTGTTGTCAGGGAAGATTTGGCTAAAACAAGAGAATTGAGCCTTGGTGTTGATAAGAATTCATTTTTATGAAGCTAATGAGAAGATCAAGAGATAATTTGGAAGTTTTTCTATAAGAAAATTTGAAGACACATATGAATAATCCCAATCTCAAAACTTGAATTCATCATCTTTAGAATCTTTTGTTGAACAACCAATAGACATGGGAGATCGATCAAAAAGGGAAGAAGATGAAGTATCACCAAATATGAAATTTGCATATCCAACTGCCCTGAATATCAAGGGAAATGAGTAGCAATAAAAAACATTTACCCTTCAATTCTACCTACCTTTCATAGGATAACATTTGAAGACCCTAATCAAATTTTCTTTGAATTCAAGGTGTTGTGTTGATGAACTAAGACTACCCAAGATTGGAAGATGAAAGTTAATCCATTGGGATATTTGAAGAGTCATCATGGAGTTATGAAACATCCAAGAAGATAAAATTTTGGATGGTTATGAGTTAGATGCTCATGTTAGGTCCATTGGAAGAAAATTAATATTTTATTACTCTCATGCTTGTCCATTATTCTTGGCATGATTTTTTGCAAGTGTTTTATCACCTCTTGTTTGTTAGTGTGTGTCATAACCCTTCCTCATTACTCCAAAATTTAAGGAAACGAATCACGATTGGAAATTATGAGAGGGGAAGAGGTAGCAATTTTTCATAAAGGGAAGCATAGAAAAAGGCGATGGTTTAAGTGAGGTGTTGGAAGATATTATTTCTACCACCAATCCTATCGTCGGCATTAATGGCTATGTCTGGAGTCTTCATCCACCCACCGTCATCCTAGAGGGATCGATGCTAGAAAGGAGGACAATGCATAGGAAAAAGGAGAGTTAAAGAAGAGAACATGAATGTTAAAAGGAGGACTCTCGCTGGTGGAAGGAGGGACATTCTTTCCTGTGAGAAACTCTTTCCTAGGAGACACTCTTCCTACCATAAGGAAAACAAACAATAGGGAAGTAGAGGATATAAGGCGTGTGAGAAGAGGGAGCACAAAAGGAGGTGAAAAGAAAGAAAGAGTTAGATTTTTAAAAAAGAGGGAAAATGCAGTAAGAGGAGAAAATCACGCAGGGAAGAGGGAGAGAGTGTGCAGGGGAAGAAGAAGGAAGTAGTGTGTAGTAAGAATAGGCGAGGAGAAACCACATGGAAAAATGGAGAAGAGTATCACAACCGGTAAGGAGAGAGGAGGTATTGAAGGTGATTGGGGAAGGTGGATAAAGGCATAAGGAAAATTATGCAAAGAAAGGAGAAGGCAACACAGTGCCAATCCTTGAAATTTTCTTTTTTTTGTAATTTTGTTTCCTCTACATATTTGTCATTAAATGAAACTGTTGTTATGGAGGACAATTAGATTTGTGTTATTTAGAACTTTCTATATATATAAAATGATCCTTCTTATTACTGTCTGTAAGTTTTGTAGAGTTGGGGAGTCATAAGAATGAAGACTGTAGTAAATTTTCATCTCTGTGAAATGAGAATTTTCTTTAAACCCTCATTATGTTGTCTTAATTTTTCTTCTCGGCAACTTATCACAGCAAAAAATTGCCTCTTCAACCAGTTTCCTCATCCCTTGTGGCTTAATCTGTAGAGAAATTCCAAAATCATGGTATTCCAATTTTGTTTGGAAATGCCCAAAACTATGCAAAGATAAAGCCATGACAGATTGTTTCTTAAATTCATTAAGTTCTATTTTTGTTTTTAAATTGCTAAACTTTGATAGCAAACTGTGAACGCTCAGAACACTCTACCTTTGTGAAATTTTAGGAAGAATATAGAAAACATCTTTTGGATAGATATCTGAATGGAACACTCAGGAAACACAGAATTATTTCATTATCTCAGCATTTTTTCCTATCATTCTAAAATAAATTGGGCATACATTATTTAAACGTCAAGAGAAGTATAAAAACTAGAAATTGAACTTAGAACTTGAAAAAAAAAATCCGTGGATCAATTTTTTATCCTTGCATAAACAGTAGTTAAAATTTCAAAATCAACTCAGGGGATTGTACTTCATTGTTATGTAAATTTCCTACTGCTCCTAAGATGAGAAATTGAATGTTTTTTAATTTATTTATTTATATAGCTTAATAAAGAGTATCGAATGTAGGAGTTCGTATTGTTTATATATGTTGAACCCCTTGTTGGTTGTGTAGTATTATGATTTTTAAGTACATTTTGGAAATATTAAGGAAAGGGTGTTGTATGAATACCAGGAAAGGGTAAATTTATTGTTCATTACCTACTAGTAGAAATCTGGCTCTTAACTTCTTTGGCCAAAGCTATGGAAATACATGTTTTCTTAAATGTGTTTGGTTATATTTTCATCTTCATGTTTATCTATGATTAGTTCTAATTAGACATATGGGGAAAGTAGTTAGTTTCACAGACACACCAGATTCCTTTTGATCCATCAGTGTCGAGTAGTTGGACTTCTTGGGCAGGATTGGTGCGCTCTTCATTTTAGGATGAGCCCTGGGGGAGCTAACCAGTCTATGGTTGGGTGGATTAAGCACCTGAACCACACTCTTGTCTCTATATTTACAGATGGACAGGTATTTGATGGCTTAGGAGACCAAAGCATGCAGATGGACAGTTGTCTGATGGCATTTATGACATTGTTCATATGACCTTATGGTTTTGTACATGATGTTTTGTATTTATAAACCATTTGTGATGTAAGGTGCACAACAAGTTAGTCGGCATCCTGAAATATTGAATAATTGTAATTTTGTTAAATATGGATAATGTAGTAAGATAGACATTATGGTTGACTACACTTGAATGTACTTTCTTTTGGGTTTATGTTGAAATGAATAAAGGATTTTTTTAATGAGATTATATGTCCATGATTTCTTGTTTTGAGTTTCTTGGTTCAATTAGTTTATAGCGATTGACTGACTATGACTATGGAATCGACATTAGAGTATTGTTAGCCTTTTTTCTTATGTGGCATTTGTTGGTATTCTCGATCTTTACATATAGTATCAGAGATGTGTTTAAACACTAGGATCTTGGTCTACAGTTGCTAAGTTGCATACTTATGCTTGGTGCAGGAGTTAATCTGACACCATGGATACCAGGAACAATAGACGAGTTAGTTCTAGCAATGATCTGAATGGTGAATCTAATCAGAGGTTGGATCAGATCTTGGCTCTCTTGCAGTAGCAAGGTGTGTATGGATCATCTTGAGTAGGATTTGAGAGGCAGGCAAAATGATGAGGAAAGAAGGAAGAGGGAAGAAGATCTAAGGGTAGAAGCTCAATGGAAACAAGAGGAATATCTTAGGTTGAAGCTCAACATAAGCAGGAGGAAGACCTGGGATTTGAAGCACACAGGAAGGAAGAGGAGGATAAGAGGAATGAAGATCAATTGAAACATAATGCAGATCTTAGTGGTGCTAAGGTACCCAATAACATGGATAGAATAGCAGAGGAACTGAGCAAGGATCTCAGGAAGGTCGTGCCTCCTACCTTTAATGGTAAGACAATTGGTGATGAGGCTGAAGCATGGATTGTATCCACGTAAAATTAATTTCACGTTCACAATCTTTCTGGTGAATGTAGAGCTATGTGGGGTTCTTTTCAGTTGGTTAGTGAAGTAGGTACTTGGTGGAACAATGAAATTACAGAGAAGAGGATGCATTCTGGTGAGATCTCTTGGGAATATTTTCTAGTACTATTCTGCAAGAGATTCTTACAATAGCTATACTATGATCAGAAAGTAGCTGACTTCCAGAACCTGATTCGGGAATATTGATTGTTACTAAGAATCATGAGAAGGTCTACCACTTGGTTAAGTTTGTACCTCAGTAATAGTCGGATGAGCAGTTTAGAACCCACAAATTTATTCTTGGACTACGTCCAAAGATAGGATTTGAAGTTGACATGCATGAGCCTGAGACTATGGACTTTTCTTTCAAGAAGGCATTGAGGCAAGAATAGAAACTGCAGCAGGTGTCTACAGTAAGGAGTAATCAGAAGACTAATTCCTCTCAAGGATTTAAGAGGAAATTTTAGGATAACTGACCTAATGATTTTGGACGTCAGAAGGTTTAGAATATGAGAGGCAAAGGTCAAGGAAATGCAGGTAGGAACACCAACAACAATAATACTCAGTATCAAAACAGAGGTGCCAATCGGAATAGGAACAACATAAATGACAATGGGAGGAACATGCCTGGGGGTAGGAAAGGATCAGTGGATGGTTGCTTTACTTGTGGAGGTGACCATTATACCAGTACATGTCCTTAATGTATGGTTCATAGAGATAGGAAGGGTGCCCAAAATTAGTGTCAGATTCAAGAAGCTATTGATCGTAGATAGGAAAACTTTCAGGTTACTTTGATCCAGTTGGCCGGTAAGATTTTTGGCCAAAATGTTTCCATTTTGATTGATACTGGAGCTACAAAATGTTTCATAGATCCTAGAGTTGTTTCTCATTTATCAATTAGACTAGGATATATGTCTAAACCATGGATTGTAGAATATAGTAACAGGGAAGAGTGTAGGGTTGAGCAATGTTTATCTTGCAATGAGTTAGACCTTCCAAATTTTCAGACATAGGTAAATCTTTATGTAGCCTCATTGGGTTCCTATGATGTCATTTTGGGCATCAATTAGTTTACTAAACATAAGGCTTTAGTAAACTATAAGGACAAAACAATTGAGTGTCTAGATGATTCAGGTGAACCTGTAGTACTTTTGGGTATGAGGAAGCCCTTTGAGCTTAGACAAATTTATGCCATGTAATTGAAAAAGGAAAAGAGGAAGGGGTGCATGATGTATGTGGCTTACGTCAAAGACCTTGAAACTCCTCCTAGCTTAGAATATCACCCTATCTTGCAGGAATTCCAGGATGTAATTCCAGAAGAATTACCTGAGCTACCTCCTAAGAGGGGATTTGACTTCTCGATTGATGAAATGCTTGGAACCAAGCCTCAATCCAAGGTTCCATATCGTATGACCACCACCTAAAGGTGTAGTTGATGGAACTCTTGGACAAAGGGTTCATACACCATAGTGTGTCACCATGGGGAGCTCTAGTTATCTTCATAAAGAAGAAAGATGGTACCTTACGATTATGCATAGAATACATAATGCTTAATAAGGTAACTATCAAGAACAAATATCCTCTTCCTCAAATAGATGAACTATTTGATCATACGAAGGGAGCAACTGTGTTCTCTAAGATTGATCTGTGATCCAGATATCATCAACTCCGAATAAAGGAAGAAGATATATCCAAAATCGCTTTCAGGACAAGGTATGGACATTATGAATTTGTCATCTTACCTTTTGGTTTGACCAATGCACCAACGGAATTTGTGAACTTGATGAACCGTGTATTCAGAGATTGCCTAGATAATTTTGTAGAGATATTCATTGATGACATTTTGATATACTCCAAGAACACTGAAGAGCATGAGGGGTATTTGTGAATAGTCTTACAGCAACTTAGAGATAAGAAGCTTTATGGTAAGTTATCAATGTGTTATTTATATCATAAGGGGGTACATTATTTGGGTCACATCATCTTTGCTTACAGAATTGCAGTAGACCCTGCAAAGATTAAATCCATTCTTGAGTGTCCAGCTCTACATGATGTGAGTGAAGTTAGAATATTCACGAGACTCGTAGGTTATTACAAGAAGTTTGTGGAGGGAATCTCAAAGATTGCAGAACCTATTACATCCCTTCAGAGGAAAGGGAAAATATATGAGTGGACTGATACATGTGAGAAAGCTTTCTAGTTGTTAAAACATAAACTCAAATTTGCTCCTATTTTTATTATACCTGACTCGAATGGGAAATTCATAGTGATCACAGATGCTTCAATGGAAGGTCTTGGAGGTGTAATTATGTAGGATGGTAGAGTAGTGGATTATGAGTCACAAAAGCTGAAACAATATGAGGTTAACTATGCACCTCATGACTTAGAATTGGTGGCAATTGTGCATCCATTAGTAATGTGGAGACATTACCTTTTGGATAAGATGTTTGAGTTTAAAATGAATCACATGTGACTTGGGTATATCTTCACACAGCCTAATCTCAATGTGAGATAGAGACGTTGGTTGGAGTTTTTGAGTGAGTATGAATTTGGAATCGAGTACATTAAGGGCAAGGAGAATAGAGTGGAAGATGCTCTTAGTAGCAGACTACATTTATGCTATCTCTACTTATAGGATATGCTTGAGAGAGCACATGTTACAAAATATTCCAGCAGATGATCATTATGAGATGGTCAAATCAGCATTGCACATTGATCTACTGGATCACCATTTTGATGGATACTCTTTTGATGACGATGGTATTATGAGATACCATAATGGGATTTATATTCCTAACCAAGAAGGGTTGAGGAAGGTAGTTCTTGAGGAGATGCATTGCACTCCATTTGCAAGACATCTAGGGGTAAACAAGATGATTGCCAATTTGAGGCCATTGTACTTTTGGCCAGGGCTTAAGTGTGATGTGGTAGCTCATGTTTCCCAGTGTTTAAAATTTTAGCGAGTTAAGGTTGAGCATGTCCACCCAGCTGGACTTTTGTATCCATGTGATATTCCAGAATACAAATGGTAAGTCATTAGTATGGATTTTATCCAAGGTTTACCCATGATGCGATGCAGGCATGATGTTCTTTTGGTTGTAGTTGAAAAACTAACCAAAGTAGCCCACTTCATCCCAAGGAGTCTGAGAGATGGATCATTGGCTTTGGCCAAGAAGTTTGTGCAAGAGATTTTTAGATTGTATGGTGTACCAGAGACCATTATATCTGACTGAGATACACGGATGACATCAAGGTTTTGGACAACCTTGAATGCTTCCTTGGGTACATGGTTTAATTTTAGCACAGCCTATCACCCCATACTAATGGGAAAATTGAGAGGGTAAATCAGGTTGTTGAGGATTTACTTCACATGTATTGTATGGATCAGCAATACAAGTGGGAAGAGTATCTTCCACTGATAGAGTTTTCCTATAACAACTCTTACCATGCTTCATTGTGAATGACACCATTTGAGGCACTGTATGAGTGGAAGTGTCACACTCCTATCAATTGGGACAGAGTAGAGAACAAGATCATTGTTGGTCCTGATTTGTTAAGGGATGGAGGAACAAATGACTCTGATTTGTGCTTGGCTGAAGGAAGTCGCTAATCGTCAGAAGAGTTATGCGGATAAGAATTGTACTTTCAGATAGTTCCAGTAACGGGGTCCAAAGTGTTCTTGCGTGTGAGACCACATAAGAGCTCTATTTATTTTGGCAAGTCATCAAAGCTTCCACCAAGATATGTGGGTCCATTTGATGTTTTGGAGGTTATCATCCTCATTGATTACAGACTTGCTTTACCGATCGCTCTAGTCCAAATCCATAATGTGTTTCATGTTTCCTTGTTGAAACCCTATCATCCAGATGCATCTCATATCTTAGATTGGCGTGCATTACAGTTTCAGGATCTAGAGGTGGTGCTAGTGGAGCCTACCCACCTCATTGATCAGTGTACCATCAGGCTGCATGACAAATATGTTTTGCTGTATAAGGTTCAATGGAACCAGTTCTCTATTGACAGTGCTACTTGGGAGGATGTAGAAGACATGCATAGATCTTTTTCACAACTTTTTTATTACACTTATATATGTTCTTATTTTTAGTTTTTCATGTTATATGCATAGACATTGCTACTATTTATGTGCTTTCATAAGGCATTAGACTGATATGTCATAAACCAATTTGATTGACCCCTATTATCTAGGACTATTTGTGACTCTCTTGGACTTTTGTTGATTTGGTCGGATACTTTTGACCAAATTCGTTATGATTGTTGTTATATTAGTATGTTAGACAATATTTTGAGCATGGTGGAATTAATATTGTGTTTTTAATGTAAATTATATGATCTTATATTTTTATGTTGTCCTGAATTATATGACGACGTATGATGATGAAATGACTTAATGAAAAATGTATGAGGGATTATGGATGATTAAATAATAATTATTGCAATATATGTATTTAATTTTGATTATGATTTATGAACTAACCTACTAATAAAACCTCTAGTGGTTTGATGGAATTGATAGGATTGAAGGCAGGGGTGTGTTTTCAGGAAGAGAATCTTAGCTTCTTAGTAAGAGTGGGATCAGAATGATATGGATTTCACACACCACGTAGTGCTTTGTTATATTTATTTCTAACTCTATCTCAAATGGTGAATGCATGGTGTGTGTGGAGTTTTAAAATTGATTATAGTATGCTATAAGTAAATTTTAATCTTGTTGATTTTATGATAGAATTTGAATGTGGGTACATGTGTTATTTTGAGCAATGGAACTTAGATTATTGATCATGTCTGTTAGTAAACATATTTTTCCTTCCGCAAATTAACAAACAATCTATTTTTAATGTAAATTATATGATCTTATATTTTTATGTTGTCCTGAATTATATGACGATGTATGATGATGAAATGACTTAATGCAAAATGTATGAGGGATTATGGATGATTAAATAATAATTATTGCAATGTATGTATTTAATTTTGATTATGATTTATGAACTAACCTACTAATAAAACCTTTAGTGGTTTGATGGAATTGATAGGACTGAAGGCAGGGGTGTGTTTTCAGGAAGAGAATCTTAGCTTCTTAGTAAGGGTGGGATCAGAATGATATGGATTTCACACACCACGTAGTGCTTTGTTATATTTATTTCTAACTCTATCTCAAATGGTGAATGCATGGTGTGTGTGGAGTTTTAAAATTGATTATAGTATGCTATAAGTAAATTTTAATCTTGTTGATTTTATGATAGAATTTGAATGTGGGTACATGTGTTATTTTGAGCAATGGAACTTAGATTATTGATCATGTCTGTTAGTAAACATATTTTTCCTTCCGCAAATTAAAAAACAACTCAACTCTAAATGCCCAGAAAGAAAGACAAACAACACTAATAGTTGGACAAGTTATCATTAATTGATAACTCTTCTCTAAATTGAGAGGTACATCTCCCTCTTCAATGATATTCAATGAATTAAATACTTATTTTGTGTTTAACCAGAAGACATGAAGGAAATTGACATTCATTCATCAACATGAAATGAATGCAATTACAGATTTAAAAGACTCAGAGATGAACAAACAAATGTCCAACTGACCACTTATCTAATCTTCCCAATTACAGAGATAACAAAAAGGAATTAAATGACTTGTTCTGCAAAATGTAGACATGCAAACCAACTAATTTACATATAAACATATATTTTAAAAAATGACATATGATGATGCTCAGAAACACGAAAGAAACAAACAAATGATTGATTTCAATCAGATAAAATAAGTATACAGACCAACTGATCTGTGACACAAACTCCTCTTTATTTCAAAACACAAACATAATAGCCAACAGATCATTATGTTCCTTGCCATTACAATCAAAATGCAAAAAAATATAAAGTAGTTCCCTTGTTGTCCCTGTTACAAAATACAGAAAATAAATTCTCTCCTTCCTCCTTGCTGAAGAGAAGAACCCTTTCCCTGTGAAATATTCTTCAATAAATAACATTCCTTTTCCTCTTTTCAGTTCCTGTTCAGTTATATAACTGATTCTTGAAAGTATTTCTATCCCTCTTATCACTTTTTGGTAATCATCTTTTGTTTTATTAACATATCATAATATTTTGTAGATATAATAAAACAAGGCTTCAATAGTTAGGGGAAATAATTAAATTTCCTCTATTTTACAACTCATGGCCCACATTGGTCTTAGAGGCTCAGTCACCATTTTCATATTTTAAATTCTGTCAAAATAGGGCTTCCATGCATGCGGCATAACTTCTTACTTCACCATTGGATTGATCTCAGTTTTGGATATGTGGTCCAAAACCTAGTTTTCTTAATTCTAACTGGAGAAATTTCAACAATAATGTTCCAGTCAAAAGTTATTAATGCCTTTGTGTGGGTATATCAAATTGTCCAGAAAGCTAATTTGCTGAGGTAGTATTTATGATGGTTTTCTTTGTATTAGATCATTGCTAACATTGGAACTGATGAAGATCAAAAAGATCAATACCAAAGCCAACATAATGGTCTTTCTCCTTTCACCATCTCTTTATATACCTATATAGAGTATATGAAAATGTTTCAAACTATTGCACATAAATGAATGAGAAATACTTAATTTCTCTTGCAGTCACTTTTGATAAATTCACCACACATTCACTAGGAATTATGGGGCCATGAAAATTTGTGAGCAATGATTTTTTTTTTAATTTCAGATGGGTTTTTAACCATTTTTGCACAGCTCGCCAAATCAGGGTTCTTCCTTTGGAAATTGGCCCTGCTGGACTTTCAAATCTGTGCACATAATTAAACTGTTGCAAAATGAAATTTGAACTTTTAAATGTGCCTTTTGAACATTAAATCTTGAACTTTTAACTTTAGGTTCAAGGTTAAAAGTTCAATTTGCAGAGCGCCTATTGCACTGAACAAATACAAAGATGTTGACAACTTGCTACTTGAAACCAATGGTCTACTAAAATCTAAAATTTGAACTTTGAACTGAAAAACTCAAGGTTCAAGGTTCAAGGTTCAAGATGCAAATTTTAAAATGCACTACACCCAAAACCTTATACATTGTAAACCAAAAGGGATGTTGCTGACTCAGAAGCATCGAAAGACTGAAAATTGAATTTTGAACTACTGCGTTCAAGGTTCAAGATTCAAAATATGACCGACACTTGACAAAATACATGTTACTCCTTATTTTTAAAGTGGGAAAATTTTGACCAGCAACAGGTGACTCTGACTGGGGACCAGGACTGAAAAGGACTAAGAGAATCCAACATCTCTAGTTGAAAGAAAACAATGGCTAGCCATTGGGCAATGGAGTCAAGGATAAAAAAAGGATCTGCTTGCCAAGAGGGAAAAGGGGAGTGGGGCAAACACACCAACACCAAAAACTGAAACTAACAGCACAACAAAAAATGAGCACAGCCAAAACTTATTTCCAAAAATACACACAGGCAAGAAACCCCCACCTAAAGAATTAGGGTTGCGGAATACTTACACAAAACCATCCACCGGCTGAGAAAAGAATGAGCCTTTCCCAAACAATGAATTGTGCTTAAGTGGAGCAATCTGAAACAACTGCAATATGGCGACTTCTCCTAATCTAAAAATCAAACTGAATGCGTGCATAAACTAGGTGAATAAATGGGCATGCCCAAAGAACCAAAGCTCATCATAAACTTCTAATTTTTTTTGATCTCTTTGCACATCATTTCTAAAATAATATTCAACCTTTAGCTGAACAAAATCATGCTCAAATTTATTTAGAAAAGGGACTATAACATTTTCACTGTCACTACTTTTTTCATTATTATTTTGAAAAGAATTTTTAGCATTTGAGTCTATCTTTGCATAAAGAGCAGCTTCATTAAAAATGGGATCTAACTTATCTGATGAGGTTTCATTTTCCTTCACAACAAAACCTAAAAATTCTTGATTCCTCGTAAAAGCTTGGGAAGAATTAGTACTTGAATTATGTATGCTGAAACCATTTAGCTTGATGGATGACAAGAATTGATTCACAATTTCTTCTTCGTCAAGGAAAGCCTCACCCAAATTATTTAGCATTTCATGGGACTGCAATCCTTTAGCTGGCCTATCATTGTGTTGAAGGCTTACTTCAAAATTTTCTTTTTTAATCAGATTTCTAGAGTGAGAAGGGTCTTTGTCAAAATATGATTTCAGTTTAACATCGTCACTAGTTTCATTTTCAAAATTAAAAGATTCTAGAATAGGCTGATTACAATCTTTTAAATATAAACAATCACCCTTATTTACTCTTTTATTAAGATTAAAAACCTCATATTTTGGAAGCTTGTAAAGCTGAAAATCAGTTTCCTCCATGCTTTCTGAAAGAAGACAATTTTCTTCATTTTCACAACTGAGATTTTCTACTTCTGGAAAAGAGATATCATGTGATGAATATGTTTCATTCAAACTCATAGATTTTTCAGCCTTGTTTCTAAAAATGAAATCAACAACATCAAATTTGGGTGTATGAAATGAAGATTCTTCAATCAACACAATCTTTTCATCATGAATTAAATCAATACTTGTGCTTTTTCTAAAATTATCCTTTCCTTCAATGGACAACGAGAATCGATGAGTGGTCTTCTCTTCATGAAGAAAATTTCTTTCTAAACCATCCATCAACTCTTGGGGTTGAATCACCTCATCAATTTGACTATAATATTGCATCATGTTTAATGTAGCACTTTATTTTCCAATCAAATTTTCAGATTTTGAAAAAAATTCATGAAAGCACGGTTTCACTCTATCATCATCAAAAGATATTTTAGAGGGGCATAACATTGCTTCAATCCTACTGCAATAATTCTTTCTAGAAAGAATGCCCATGTTGTGGCGATTCCACCCAGAAGGAAATGAGCTACTCCTACAGCTCATGTCCTTGAACAATACTCAAGGCTCTTGGTTGGATAGCAGGAGAAACTTTTAATTTTCTCAAAATGAAAAGATCGCATAATGGACTCACCACAAATTTTAAAATATTCATCTCTATCAATTTCTTGTGAAAAAACAAAAGAATCATAATCTTGTTGCATGTAAATCTGAAAATTGTAATCCTTTATACTATTATAAGAAAGATGATTTTCCATTTTTTAAACATTGAAAGCCTCCATTTCTAGGAAAGAGAAAGATGTCTGCAAACCTTGATCATCTTCATCCATAAGTCCTTTGCTACTTTCATGGTCAGTCTTGCTTTCATCTCGAAACACAGGAGCATTAAAATCTAAAGAATCATTTTACGAGCAACAAGATAGACCATTGTTGCATGAAGGCTGAAAATATGGATTCTCAATACTTTTATCAGCACTAACTAAGAGGTCTTCTTGTACTTCTGCCCACATAGTGGAGAACATTTGGGATTTTCATTATCATCCTACATCTTTATTCTTTTCATTGATTGCAATCCCAAGACATCAATGATTCTTCTACTATTGGTGTGACCTTTTTCTCCCCAAAGACCATAAAATTGAAAGATATGGTTTCTTTGTTCTCTGATGCTTCCTTCTGCATCTTTGCATAAACAAATGCCTCTTGCTTAAGGTTCTTGAGTTGATAATATATTGCATGCATGCATTTTAGAATCAGGGAGGATCTATGATCTTCAGAAGGATTTAATTTATTCCTTTCAGCTTCACAAATGCTCCCTTTGTAAGTGTTCCAAAGATATTGCAACATTGGATCTTTTTAAGCATGTAATTCTTCAATAGTAGGCTTCTTACTAACTTGTTTTCTCCGTTGAACTTCTTTTTTACTCAAAACTAGAAAAATTTGAGAGAGAAAAGATTTTGGAGCAGCAAGAGGTTTATCATCATCAAATTTTAGTTCTTGTTTGAGTTGTAATATCCTCTTCTTATGAGATTGCAGCAGATGTATTTTATCTTCCAGCTCTTTAACTTGTGGAATCTAACACAAAGACTCTTCCACAACACTGCAGACACATGGTCATCTTCAATGCTTATCTTCATCTTTATAGCCCTTGAAATTCTTTCATTGTAGTTCTCCCAAACGCCATGTAACACTTTGTCATCCATCTGAAGAATCTCCCAGATGGTGGGATTTGATCTCTTCCCCATTCTTGCAACTTTGATTTTGCCTGTCAAGAATCAGTGAAGCCACCAATAGACAGAGTCGCCAATCTCCTACACACGGAGATAATTTTAAGACCTGGAGAAATGAAGGACTAATCTTTGATTTTGATTCCCCAGCAGATTCACCAAAATCTGTTAGTAAACAGATTTGTCCTTCCACAAATTAACAAACAGCTCAACTCTAAATGCTAGGAAAGAAAGACAAACAACACTAATAGTTGGATGAGTTATCATTAATTCATATCTCTCGTCTGAATTAAGAGGTACATCTCCTTCTTCAATGATATTCAATGAATTAAATAATGATTATGTCTTTAACCAGAAGACACGAAGGAAACTGACATTCATTCATCGACATTAAATGAATGTGATTATAGATTTAAAAGACTCAGAGATGAACAAACAAATGGCCAATTGACCACTTATCTAATCTTCCCAATTACATAGATAAAAAAAAGGAATTAAATGACTTGTTCTGCAAAACATAGACATGTAAACCAACTGATTTACATATAAACATATATTTGACAAAATGACATACGATGATGCTTAGAAACACAAAAGAAACATCCAACTGATTAATTTCAATCAGAGAAAATAAGTATACATACCAACTGATCTGTGACACAAAATCCTCTTTATTTCAAAACACAAACACAATAGCCAACATATCATTATGTTCCTTGCCATTACAATCAAAATGCAAAAAAATATAAAGTAGTTCCCTTGTTGTCCCTGTTACAAAATACAAAAAATAAATTCTCTCCTTCCTATATCTGACTCCCTTCTGAAGAGAAGAACCCTTTCCCTATGAAATCTACTTCAATAAATAACATTCCTTTTCCTCTTTTCAATTCATGTTCAGTTATATAACTAATTCTTGAAAGTCTTTCTATCCCTCTTTTCACTTTTCGATAATCATCTTTTGTTTTATTAACATATCATAACATGTTGTAGATATAATAAAACAAGGCTTCAATATCTAGGGGAAATAATTAAATTTCATCTAATTTACAACTCATCGCCCACATTGTTCTTAGAGGCTCACTCATCATTTTCACATTTTAAATCCTGTCAATTTTCTGTCAACAAAATAAGGTTTCCATGCGGGGGGCATAACTTGTTAATTCACTATTGGATTGATCTCAATTTTGGATATGTGGTCCAAAACATAGTTTTGGGAATTTTGACTGGAGCAATTTCAACAATAATGTTCCAGTCAAAATTTATTAATGCATGTGTGCGGGTCTATCACATTGTCCAAAAATCTGATTTGCTGAGGTAATATTTTTGATGGCTTTCTTTGTATTAGATCATTGCTAACTTTGGAGCTGACGAAGATCAAAAAGATCAATAACAAAGCCAACATAATGGTCTTCCTCGTTTCACCATCTCTTTATATACCTATATAGAATATTTGAAAATGTTTCAAACTATTGCACATAAATGAATGAGAAATACTTAATTTCTCTTGCAGTCACTTTTGATAAATTCACCACACATTCACTAGGCATCATGGGGCCACGAAAATTTGCGAGAAATATTTTTTAAAAAAAATTGCATATGGGTTTTTAACCATTTTTGCACAGCTTGCCAAATTAGGGTTCTTCCTTTGTAAATTGGCCCTGCTGGACTTTCAAATCTGTGTACATAATTAAAATGTTGCGGAATGAATTTTGAACTTTGAACTGTGCCTTTTGAACATTGAATCTTGAACTTTTAACTTTAACTTCAAGGTTCAAAGTTCAATCCGCAGAGCGCATATTGCACTGAACAAATACAAAGATGTTGACAACTTGCTGCTTGAAACCAACGGTCCACTGAAATCTAAAATTTGAACTGAAAAATTGAAAAACTCAAGGTTCAAGGTTCAAGGTGCAGATTGCAAAATGCACTACGCCCAAAACCTTATACATTGTAAACCAAAAGGGATGTTGTTGACTCAGAAGCATCGAAAGACTGAAAATTGAATTTTGAGCTAATGGGTTCAAGTTTCAAGATTCAAAATACGACCGACACTTGACAAAATACACGTTTCTCTTGATTTTTAAAGTGGGCAAATTTTGACCAGCAACAATGTCAATGTGAATTTTGTTTTTTTCTTAGATATAATTGTAAATTTTGATCAATTCATCATGTATGATAAACATCTTATGGGAGGAAGGATGTCATAACCCTTCCTCATTACTCCAAAATTTAAGGAAACAAATTAGGAGTTGAAAATTATGAGAGGGGAAGTGTTGGAGATTTGATTCTGAGCAGTTGATTGATTGTATGTTTGTCATTAATGACAACATATAATACACAGTAGTAATTCTGTATGTACTTATCAAAATGATGATATGAAGACTTGTGTGGATAGATACATATTGTTGACATGTTTATTATGTTATGTTCATACACGCAGACCCAGATATGATGTTTCAGTAAAGTTATGTAATTTTTTTATTGGCAGTTACAGTTCTGGAAGTGTAATGGTTTAGGGCCGACGTATATCACATGTTTCTTGAGTTGCACCTATCTTCTGTATATGCATGTGTATATTCATGATTAATTATGAGTTGATGATATTAATCCAAAGGCACCAAACGTGTTTCAAGAAGATTGCAAAGTTAGAGTTAAATTGGTGAGGCCGACTTAGTGAAGTGTCGCGTCTATTTGGTTTATACTTGCGCGGTTGTAATTATGCTTGCGTGCTTAGTAGAGATGACAAGGAAGTTATGAAGAGTTGTCTTATAGGTCCCATGATCTCATACTATGAGGAAGATACTTATAGCAAGTCAAAGGTGGCACGCTAAGTGTGAATGAGACGAAAAGATAAGAAAGATGTACAGAGAAGATTATCAGAGTTGGTTCATTCATCAAGAGTCTATGTGAAGAAGAAGTGAAAGATTGCAATACACTAGAACTGATCAAGACATCAGGTCTACTCTATAGTTCATCATCAGATATAGTGCATATCTATTATTCAGAAGGTTGTAGCCTTCACCATCAAGTAGTGAGCTTTTGGACAGTGAGTCCACCACCCCTAACAGGGTTACTTGTAAAAGACTCCTAACAAGGTCCGACCCTTAACCAAGTCACTATACTTATTGCATTGTATTGTACAACTTCTAACATGGTTGAAATATCTTCTAATAGGGATTACTACAAACAAGTATAGTTTATTGTGGGTACTAATTCCCACCGGATTACTACAAACAAGTATAGTTTTTGCAAGGCTTCATGGTAGGTAGGTGAAGTTTGAAGAAGCTCCCATAAAGAAATCTTGGCAGGGGTACTGCGCAATTGGTTTATCAAATCATACTCCATGCTAGGAAGACAGGGTGGAGGAGGAAGAATGGGTTGATAAGGTGGTAAAGAAGTAGGAACCACCAGATTAGGTTGAGGGTTATTCCTTGTACAATAGGTGTGAGCTATCGAATCTTGATCATTGAAAGATTCTAAAGATTCCATAGGTTTACCTTTGATAGTAAT
>MU226652.1:21983-54319 GCA_018584345.1 Thuja plicata | reverse complement strand
TCATTCTGGATATATCGGTATACTCTGCATATTTACTATATTTCGGTAAATAGATGACTGCTTATCGGTAAACATTAAGAAGAAGGTTTAATAGAGCAATCCGACAAGTAGTAAATTGATATAAGTTGTTCAAGGCATTAATCTTGTAGGACAAAAGATAACTTGAGAAATAATTAGTGGTTATAAGAGTTGATTTAAGGATTAATTTTTTAGGCCATTGATTTACCCCCCCCCTCTCAGTTATTACTAACATAGACCAAACATACTTCTTCCCTTTCCTCTAAAGAGAAGTGATAGGATGGACCAATTGAGAAAAATCCTTCACAAATCGGTGGTAGTAACCTACCAAACCCATGAAACTATGAACATTAAGAACACTAATCAGTGTTGGCCAATCTATAATAGCCTAGATCTTTGAAGGGTTCATAGAAATACCCTCTCTACAGATGATATGGCCCAAAAATCTCACCTTAGTTTGGAAGAACACACATTTGTCTAGGTTTCCAAACAATTAATGGTCACGTAGACACTGCAACACCTGATGCAAATGGCCCTCATGCTCCTCCATAGTCCCGCATACACTAAAATATCATCAAGAAATACAAGGAAAAAATGGTCAAGATAGGTCCAAAACACGTTGTTCATCAAACTCATGAACATTGATGGTGCATTGGTCAACCCAAAGGGTACAACTATAAACTCATAATGTCCATAGCAAGTGTGAAAAGTTGTATGATGAATATCAAACTCATGGATACAAAGACGATGACATCCCAAATTAAGATCTATCTTTGATAACACTCTCACTCCCTTCATTTGATAAAACAAAGCATCAATCCTTGACAAGGGATTTCAGTTCTTCACCATCACCTTATTCAATTGTCGGTAATCAATGCACAAATTCAAGGATCCATCCTTCTTCTTTATGAAGATGACTAGTGCACCCAAAGGGGATACACTAGGATGATAATAGCCCTTGGACAATAATTCCTCTAACTACAAATGAAGCTCACTCAAATCCTAAGTGGTCATACAATACAACACCCGAGAAATAGACTCAACTCTTGGAATGATATCAATATGAAAATCTATGTCACGCTAGGGTGAAATACATGGAATCTCACTCGGAAACACATCCAAAAAATCATGAAGAAGAGGGTGATCATCAAGAGACACCTCTTGAATCTCAAATCCATCAAGGTCACTAACAAAGACTATGAGCACTTGACAACCCTACCATATACTCCACTTCAACTATGAGACTAAGATCATGCAAATTGAAATAAATCTCTGGACCCCTACAAGCTCAACACACACACTAGTGTCATCCAAAAATTGTATAGACTTACATCAAAAATCTATAAATGCTTGGTGGAAAGATAACCAATTCATACCTAAAACAATACCATACAAACCCAAGGTTAGGACACAAAGATCTACAGTGGTGGTGAAGGTGCCTGAATCCAACACATAACCATGAACTAGTGAGTCTAAAACCACTTTAAAACTTGTGGCTAACTCAACCTGCAAATTATCTACTTGTCGTGCTACCACTAACCCACATCGCTCAATAAGGAAGGGGGAATAAAAGAATTTAAAGCACTGGAATCAAATAATATAGGGGTAGATATACTATGTATCACACTTGTAGTCTCAACGACATTGCCTTGGTGCTCAACTTGATGGTTATCAACCACCACAAATGCTCTATGAGATCTACTTGCATCACCAAAAATATGCTCTAAGGTAGCCTGCCTCTGACTAGCCCCTGGAATAACTATTTGAGGAAATAATGTTGTCATATGACCATGTTGGCCACATGTGAAACATGCCCTTGGAATATAACCATGTCCCGCTGAGGGTGCACTAGACTACTAAAAAATCCCTCTATTGGCACTTGGTTGAACACTCTAAGATGGCTAACTATGTGTAGTTTACCTACTATAGTACCAAATACGCTCTCTAGTTACTGGGGTACCCAAACTATGGCCACTCTGCTGACCCTAGGGGTGTCTCTGCCTACGGTGTTGTTGGAGACCTTCCTTTGGAGGTGCCAAATGTACCTAGGAAGATCCTGTGAGCTATACCTATGTACCATGTGTAACAGATCTAGATGGTTGTGCACTATGAACCTATGCATTTTTCCTACTACTAGAACCCCTAGCAATGTAACCCTTAGATTACCTTGCCTTCTCAACAACAAGAGCAAGTGTTCTAGGTTGATTCATACAAACATCCCTGCAATATGCCCATTGAGGCCCCAAATAAAGTGTTGTATTTACATGGGATTATCATGGTTATAGCTAGAATATTATCTCAGCTCAAAGAACCTATGCTCATATAGATCCAATGTCATGGTCCCATTTTGGAGATTGTGAAACTCATTAGCATGTTCCTTTTAGTACTGATCAAAAAGGAAATGATCATGGAACCATTCCTCAAATATCTCCCATGAAATAGTCATGATGTCCAACTAGAGATTCTGCTCCTCTATGTGCCACTAGTAGACGTAAAACTCCTAAGGTGCGTTATGTCACATAGAGATTTAGTGTTGCTTGCAGTAGGGTGCATAGTGAAGCAATGTCCAAGATCTAATAGCCAAGTCTCGGTCTGGGTACCACTATTAAAACCATCAAACAAGGGTGGATATGACCTCATAAGGTCTCTTAGCTATCCTTCATGGACAATATTCTCATCCACCACTTCTCTATCTCTCCCATGATCTACTCTAGAGCCAGACGGGGTAAAAAAATGCTCATGCTCTCTTCTCTCCTCCCGCTCTCCATGATCAAATAATTAAGACTCCCCATGGTGAGATTCCTCCTGGCGAGGTCCCAATCGATTAATAAGATCTGTTAGTTACTGAATCAACTAGGGATTCTTGTTATTACCACCATGACCCTCTCTTTTCTCCTCATGGTGACCCTCATGCTATTATTCCTCCTAATTTTCTTCTTCACAATGGTCCTCTTCATGGTCCTCTCTATGGACATTCTGTCAACCACCATCACACCTAAGAGGCATCCTTCAGAGTGAAACAAGATATGGATCAAAACCACATGTAAAATGCCTACAAACCATACTAAGGCAATGAGAAAGAAATTATAACCATCAAGGATACAAAAACCACACATCACTCACACCAAACACAATGGGAGCATATACACAGAGATCCCAACATATGATATGCTCCCAACGTATGAACATGGGATCTGATAACATATGTAATGCCTCACTAGGGAACCCTTGGAATCATAGGGTTAAATATGCACTCAATAATTTTTTTTAACATTAAGATATAACACAATCTTAAAAGTGTAATAATAACCAATCACATAAGCATAAATATAACAACAACGATCCTCAATCAATTGTACACAAGCGAAAGACTTTAAACACTTACAAGAGTTCCATGACATACTCAAAACACACTTGAAATGGAGTACACGCATTCACAAAATCATAATAATAGAGGGAATACAACCATCCTCATAATTCATTCGAACAGAGATTTGTTCTAATCCCAAATCGAGAAGTGAACTAAACAATGTCATACTGAATCTGAAAGTAAAAAGTGAATACATGAAAGACATCCCAGAAACATAAGGAACCCAAAGATAAAATTAATTTTTACCCAAAACCTCAGGAAGTACCCTCTATTTTACATGCGCTATTTCATATGTGCTAAAAATGTCACCCTATGTGCTACTCTGTAGGGCATATGTGCTACTCTGTAGCTCATATGCGCTACACTACCCTGCAAAGTATAAATTAACTTAAAAATAATTTGGGACAGGGTTTTCTTAATCCGATAATCATGTAGGCTTGTTGACACCAATGTATGACTTAAAATACAAGCTTTCTCCACATCAGGGAGTACTAGATACATGAAAATAGGGGCAATACTCACCCGATAACCATAAATGTATAAACATAAAGAAGCTACTCTACACACATAAGCATCAATATCATCCACATGAATCAAGAGGAGATAAGGGAATAGTGTTGAGCACTCAATGATCAAAATCTTAGACTCTCGAGGAAGCCACCACATGTACAAAGGTCCCCAACAGTGGTAAAGTGCAACACCACCCTACCATGTGGAACCCTCTCGCCCACCCCACCATGCTTGTAGAGATAGTAAACCGACCATAATCACAAGGTAAGAACATACACCAAGGAGGCTAACACTCACACCAAGTAGATACATAACTCATAGGAAGATACAGAAACCTAGTGCAATCACAATGCAAGTAACATAATGAAAGTAGGTCAGGGTCACTACACAACTAGGTAGAGTATGATGTCGAGACTCGGGAATAGAGTGTCATCACATGACACGTGTGGGCCTGCATGGATTTGAGTGTTCCCTCTCTCATCAAAATGAGCCATATCAACATCCGTAGACAACACAACCAAATTGTACCCTATCAATGTCCTCAAATGATGACAAGGCATTGTGCAATATCAATGTTTATAGACGACAAGGCAATGACATACCATATCAATGCCCTCAAATAACAACAAGGTAGTCACATCAAGTTTTATATTATGTTTTACCCCATTAATTATTTAAGATTGTCAGTTATTATTAAGGAATCTGCCAAGGTTACCTTGGAGCCCCTTTGTGCTTTCGTTCTCCTTGGAGAGCCACTCCATCCCACTACTCTACACCAACTATCAAATGCAACAATGCAAGAAAGACTCACAAGTCAAACCATAAGAAACATACTTCATTGGTCTCAAACCAAGAGCACATTTCCCTTGGGATCCTAACATGGCATACTGAATGTGCTTGTGATGCAATCTCAAACACTGACATCACACACTCAAAATGCAATCATAAATCAAGCATTGAGACAAAACCACAAAGAGAGAAAATGCAATTACACTTGTGTGTTACACACTCAACTAGGCACTTTCCTAGGAGCAAGAATTCTAAGGTGAATCCAAAAGCTACAAAGTAAAACCACTCAATGACCAAAAACACATAATACTACAATATCCCTACAACACACCTACCATGCATGGTGACACACACAACTATATGACATGCAAAATGATGCGCCCATAAAACACACAAAATTAAAACTTGAAATAAAGCTACATAATTAAAACCCATTTTCCCTTAGGCACCCAACAACACACTAATCCAATAAAATTCTTGTTCCAGATACACAAAAAAAAATAGGAAGCAAAATTATACAAAAACCAAAATACAAATCCCACTTGCTCGTAGAGAGCAAACAGGGTAACTAAAAGCTACATAAATATGGGGGAGTACTAACTCTCAACCCATAAAGGATTTACAAACAATAAACAACTCAAATAGCTGAGAAATGAATAAAATAACAAAGGCACTGGATCACAACTAGAGGAGAAACCTGAGAAGGCGAGGAATAAAATAAATTCCTCACAAAATCCTGAAGTAGCTCCACACAAATGAGACTATTTGTGGCATGATTCCAATGAGCTTCTACCCACCAAAATCTAACAACCCAGTCAATCATAATGAACATAAGTCTGAATTTCTCCAAAACAATTTGGAGCAAATTTCAAACTCTTCACTAAATTCAAAAGTGAAAGTGAGTTAAAATAACTCTTTTTTCCAAATAAATAACACTTTTTGCCCAAAAATTCCAAAAGGGAAATTAAAATAAATCACTTCAATAATCCCAATAAACTATTGACTTTCCTAAATTAAATCAAATCTATTCAAATAAATAGAATTTGATTACGACAAATTGACTGATAATTAAATTAAATCCCCAAATAATTAAATCAATGATTAATAGAAATTCTAATTCAACCATGACAGTTGTGGGGACACTAAATGCACAAACACATAACTGGTCTATCACAAATGCATACGCAATTTGGATTTACCAACACGTACTAGAGGAATGATAGCAATAACGAATACATCGCCCATACATGAATGATATTTTCTCAATAATGAACAACCAATGGAACTATCTTCTATGCCACTATTGATGATAAAGACACACTCAAAACATGTAATCAGACAGAATGATGTCTGGTACATGTTCACTAAAACATGCAATATCAAGAGTAGCTTCTCACAGTATAAATAACTGAAGCACATGAGCATACACCATATCAAACAAGAAAGTAGAATAAGACATCATGTGAATCTCATGGGTGAGACGTAACTATGAATTCATCTCTCTTTGTACAATCACACCAAGTATAAACCATAAACAATTGCATGAGAATAACATTGAACAACATCTCATTTAAATTAAACATTGCATTTTAAATATAAAGCATTAAATAATCATTTACCGTAATATGAACATATATAAATGAAAGGCAACAACTAAAGTACCTAATAGCATATATGACACAATAAACCAGAATCAAATATAAACAACAAGATATAAATAAACCAATGTTCTCAAAATCATAATATACCATATATCATCATAAAGCATCATGTCACGTCAACATCATCATGCAGATATTGATCAAACTCTAAACAACAATATAATCTAGCATCTAATCCAACCATGATACTGGTAACCAAAATAATGTACAGTCATCAAATGCATCTCACTATGCATATAGTCACATAATACAATAAGAGTCTATCTCAGATTAAAATAACAAGAAACAAAATGCAACCGTAGGAGGCACTATAAAGATGGGTGATAGACTAAAGATTAGACTAGGATGAATAGTAAGCTCAGACAAGGATTTGGATCAAGCTTAGGATAGGAGGAAGGGCTGACATCAAGGAAGATGGAAAGGGGATGAGGGCTGACAAAGATGACTCTGCTAGCCTAGGATATGGGGGAAAGAAGGACCTGATGGGAGATGATAATAACGATACTATAAGAAAATGATGCGGGATATAGTAAGGACGTGATTATGAAACTTAAATTACTTGGTGATTTTTTGGACTAGAAATTTGACTTGGTAAATGTTAGATTTTGGTGAGATTTTGACTTATTTTTGGCAAAAGATGTGTAAGTGAACAAGTACATCAAACACAAAGTGTGTATTTAGAACCAAGCACAATGAAAACCTAGGCTGGATTGGATACTATTTGTTGAATCCCCACTTGGATTTCTACATATACCTCAAAAAAGTGGACAAGTAGAGATTCTAGTTTCATAGGCTCCCCTCCACGACATGGGAATCACTAGAATCTCTCACCCCAAAGGTCCAAAAACCTTGAGTATTTTTTATGTCTCGCGATGAAGGGTACGTGTGGGGCGTCTTAGTCAATCTCTGACCTTCTGTATCAACAAATATGGGTTTTTGGCTACTAAGATATTGGTTTGTAATAAAGGCATTCGTTCAAGTGGCCATACTCGAGATAATTAACCCAATTAAGGGGCCTCACAATCCTTTCAAAGCAAGGTATTTTATGCCTTGCAATAAGGAATTTTGATGTATCATGCTATTACTAAGGGATACTTTTGCTAGAATGATGAATTCACACCTGTTGATTGTGACTTTAATCACAACCAGATTTTTTATATAGCAGTTTGGAAGTACTCGGCTTTAGTCATTACTGCTTGGGTCATTCCTTCTTACCGACCCTCCTAAGGTACTTGAGAGGCAAACCCTCTACCTAAAAAAGAAAAGGAGTATCACTAACACTTTTCTCTTACAACCAATACCATGAGAGAAACAAGAGAGGATAATGTGTGTTAGCCATTTGGACTACTCTACATGTGCAAATGCAGAAGCCCAAAATACAATTCCTAAGCTAAAGAAAGTACATGAAAGCATAGAAGGGTTATTTTTATCCAAACAAAGTTCTTTTTAAGGCTAGCAAATGCATTTTTGGTTAGTTGGTGTGTTTGGTTTGTGAAAAAAAACTCCCCCCTCCTACAAAAAGTGTTTGTGGGGTCTTTGACTTGTGAAAAACCTACAAACCTGCTGAAGTTCCTGTCAAACTTGTCAAACCTGCATAGACACTGAAAATACAATTGTTTGTAAGCATTCTTGTGGAAAGAGACAACGTTCCCGCAGGACTGTCATAAAAATAAAAAATAATGACATATAATATAAAAATATAACATAATGTGAAATGTTATACCAAAATTTTTTGCGTGCATTCCCATTGAGTCTAATCGTGTTCCCGTTGGACTGTATACTGGTAAAACCAGAGAGAAAAAGACAAAACCTTGTCAAATTTTAATTCATTTTATTAGATTTTACTACATGATTACAATGCATTCTCGCAGGATGAGATAAAATTCTTGTGGAACTACAGAAGGGGGGAAAAGATGGAAAAAGAATAAATTTGCTGGTTTGCATTCCCAAAGAAAGAAAAAAGTCATTCCCACTAGACTATTTTTGGCTACTGTGTAAATTTTGCGAGTTGTTGGGGGTGTGTGAGCCTTCAATCCTGTTATTCTTGACTTGCAAAGTTAGAAATCTTGACAAAAAACCACTTAAACAACCAAAAAACATTAGAGGGGTTAGTTGATAAAAACAAAAAAGAATGACCAGTGAAGTGGGTCCCACCGGACATGCCCATGATTTTTATAATACCATTTGACAGTTTCATGTTTTGTATCTCCTATATATTAGACATGTGAGAGACATTGTGATGTATTCTGACAGTTTGATAACTATTGAGTTGCCTCTAGATCTCTGTTGGTGATACTCCAGTGAGAAGCTTTCTCTTCAAGTATATTGTAATATGTTATTGATTTTTGAATAATATATTGGGCAAATTTTAGAGTGTGGGGTTTTTCTCTGGAAAGAGGTTTCCCCATGTAGATCACCGTGCTGTGATATGCATATTATTTATGTTATTTCTGTTAAATTTTTGTAACTATTGTAAAGATCTGAGAATGTTTTTACATAATCCTCCTTTGAAGATTAGTTTAGGAAGTTATTCTGCTACCATAATTTCCTTACACTAGGACCATGATGCCTAACGCCCTAGTCCACAAGGACTATGACACCACCCATAAAGGGATGGATCAATGGAAAATGGAACATGCATGGCTCAGGGCATAAGATCTACTCTACACACTAGTATATGCCAATAGTTTGATAGTGAAGGGGACCAAAAAAATGCTTGGAAAGAGTAACGAGGAGACACATTAAGACAAGGGCACAAAATGGAGAGTGAAATTGTAAGGGGTTACAATTTATGACACTACACATTGCAACAATCAATTGAATATCATTCATATCTCAATATTCATGCAAGCTCATGTTTGAACATTCTCTAGTCCATCTTTGAAGTTTGAAGCTTTATTATGTATTCATTATCATTTCAACATTGTTTTAGGTTACCAATGTGGTTTTTGCTTCTTTAATTTGCTACAAATTGGAGCAATAACATAGCAGTTTTGTACGATTCATTTGTAGGTGTTCAGGTGCTGCTGAGTTTGGTTGGAGAAATGAAGTGAAGTGTATTATTGTTGAGGTCTCTCTTTTAAAGATTAATTATATACTTGCCCTCTTTCTTTGGTGGAGCTTTTTCCTAAAAGGATTTCTCCACGTAAATCTAGTGTCTTGTTTGGTTGTTGAGTTTTATGTTGTTGAATGTTGCAATCACATGTCTATTTCAAGTTTTGTAATCTAATTATTAGATTTGCAATCACATAAAAAATTTCATATTACAAACTTTCTTCACTTTATTTTCAACAAAAGAGAGTTTGAAGGGGCCAACAACAGATCAAATAGTCTCCTTTATCGACACGTTCATAAAAGAGACTAAAAACACCACTCTATATTCAATAAATTGATAAAATAGATCAAACAAACAAAGTGAGAGGTCCACCTTATCCAATAAAATATCTACAATCAAAGATTTCAAAAATATGATTAAAGTAAAAGTAACATAACAATCTTCTTATAAGATAATTTAACAAAATAAAATGATAAGAAAAGACACTTACACAATATAGAGATTAATTTAGAGACTGTAAGTCATATCCACAACAATGAAGAAAGAGGTCAAAAGAGCTCATATGCCCATTGTCTCCATGTCCCCACAAAGGAACCTTCTTTGACAGAAAAAGAGAGAGGTGGGAAGTTCCCGAGCTTAAAGGTAAACATTGGTAAGAAAAATAGAACCGAATAGTATAAAGATTCAAGATAAACCTTGAAAATTGATTAGAAGCTGACCAGGCAATAGTCAATAGTAATAAGGAGGAGGAAGATTCGAGTAAAATAGGATAAACGCATGCTATCAGATATGCTAAGCAAGGTATCATTGTCTTTGTCATATAATTTCATTATACTGCTTTCCTTTGTGGTCTGCGTGCAAGCTAGGCTACATGCATTTGCTCCTCTGTAAAATGCAGGTTTTTATTTAGGGCTGCCTCTTCATTTTCCTTCTACTTTTCTTCGTCATCTGAAATGGCCACCATGACCGGCACCTCCAATCCTCGCGCGGTTTGTTATTCTTAACTTCATCTTTTTTGTTTCTGCTTTTTTTGGGAAGAATATGTTCAATATGTATATGTTTGTGTGTGATTCAGGGACTGAGCAGGATAGCTTGTAATAGGCTTCAGAAAGAACTGGTGGAGTGGCAAGTCAACCCTCCGGCCGGCTTCAAGCACAAAGTCACCGACAATTTGCAGAGGTTGGTTTCTGCTCTTTCTTTTACTTTGATTTTCGTATGTGTGGGGTTTGGATTTTTTATAAATGGAAAATGCGTTTTTTATTTTTGGTTAGGGTTTATCGGGCTTTTTTGGTCCAAATTTTTTATACTGAATTGGGTTGCTTTTGTTGTGTCGCGATGTTTATTTAAATGTATTATCGTATGAAAGTGCACTGTGATTTGTTTCTCGGTGTGGCGTATCGGAATGCAGATGTTGGCTCAGAGGATATATACCATTTACCACCTTGCATACAGTTGAAAAATCAATTTAATTAGACAGTAGTGTTTGTTCAAAACATATAAAAATGTAAAAGCCCACCTCGCACATATTTGCAAAACAATTTAAAATAGATAGCATATGCATGGATAAATGGGAAAGGTGATTTTTAAGGTCACAGACTAGATGGCATGTCAAGTTAGAGCAGAGATCCTTGTGGGAAAAAATAGTTTTTTAAATTGACTTTGTATAATTGAAGACTTTATGTATGTATGTAGATGGATTATTGAAGTAAATGGTGCACCGGGGACTCTGTATGCAAATGAATCCTACCAACTCCAAGTTGATTTTCCCGAGCATTATCCTATGGAATCCCCCCAGGTGTGGATTCCTTCTTTGTCTAAAAGATTGAGTTTGATTCAAATATATGCATGCATCATTTGACTTTTCAGTTTTCTGAAATTGCAGGTTGTTTTTCTTTCGCCAGCTCCTCTGCATCCGCATATATACAGCAATGGCCACATTTGCCTAGGTATGTTTATCTTTCATTGAAGCAACTGGACTGGTTATATAGTTGTAATTTTTTTTCATAGATCTTGGGGAAGGCTATGGATTCCCTTTAAGATGGTGCAGTGTTCTTGGTTTGTGTTCACGTTTGTGGTAAGATTGGCCCACATTGAAAACATTTAAACTTGGCTTCTGCTTATTTGGACTCAATTAAACTTTGGGTATGTTTAACTGTACCTTATCAACCATTAAACATATATCATCTGAATCTGGCTATTGTTGCCCCCCCCATCTCTCTCCATAGCCAGATTTGAGCAGACTACCCCTAGATTAAGTCAGCTAAAGGGTGTAATATATGAGAAGATGATCTGCTGCGTCTCAGATGGATTGGAAAGACTTTCTTTACCAATAGTTTTGGCAAAGAGTATTTAAACCTCAGAATTACAAGCTCTAAAAATATATAAAAGGTATAGATTAGAGTTTTCTTGTTCACCTATAAGGTTTCTCATGCACCCAGTAGGTGTCTACCTAGGTTGTGACTTAAAGAATTACCTTACTTTATTTATCATGCTACTTTGTGTCTATTAGGAATATTGTGGGTCCATTAGGAATAGTTTTTCTCGTGTGCAAAAGACAAAAGAGCTAAAGTAGGAAGTTAGTTATAAATGGATTTTTGGGTTTTTAGAGGGTCTTGGTGGAAGCGTTTTCAGTTTGTCTTTGACTTAAAAAAATTCTCTTCTTTGTATTGCCTGAAACTGCTATTTCATTTGCTGCAATACCATTTCTTTTCAATTTGAAATTATTTTTTTAGTCTTGAAACAGAAAAGACAGAAATTCAATGAGCATCCAGAATTTCAGATATGTAGTTTTTTGGTTCCTACAGTTTGGCTTCACATTCTTATATTGTCATGCGTAGGGATTCTTCTTTCCAGTTTACAGTAGGTATTCTAAGTTGCATTTAGACGTGGAACATTTTGAACTGGCTGTCCTTAGATTAAGTCACTCATTAATTGGATGATGGGTGGGAAGCGGAGAGGCGGTACATGACAAATCTTGCCATAGTTGTTGACTCCTTCCCTTTCAATTTTCTGGTCTTAAAGAACCTACTTAAATAAACACTATTTATTTAATATTTTGTAGTTGAAGAACAACCTGAAAAGAATACAACATAAATTATGCTCACTGATCCCCTATTGAAGCCAGTTGGATCCGCATCTTTTGACACAGTGCAGAAAATGTCAGTAGATTGACAACCCATAGTTAACTCTTAAATTTGTCAAAGCTTCATTATATCTCCTTAATTTATCTTCTTTACAGAAAAATTGCCACCCAACCATTAATTCTTTAATTTATTCTTAAATTTCTTAAATTTTGTCATAATATCTCCACAACTTTAATTTTTTACTGAAATATTTTCCATCGAACTCAAAATTTACCCCATGCGTGGGCAGCACAAGGATGGAAAACATGCTTAATTAAAAAGACAAAAAGTAAACTATTGACTCCATTATTGGAGCCAGTTGATCCTTGTTTTTTCAGAGTCCAGAATGTGTTGGTAGACCAAATCTCCGTAAATTATTTTCTTTGCAGAAAAAATTGCAATTCGATCAGTAATCTACCCTGGGCTTGGGCAGCAAAATGAAGGAAGTATTTGCTTATTTGAGTCAGATCTAATGCATGCAAAAGATAAATCAATCTGGAAGTTAGATTCTTATCTAACACCATTTCATCAGCCTTATCTATTCTATTAACTGGAATTCTTAGGTTTCAAATGGAATGATCAAACACAATGACTTCCATTTGGCTAAAGTCTAAAGTTGTAGAGAATTCATCTTAATTGCAACAAATCAACTTCTCTGCTAGATGAAAAGCAATTGGAAACACAGACAGAGAGGCACTTATATGTGTGGGTGTTCACCCACAGGTTACTTTTTTCCTTCCAAATTGAATCGGCCTGTATATCAGATGCAAACAATGGATACCAATTAGAAGAGATTGATACAAAGGCTTATATGATGAAGTAGAACTTTCTTTTTACTTGTTCTTCAGTTTCTATTTATTTTAATATTTCTCTTCCCCATCCAAGAAACCTTCCTGCTGTTGACTTTTAAATAAAAGAAAGGATCAAATCCAATATTTCTAATTATATTGAATGTCAAGATGACAAGTTTTTGACATGGGTAGATATTCTATAATGTATAATTTTGTTATAAACATTCATAAAAGAAGAAACTAGAAAAACATGATGTGTATTTTCTAGCCTAAAAATTGTTTGACAGAGAAGTTTCATAAGATTGGGAATACCTATGAAGGGTTTGTAAGCAAAGTGAACATATGTTGCCAAAGAAACACCTCTTAGGAGGAGGGGTCTTGTTGCATTGACTGAATCACTTTTTTTGTTTTGTTTATGATGAAGCATCCTCTGATCTTGGCTAGACAGTTGGTAAATGGTACCTATACATAGGTTCCAGCAAACATTCCTAAGTGTACAGCACTTTGATTGCAAGCAAGGTCAAAATAAAACTGTCTCGAACCCTCAACATGTTCTAAGGTTTTCTAAATAGGACTAGAAGTGAAGACCCCAGATCTGGAAACATAAATAGGGAATTGGTACATCTTTTGCGTCTACCAAAGGGAATTTTTTTCCAATTTGGCATTATTTAAGGACAAATTGCTAAATTATAAATCTGAATCAATACCTTTGTAAGCCCATCTCTGTGCATGGCCATAATAAATAATTATCCATTTCACTGAAATGAACATGACCTGAAATTACTAACTTTTAAATTGTAAGCCAACAATTTTCTTTGGAATTTTTATTGCAAGCATGCATAGATTCTACCTTAAAGTTTTAAACCATGTTTTCTTTCTTTTAAATAATATTACATCAGTGGTCATCTCTTATATTTTTACACAGCTTATCAAAATGAGCATTGAGGAGAAACTAACAAGATGATTAATAATTTAAAAGTGTAGACAACAACTTTTCATTTAACTGAATGCTCTCACCCATATAAAAAACATGATTATGCCAGTCACCAAGCTTCTTATTTATACCATTCAATTTTGAAATCCACATGTGATCAAAGGGAGCATCCATATCAGCTGGTATCCCCAGATATAGAATAGCATCTTTTGAAAAATTCCGTGTCTCAATTCAGGTGGGAATCAACCTAGAAGATCTTAGAGATAGACATCAAAAAGCTTGCAGCCACACTAGTTTACTTGTATTTTCCTTTGCATCCCTGCCACTTAGTCACTCTCAAGTCCTAACCCCCCCAATCATATGGTTTTGTGGGGCAGGTGTTTTTGAGCAAAATGGGTTTACATGGCTTAGCAAGTTAGCACTATACGTATGCAGTTGCAACCTGCTCAGATGTATGGTTGTTATATATGCATCTTCTGAGGAGCACAAGTTTCCTCATACCTATCTCTACTTAATGTTGGTGTACATGTTATCTTGTACTTCATGGATGCCTGCAGGCCTCTCGCTTCTTGTTACATATAATCTTTCCCACAATATATCTTCGATATCGTACATTTTTCGTTACTCTAAACTGTAACCTTACATGCTTTGCTTAGGTACTGAGTTTGCATTTATAGAAATGAACATATAGTTCTTGACACTTTTTGTGTTTATACTTTCTATTCCTGTGTACGTTATTTCAGTTGTTTCTAATGTGATAGAACTATGCTCTAGTGTCATTTAGGGATTAATTCTATATTTTCTTTCTGCTGTAGTTGCTGTTCATTATTATGCTACAATATATATTATTGAAGGGTCTTGTAATCTGTATCAAGTCCAATCCTATACCAGGGATGCCAAGCTGTCCAAAATTAGAGATCTATTAATTTTTGTCTGAATGCTGAGGCATACCAGTACACACGGAATTTAAGATCAAGTTGCTTAGGTTACCTTCTTCCAAAACAGATAAAATAACAGTTTCAACTGCAAATTGGATTTAAGTAAGTTCTCTTTATCTGGAAAGCTCATTTGTTTAACTGGAAGGGCATTGGATGAGTGCCTTAGCAAGTAATGAATTGCCTTTGCAGAAATAAAAAAGGATGAGGGAAGGTTTTAACCTTATACCTGCCTGATAAATTTGTCATCAAAATATAACATCTTCAAGTTAGCTCAACAAAGGGCCATTCAATACTATTATGGGCCTTCCCGAAGGTCAATAAGGGACACATGTCACAAAGACATAGCACATGACAATGTTTCCCAACTTGTAATTGAAACCTCCAACAGATACTTTCTTGCTATGATCTCCGCTGGAGTTTGGAAGAATGTTAGAGGTCTCCAATTTCACTTTTATGGATCATCTACTCTTTGATTCATATCGTTCTTTAGACAATAAATTGCCAAAATTCCTTCACTAAGGTTGATGTCCTCTATCTACTATAGGCAGTTTTTGAGGGATGATATTCACATTGACATGATGTTCCATATATCTCTCTATATAAGGGTGACTGAGAAGAGATAGGGAAGTCTATGTGAAATTCAAAAATGTCTCTTGTAACTACCACCAGTCAGCATGTTCAACTTGATAATAGATTCTCTTTTATTTGGTCAAAACTCTTTAGACTCCGTTGCCCTCACCTTTCAGTATGTTAGGCTTTGCCAAAACTCTGCCGCTGTTGGCTTTCTAACTTTGTTTTCTTTATTATGGTAAAAAATACACAAAAATCTGTTTCAGATTTCTCAGCCCAAGAAGCACTTGACAGATTTTATAGTAGTAAACACACAGATTTAACAAACAATAGAAACATCAAGAATCAGGAGTTGGCTTTCTTCTTTGGGGTACTTTTCATATTGTTTTGAAATCTTGCAAGCGAAATGTCTAGATTTCTAATTTGGAAGAGAAATGTTGAAACTTGAGATTGCAGTTTTTGTTTTGAAAACTTGTAATGGAAATTTGAGGGTTGCATTTTTTATTTCTGTTTTCAGAATAGGTAAGGAAAACATAAACCATGTCATGTGAAGTAAACCATGTCAAAATCATACTTTCAAATTCCATCCTTGTGGATTGCCCTGACTATCCATTACACCATGAAGGGCAACCCATGAAATTTAAAAATCACACATATCAAACACCTAATTTATTTGGAAGAATGTAAAAATTCACTTTACGGAATGCCTACCATTCTTTTTGACCAACCAGCAGATATTTCCAATTTTGTCATTTTATGCATCTGAGCAAATTGAGTTTTGGAGAAAACTTGACATAGATAATATATGGAAAATGAGAAATACCTTTTGGCACATGTAAAATCTCCCAGCTACAGAAAGCAGATATCTATGCCACTTTCCAGGCTTCTCATTTATTAACATAGAAATATTCAATCTCACAGTTTCTTTCAAGGAGCATCTTAGCCAAATGGTATCCCCAAAAATTGAATAATGTCCTTAAATGCCAATTCCAATTCATCTCAACTAGCCATTCAGACAGGGAGTCAAAGCAAATGAAAAATCAGATTTGTGAATTTCTTCCTTGAATTTCTAGGCAGAACAATATGTATCTGGCTCAATTTTCAATTGGATGTGCCAAGGGCATAATTTCTTAACATGTAATGAATTAGTGTACCAATGAGGAGAAAAGAATTTATCAGCTTTGTATCGGCATCAATCCCCAATGAAAACCAACAGCATCCTAATAAATTTGCAATTAAGCCCTTGTGGCTTCAACATTGATTCAATACTTTGCCATATATATCTATTATGGGCTTTACCAAGGGAAGCTAGAGACATGAGATCATGTTACTTAGGAAGTCTGGACCACACCATTGGTTCTCACTATGGAAATAAAATTGAAACGATTGAATACATTCCTTCCTGCCACAAGCTTCTTTGGAGTGAGGATCTTTAAGGGGTATTTCTCCAAATCCTTTTGCTAATTTTTTTTTTTCAAAATCTTATAAGGCACATGCAAGAATGTTATCAAGACTCCATTTTCTCACTTGGCACCTATCAACAACCGCGAGAATAAATATGATAACTCATCTATTACCCTCTAGCCTACTAGTACCCTGCTTGACCTTTATATACTATATTTAATCACAAAGTTCCTAGCTTTATGTTATCAAAAGATAAACCATCTAGTCCCAAAACTTTATTATTCTTTTGACATCTAATTGCAAATCTCAGTTTACCAAATGGTATTGTTTCCTTATGACATGTCATATACATTTGACAGTTTTGAAAGAGTTTCTTTTTTGGCTTAAAATTCTGTGCACTTTTCTATGTCAGTGTCACTTCCAGAAGAAGCAAGAAGTTCCTAAAAATTCATAGAAAGCTGTGTAATTCTCTCCTAGTCACTACTTGAGTGCTATTCATGTCCAACGCGAGATCTTTTCAGGACAATAATATCTAGACACTTGGGCTGACTATTTGGAAAATTCATGTTGAAAGTTTGCTTGTGTGGATCTTATCTACTGCATACAATTGCTTTCTCTAGTAGCCATTTCATTCTCTGAAGCACAGTGCCATCCATTGCCAGTTTTTGTTATTCTGTTGCATGATTGTTGTCTTGGCTATTATACTGTTCCTGCCTGGATACCTCTGGATCCGGGTAGGATCTGCTCCTGGTTCAGATTCGGGTGTGGTGCAGGTGGGGAGGTGTCCAGGAGATGTTGTTTAGTCTGTGAGTTCATCCTGGATGAATAGACTGAATTTACCAGATTTTGGTGGAAATTCAGCACGTTTTTGACATTTCTAAAAAAAAATTCTCATTTTATTTTTGCTTTCCCTCCAGTGAACCCTTGTGATTATAAATTGTTAAGTCTTTTTCTTGTTTGCTAGCTGTCCACTTTTTACTTGTGCTGCCCTGCCAAATTTACTGAAAGAGATTTGTTAGTGCAGATCTCCTACATGATGAAATGGGTCAACAGATTTTTATTCTTTTCTCTTTCGGACATAATATTTCTGGCAATATGGAATTATTTTCTGGCTATATTTTATTAGAATTGCTTAAAATTGTACAAATTTCCTCTCAGGAATATTTTACAGGATGTTGTACATGTGCTCTGAGCTCTGCGTAAGGTGTTTTCACTCACACTCCAGCAGTTTTTATCTGGATTGAATCCACACACCTTTCACGTTTGGAAATTTGCACAACTTTTGTGAATGTGTATTCTATTATTCTCTGGCAATAAGGAATATTGATAGAAATTAAACCTATCTTTTTCAAATTTTCTTGTTTGATGTCGCATAATATCGCAAAGACTAAAATTTTAAATAGATAAAGGACTACTATAAAATTCAAAATTTTGAAGGGTTTATTTTCCATGTATTATTAAATTGGTGATAAGGTTAATAATTTATTTATTTTTAAATTATTAATTTATTGGGGAAAAATTCTTTTATATTCTACCAATTAAATATACACTTTCAGGGTATCATAAGAAACAATAAGAATTTGGATCAAATAAAGATGAAGAGTGTGTGTGTGTGTTTGTGTATAGACCTGTAAGCATCTGAAAAATTACATGGACCATTTGGCCTTTTTTGAGCCGTGTCACCCTTGTTCTAACTTTCCTCACTCTTGAAATTCTGTTTATTGAATTTCCTTTTATGTTTTTTATTGAATGTTGATACAGTTGAGTATTGCGAGACCAGACTGAATTTAATTTCAACTTTGGCTTGATGGTCATAAACCTTCTTCAGAGCCCTCTTGCAATGAAAAGTTTCTAATTTACCATGCTTTCTTGGAACAAATATAACAGCACTAAATGGTACATAAATTGGAGTGGCTGGAGATGATATGATAAGAACATTTAGTCAATTTCTACACAACACTAACTCCTTGGAGTAATCCTTATTTTTAATGCGAGGCCTATTGAACTTATAGAGGCCTTGCTTCCTTTTATCACAAACTCAATTTGAAGAGCACGATGAACAGAAAGCTTGTACCTTGACTTAGCTTTCCTTGGCAGTTATATGAAAATATTATTTATTTGGCAGAAATTGTCCAACCCAGAGTAAAAGCTATTGTTTCCTTTTTTATCACTGCACTAAGGAGCTCTAGTGATATCCGTGCTGTAAAACATTGACGTTGGAGTAAATTATAATTCCTTATAGTCAATTTCCAACATTTTTTCAGAACAGTTTATGTTTTTCGAAGCACTTTCTGCATATCCATGGTCTCTCCATCTAGGGTCCCCTTAGCTTCTGAAGTGAAGTTAGTTAATTGGTTGGATATTTGCAAATCATGATGAAGGTTAAAAAACTACTCTGCATAGCCAGAACTTATAAACCACTCTTTGCACCCTGTGGAAAATTTAATGTGAAAATCCTGTTTGTGTGACAGTTCTTTAAGCCAATCATCATTTTTTTCTAGGTGGACCATAGCAAAGAAAGGAAAAACCTCAACTTTCGTCAGCCTATCCTCCTGACATTTACATTACTGAATTGGAAGGAAAACCCTGTGTTTCCTGGTACGGTACGCCCTGGTATCAGTTATGGTTGCAATTCGACTGTGGAAACAAGTAGGGTTCAATTCTTGATGGTCAGAATCACATGGAATCATTCAAGGGTGTATTCAGGTGATTCTAGGGTCGATGTTGCATTTATTGATTGATTCCAGTGGTGGATGAATCATCCAAAACCGTAAAAGACTGTTGCAAAACCCTAATTGACAGTTATATGCTAGGTTTCGAGTGTTTGACTGCTTGCAGATTGCAGCAACATAAAACAGGCATTTTGTGTGTGATAACAAGTCACAGCATCAGCAAACAGACATTGCTGATTTTGTTTGAAACTCAATAACAGATTACATGATGCAGGTATAATGGATTTGAAAGAGGTAAGGTTTTAATAATTAAATATACGGTTATAAATCATAATTAGTTTTATCTACTGTTAGGATATATATTATCTTTATCATTATGTAAACTTAATATTGATCATAACCTGTTTTATCGTACTAATATAAATTTATCATACTGTATTTTAATATATTTAATGTTTATAATATGGATGTACACTAGCTTTTTTCTTGTAAAAGTATATATATCATAGTCATAACAGTTCTATAATATTAATATATATATATTTATAATAGTCACAAGGACACTTAATTTATAGCAGTATTTTTTTTAATATTATAAATTTAAAAATACATCCTTCTTCTAACAGTGTTAATAGTAAATATTTACAATAGTCATAAACAGTATATATTTATAATTTGAATATATTTTTTATATGGACATACCCAGAATGAATCCATTCTTCAAATTTTTTTTTGCCGTATCAGCATACTGTACCCATTACCCATTCTAATTCCGATTCAGTAACTGGCCTGACAATGAATGAATTTAAGCAATTATCAGCCAGGTATGAACCTGGGTTATTATAATATGAACATCCCCACCTTACTGGTAAACTAGGTCTGATAGATTTATGTAAGTAATTCTAGTACTGTCATCATTAAGCACAATTATTTAGTCCAAATTTTTAGGTTTAAAGTTTAAACTAATGCACTCGTCAAAACTGTGAGCCGTGACTGAAGATGGAATGTTTAAATAGCAAATCAAGATATCTGTAATCTACAAATGGAAAATGCTACTGAGGAAAACATTTCGATCTTAATTAATTTAATATTAAAGGATGACTATCTGGTGACCTTGGTGAATAGCCATGACTTCTGAGCAGTCTGTTGCTTCTTATATGTAAGGACAGAGATTTCATTTCAATCATCTGTTTTCTCTTACAATTATTGTTTTATTTATAAAAATTCCAACTTTGTCATTCGTGGGATCGCTTCAGGTTGTATTACAGCTTAGTCCACCTGAACAGTTTTGATTTTTCTTCATGTTGTTTGTTTGCATAATGATTTATGTATATTTAAAAATTAAAAATCCTCTCCAACCTGAAAAATAATGGAATCTCATTTCTTTTTCTACACTCCTATAATTATATTGTGAAGTGCATGGTACTTTTATTCTCTGTCCATTTGCACCACACTGCCACATTTGGATGGAAAACTATCATATCATGGTATGAGTCATTTATGTTTATGCTCTTCTCATGGCTCTGCTTGCAACAGAGCCACCTATTTACCTAGTCATGGATTTGAAATGTTAGAATTACCCTATTGCTGCTGTGTCAACTTCATTTTGCGTTCTATTTGTCATATTTCCATCTTCTGTTTGATTTCATATTTTCTGCGGTCATGTGGTCTGGTGGTTCAGTTTTTGCAATCCTCTTCCCGAGTCTGTTGTAGTAACTGGTTTATAGTCACAATGTAAGTTGTGATTTCCTAAAGGTCTAAGCCATCTGTAGATGTCTTTATTGTAGAGACAACCAGAGAAAGACAAGTAGTAGGATGGAGCATCCTCTTGAACTATTATCAATTGCATCTTGAACCCTCTCTTGTGCTCTGTTGTTTATTAATTGAATCATTGTAATTGTTTTGTTTATTTGCGTATGACATACCTAACATCTTAGAAATGCTTTAGTGCTGCTTAGCATATTTTCCTCATTGCCAATCGTTGCCAATCCTTAATCCAACTTCATAATACCTCTCAGCCCCCTATTTTAAAGTCCAAGGGAGTTGTAGTAGGGTAGGAAAGTCTAATTGTTGGCTCAACTTGTTTTCCTTAGTTCAATTATTTTGCTATATGTGATTTGTTGTTTTCTTTTAAGATTACTTGGCTTTAACTGGACTATCACGTCTTGCAAATGGATTTGCTTGATCTTTAATCTTTATTAATTCAAGTCCATTTATTGTGACTTAACACTTGGACGTGTTATGAAGTGCAGATATTAATGTGGTAGTATGCATGTTTATCTGATACACGTTTTATGAAGTCACACTAGCCTGTACAATATGACTATCGTGCGGGTTAGTTATCTGTTTCATATATCAGGATCAGCATATTAAACCTTAGTCATTTTTTGAGCAGATATTTTGTATGATTCTTGGTCACCAGCTATGACTGTTAGCTCTATCTGCATCAGCATTCTCTCAATGCTATCGAGCTCTACTGTGAAGGTTTTATACTGATACCCATTCTTGGTGTTTGAATTTTGTAAAATGTACTCTCATGTGTACCTAAGGCAGTTTTCTTCAATATCTAATTAGTATATGTTTGTTGGGATCAGCAAAGGCCAGCGGATAATGATCGCTATGTGAAAAATTGTAGAAATGGCAGATCACCTAAAGAAACAAGATGGTGGTTCCATGATGACAAGGTGTAAATAGAAAATTGTTAATATTCACTATTTTGGAAGTTTGGACTTCAAATTTCTTGAAAGGATGATATTCCTTTTAAAGTTGCACGGTTTTTCTAAAGCAAGAATCTAAGTTGATTTTGTAACTTCTCCTGAACTTGTATATCCTATTGATAGCTATATGTACACTGGTATATACTTTGAAGGGCTCTGATTTGAGATATCATCTACAGAGTTTATTTTGTAATTTTGCTGTTTACTTTGACGAGCTCTGATTTTGCAAATCAACTACTAAGTATAGTTGTAATTTTGGTTTTCACTTTGATGAGCTCTGTTATTGCAAATTAACTATCAAATTGTTGTAATTTTGCAAGTCAATTGCTAATTTTATTTTGTGAACTTACAATTATCTAAATACGTTTATTCTGTGAAATTGAGTTATTCTACAAATTTAATTTTTTGTAGGAGGAACTCCTAATGAGATCCTTCTGTCCCTGGGTGGATTAATTTCTTCTGACTGCAGGGCTGATTATTTGTTCTATATGCACTTGGGCGTCCAAAAAATCTCTCTTTACTTATTGGCATATACTACTCTTCTAATATTAGGTCTCATGTAAGTAGTGAAACGAACCATCTGTTCTCTTCGAGACATAAACATGCACAGTTCTTTTCATTGATGCCTCCTTTCACTTTATGTGCATGCATGTACGAGTATACAATACTGTATCCATTCACCTGTCTCTTATATATGCCTGAGAAATTAAATTAAAATTGTGAACATATATTAGAGCAAAAAACCAAAAGGCTTTTGGCATTGTCATGGCGATGTTTATACAGCCAGCAGAATGCACTGACAGGACATTTTTTTTGCATTATTGAATAAATTGAAAACAGTACACAATTATATTCTGATTTCTAATTTATTTAATAATTGCAAAAAAATGTCTTCTTAAAGTGCATTCCTCTGGCTGCATAGACAATTTGGGCATTTTGTGGTATATGTCACGTCTAAAGCGTCTGCTAGTGCACATCATTTAGAGCAAACTCTTTGGTGTCTGGTTAATAATCTTGCTTGTATTGGTAAATGCCTCTTAAATTGTGTTTGAGAAATTCTACCTAGAGAATTATTCATTTGAACACATTTCATGTTTGATTATTTACTTGCCACTGATTTAAAAATTAGCTATCCAATTTCTTATCAATAGTGTAGACTTAACGAAGTCAATCCATATAATTCATGCAGTTTCTTCAATATTAGGAGTTTTTGCATCTCATAAATGATGAGTACAGTTTTTTAAAAGTTTAACACAACCAATTATATGTTGCAGAGTAGATAATACTTTTGATGCGGAACAGTTCATTTCTGCATGTAGATTGATTGAGGTTATATTTGCAAACTAATGTTTAAAGGCTGTAGACTTTGCCATCTGGATGGTTTGTTTTCCTTTTGAAGTAATCTTTATCTTTGTTCCAGTATGCAGCAGATCAGGGATGAAGCAAGATGCATGTTTGCTTAGAGAGCTAACAAAATGTAACTAAATTTTGTTATGGATATAGTCTGTTTACCTAGTTAATTTCTTGTATTCTCTCATGTGTTATGTAGCAGTGCATAATGTTTGAACTCGATGCCCTAACGAACATATGTTTTTGATTTTCTCTCATCTTAAATAATTATTTCAATCTTATCTTAAAATAATTTGTGCTTCGCTCAGTTTTTATGCAGTTGGAGTATGTTGAATCTGGTAGAAGCAGGGAAAGGTCAAATTAGTGATGTCTTACAGTTGGCAATGCTTGTAAGTGGTCATAGGTTATTGATAATGAATGTTTTATCAGTAATACGTTGGCATTTGGCTGTTTTTGACGTTTCTGCCCTTAGGATATAATTTTTTTTTTAGTTTTTTCTGCAAATGTCTAGTTTATCTATATTAGATAGATTTTCTTAAATCTTGAAACATAACATCCACTTAGAAATTTCAAGATACAAATCATACCGCCGTTTCAAATGATTTCCAATTCGTTAGGGTTGGTTTGTATTTCATATTCTACGCCCATTCTAATGTTTTTGTTTAAAGCAATATGTAATAAAATAAATTAAAATTCAGAATTGTCATACAAGCTATATATTAATAGGAAAGTTCAATCCTTAATTGAAAAAAAAAATGATTATATGAATTTTTTTACACCTTAAAATTTGAATGCTACCATAAAAAATGGCATAAGACATTATGCTTCTCCATGGTGGACTCGCTAAAAGTTATACATGGGTAATGTCTTGGCAAGATATTACTATACAAATGTTTTGGGTTGTGTACTTGTGTTGCTCTATGAAAATAATAAATCGTAATAACCTAGACATACAAATGAAAATTATCAATGTTTATCGTAAGCTTATGTCATGTGAAGCTATGAGGTGGTTTGTCCGGTAGTGTATTAAAATCTATATAATTCTCCCCTTGTGAATAAGATGGAAGAGGATGCCTTTATTGGGAATTGTGTGCCAATGTCTTAAACGCCTTATACATGTACATAAAATAGTCAGCAACAGATATTAATTAAATTCAACCATTAGATTAATTAAATAAAAAATCATCTACTATGTAATTAAATTCAATATTTGATTATATAGTTTAACTTTAATTAATTAAATCCAACCTATTCAACATCACACATGGATAACTTAATTAATTACCTCCTAAAATATCTTACTTGCCACTAAATGACAAATTGAAATCAACCAATATAACAGAAGGGACAAGATCACATGGATCACTCAAAGGCTTTCCTATCTTGACCATCCATTCCTATAAGTCAATCTTGACCATTCATTATGGACCCCTAACTCCAACCACATCTTGACTATGGTTGATCAAAAACTCACCCCTAGGACCTTGAGAAATCTTGCAAATAGAAGGCATTCTTAGTGCAAATCATCCACATTCATTGAAGAATCCACATTATACTTGTTTTTACATCCATTTAGCTTAAGAATATCATTTGACTAACATCATAATACTGAATTTAGTTTGCGTCATGTTTAGCATAGTTGAATTCATGATTATTCATCATCATTTAGAGTAATTTGCATATCATATCATTCAATTCTCATTTTCTAAGTTGTCACCATGAGATCAATTTGCAACTGAGAGCTACACGCCCTTAAGAATAGGGAGCTATGAGATGCTCAAGAGTCTTTCAGTTCATTTTTCTAACTAGCTTGTATCGTAATTTGATTTGATTTCTTGTATTAATGTCTCATTGAGGTTTGTGATTCACAAAATTGCATAAATCAGCAAAGGGCAATACATTCACAAGCAAAGATAATTCTCATTTTGTTGGAACCTGATAGTGCTCCCAAAGGCCAGTAGTTTTTCTTGGCTATCTTTGAGGCAAAAAAAATTATAACTAGTGACAAGCTATCCAAACTTGGTATTGCTGATGCTTTTCAATGTGTACTTTGTGGTGATCAACGAGAATTAGTAGACCATTTTTTTGTGAATTGTGCCTACTCTCAGGAGTGTTGGAATTTCATAAAGCAAATTTTTTTTTTAATCTTCTTCCTAATTTCCTATGGGATGTCTCCTCAAGTTGGCCCATATTATATAAATCTGATTTTTTTTGCTTGTATCTGGAGAATAGTCCCATCAGTCCTCATCTGGAAAATTTGGTGGGAACATAATAGAAGAATATTTAGAGATTCTAAGTCTTCAAGTGATTAGATTGTATTTATAAATGAGAAAGATGTCTCAGAATGTGTGAACTCTTATGCTTTTAAATCATAAATTCAATGCCTCATTCACAAGATGGGATAATCATATTTTAAATAAATGGAGATTCATTTTTCTCCCATTCAAAGATAGTATGTTACATCCTCCTAAGAAAAAATTGATAAAAGAAGTGTAAAATGGATACCTCCCCAGGATAGATTTTTCAAACTCAACTTTGATGGTGCATCGCGTGGCAATCTCGGGGTGTCAGGGGTAGGTATGTGTATTCATGATTGTAAGGGCATCTTACTTGTATCCATACCAATTCAGTTATCTAGAGGCATAGACATTATGGATGAAGTTCAAGTTCTTCTAAATGGTTTAAAAATAACCCAAATAATTGGTATAAGAAATCTCCAAATTAAGGGTGATTCATTGTTGATTGTCAATGCTTGTAAACAACAATTTATTCATAATTAGGACCTAAGTTACGTTCTTCAATGATGCCAGTCTTTATTTTGATGTTTTGACTCAATTGTTTATCTCTCATACATTTTGAGAAGGTAAAGAATTGGCTGATTCATTAGCTAATTTGGGATGTGAGGGAAAATATATGGAAATCTTTAAGGACTCCAACTTTAAAGTTTACCCATGAATTTCCAACATCATAGAAAGTAAATATCCTTACTAACCGTATCTTCGTGGTTGCTAAGGTGGGCTTGGAAGGTGCTTTAGTAGGTTGAATTCTTTCTACACTTAGCCAAATTTTTGGCTTCTCTTATATTCCCTTCTTCAGGGTAGAGTTTAGAATGATTTTGTAGGTTGAATTTGGGGAATTCATGTTTACATACTACAAATATGGGCTTTGAGTTCTATGACTATTTGGTTCATGACTACACATTTTGTAATTATCAGAAGGTTAAATCTAGTTGTCTATGATCCTATTATGTAGTCATATCTATAATACCCACCCCTCTACTACCATTTATGTTTATGATGTCAAACCCTTTTAGACCACTTTTCATGTGTTGTTAGATCTTTGATTATATCTGATGATGTTTTGATGTTATTATAATATCTATTGATGATGCAAAATTTTGATACCGAGATTATTTGGTTTATATCATCTTAGTTAGATAATGATGATATATTGCATACGATGATGCCATTTATGTTTATGGTTTTTACTAACCCCATACTTGCATGTGTATGGTTGGCGTGTATATTTAATATTTCTGTTTGACGTGCTTGATGTGGTGAGGGGCGAAGTCGTAGTCACTTGCTTACGAGATCTACACAATGTACCGATCCCTACCATTGTCTATTATGTGTGTGTACATTCTTGACTTTGATCTAGATTGCATGTACCAGGCATCCACTTTCTCAAATTGTTAGGATGAGCGTGCTCGAACGCATTATCTCAATGGTAAGAAAGGGGAGATAGAATTCAAGCCTAAATCCTAACCTAAGCCATCATTTGTCTTGAAATAGTGGACAAGTATTTGGGTGACTACCTTCTTCTAATTCGCCGAGGTGACGTGAATTCATGAACCCTTGTTTTGATTTAGTATGATTTTAGAGTGCACGCAGTCATGTGGGTCAATGTTGCATTTTGTTGTGATGTTAGTAAAAGATTAATTAAAGGGCAATTATAAAGATTAAATAATTAAACCTTCTTGATTCAGAGTGGACAACAGAGGTGGTGGATAGATGACAACAAATGTTCAAGTTTGAGAGGCTTGGACACTACAACTCTACTAGCCCCTAAAGTACACAAATAGCCCAAACAAACCCAAATGACTCCAATACCTTCACAAAGGCCAAGGGGAATGCTAAGGGCATAAAAAAGTCAGATTCAACAAGAATCAATCACTTTTGAGGTTCTTCACAACACCCAAAAGCCCAAACTTCAAAACTGTCCTCAAGGCCTAATTGATTTCCTTGTAGGTCAACAGAGACAGAAAATAGACTTTTCCTCCCAACTTTCCCAAAACACTTTTCAAACAAATTTCAGATTCAACTACCCTTTTCAGAGTTCTTCAACATAATCCAACCTAGACCTAGGTTGTTTTGGACCAAATAGACCAACCAAGCACTGTACCCCTGGTTAAGGCTCAAGAATGGTCCAATTTCCAAATAAAGTGTCAACTAGTCTTATCATAAAGACCTCAAACTCTCAACAATGACTCAATATGGTCAAAAACTAAGGAAAATCCACTTGGATTCATTCCAAGACTTCAACAAACATCCAATCCCCAATTAGGCTCTCTCTAGGACCTCCAAATCAAGGGTTTGTTCAAAAGCATCTCTCCAAGACATTCCAAGTCAGTCTAATGCTTGATTCACCTTTAGACCATCCACATACAACTTTCCAAGTCAGAAAATGCCCCTCTTCTTAAGGTAGTTTAGTGGCTGCTATAGCCATGGCACCATTTCTTCATCAATTCTCATACATTTAGCACTTCCCCTATGGCTTACCTTGCAAATATGGATTATTCCTACATTATAAGGTGTTAGTACAATATCATACACCTACTTGATTCATCCCCCAACCAAAGTGTTCACATCACGGGGATGAATCAAGATTTCATTAATGAAACCATTGCCCAAACAAGGACTGTCACGTCATAGTCAGCCTTGGGGCTTTAAATCAATTCAAAACCATTTGAAATGGATTCAAACTAAGGTATTAACATTCAAAACTATCTTTCCAATGCTTGAAATCAAATATCCATCCAATGTCGATCACAAAAATGCAAGAAATTCACTGTTTATTGCTTGAAACAGATACAGTCCAGAATTCCTTCAACACCAACCCGTACTAGATCTTCTTTCCTTTAAAAAAGTGATCCAAACAAGTTTTAACTACCATCCCCCAGCTTCCCAAACTAATCCTAATGAGTTGGGTGGTTTAGAATCTCCTAAACAACTCCAAAACCCAATTTCCCACCAAATCCTTAACTAGCCGTTGAGATTTGAATTTGAAATTTCTAACTTTAAAATTATTGCATTTTACTTGCCCAAACCAATCAAAATTGGCGGATCTTACATCAAAGGATCACATTAACTTAATCAAATCCTAATCTACCATTTTTGAATCTTAGAGCTCATCATGGCTCATTTTGCAATATTTTGCTCCTAAGGTCCTTATCAAGACCTTTAGGAGATTTACAAATTTGACCAAATTGATCATTAAAAATCTTCATTATTGGTTTCAATATATCCCAATTGACAATCGGGATAGTCCTCTAGAGTTCCTTCATGCTCTATTTTCCATGCACCTACGGGTATTCATTGATGCTCCTGCATCATACACCCCACCTTCAAAAGAGCTCTTGTCCCAAGAGCCAATGGTCCTTGTCCTTAAGCCTCCCATCCTCCTAGATAGTTTCCCGCTTTGTGGTACCTGTGACTTATGATTCTCCTTATGAAGTTCACCTGCAATCAAACCATTAGGATCAAAAAATAAATTTGGGCACTTGTTACCATCAATGGCAACCTTGCTCCCTGTTGACTGAGGATAGTCATGTCTTTCTCCATCAAATGAATTCTTAACATGTTGTAGAGGATCAACCAGTCCCTTGGACTTATCCTTCATGGATAGACTCACATCCTTGTTTATATTTGGCATTAGAGGACACCATAGTGTACCTATCAAGACACCATTCTCAGTCACTGCCCTCTTGCATTTAGAATTCTGATTTTTTTCTTCATCAATCACATTCTTCAAGAACATAAGAGATGACTTAGGTTGCAGACCAGTCCCATCATGGTGACTCTTCCTCTACCCTTGCAAGTTCACATACTCCTTTTTTCCAAAACAAACAATCCTCTCCATGTCATCACCTGGTAAAGGATTCAAATGAAATTTCACACCATCTTTATGCACCACATAGACATTAGATGAACCAAAATGAATTGTGTTCCTTGAGGCTTGCCAAGGCCTTCCAAGGATTACATGGAAACATGTCATAGGGATGGCATCACATACAACGTTATCCCTATATGTACCTATAGAGAATTCAACTATGGCCTGCTTCCTTAAAACAATGTTTTCAGTATTGCTTACCCAAGATGCCTTATATGGCTTAACAATTGGAAATTTCTTCAATCCTAGTTTGTTAACCATTTCATATGACACCAAATTGTCAAAGGAACCAGTCTATTACCATCTTACAAATATTACCATTCCTCATACAATTTGTCCTAAAGATGGATGCATTTACCTCCTTTTGCTGCTGCATTCCTCTTCTCACCATCAAGAATTCACCCTGCAAGATTGGATCTGCATTATAGGATTGCTTTTCCTCCTCTTCTCCTTAGGTTACTTGGTGAATTTCTTCTCCACCTTCTTGAAATCCACTCCTTTCTCAGGGCACTTGTAGGATTGATGCCCTACTGTTCCACATGTGAAGCATGTACTTGTGAAGACACCATTACCCCTGCCATACCTATTACCTCCTCTAGGCTTAGAATCACCCACAACTTCCTTGCCCTTGTCATCAGCATTGTGTATTTTTCCTTCATTGGACCTGACTTCTCTTCCTCTAATGGATTGTCCTCTTCCATTACCCTGCCTTTCTTGTTTTCTCTTCAATTTATCTTCAGCCTTCATGGCCAACTTGAAGCATTCCTCCAATTTCCTAGGAGTAGCCATGGTCATCTCATCTTGTATGTTATACCTCAACCCACCAAGGTATCTAGAAGATTTTTCCTCTACATCCTCATCATGTGCTGCCCTGATGTCTAGTTTATGAAACTCCTCAGTGTACTTAGGGACATCCATTTCCTTTTTCTTCAAACCTCGCATCCTCTTGTAAAGCTGCACCTTGTAATCTCCAGGAAGGAATTTGTCCTTCTTTCTCTCCATCATCCTTGCCCAAGAAGAAATCTTTGACCAACCCTTCTTTATCCTATCAATTTGTAGGTTATCCCACCACAATAAAGCATGTCCTTTCAACCTGGACTTTTCTATCTTCACCTTCATCCTCTCTTCAACATCGTCAGAATCAAAACAATTCTCTAGGGCACTGCACCAATCAAGCAGAAACTCATCAACCATCCTCCCATCAAACATAGGAAGTTAAAATATTACTTTGGACTCACCAAATATTACTTCCTTTAAGATCCTTTCTAACCTTGCATCTTCAGGATCCAATGGTTCCTCCCTTACAACAAATCCTTCTTCACCACCATGTTCTTCTCTTTGTTCATATCTATTCACAAGACTTGTCAATCTCCCCACTTCTTCTCTCAATTTATTATTGTCTGCCATTTGTTCCCTAACAAGTTTAGAAAGTTCTCCATTGGTGACCCTCTGAGGGATCTCATCTCCTTCACCTTCTAACATCTTCAAGAACACCTTCTACACTGGGATACACAAGGAGGTATAGGCACTCGAAGGCTTCAAAAATGGAACCGGTACACCAAATACATCAAAGGCTTCTTCTCCTTCACCCTAGAATACTCCTAGGCTCTAATACCAATTGATGCAGAGTGGACAACTGAGGTTGTGGATAGATGACAACAAATGTTCAAGTTTGAGAGGCTTGGACACTACAACTCTACTAGCCCCTAAGGTACACAAATATCCCAAAAAAACCCAAATGACTCCAATACCTTCACAAAGGCCAAGGTGAATGCTAAGGGCATAAACAAGTCAGATTCAACAAGAATCAATCACTTTTGAGGTTCTTCACAACACCCAAAAACCCAAACTTCAAAACTATCCTCAAGGCCTAATTGATTTCCTTGCAGGTCAACAGAGACATAAAGTAGACTTTTCCTCCCAACTTTCCCAAAACACTTTTCAAAAAAATTTCAGATTCAAATACCCTTTTCAGAGCTCTTCAACATGCTCCAACCTAGAGGGTATGTGCAAGATCATGGGGGGCCAAACTATGCCCTTAAGTGGCACTGAAAAATCAACAAAATCAGGGTTAGTCAACTTGACGTGAAAATTTGAACTAGATATCAACTTAATATCAAAAAGTTGTAAGATTAGAATTTGTAGGAAATTGAATGTAGTTTCTAAAATACTAGGCCTTTTCTAAAAAAAAGTTAATATGATTGGTGAAAAGTATAGATTTCAATGCAGCAGTACAAAAATTTCAGGAAAAAAATAAGAAGTAGGTG